>OX387193.1:9021596-9555447 GCA_947561395.2 Buxus sempervirens
ATATATATATATATATGTGTGGATCAAACCTTACCTATCCCGTTATGGAACAACCTTACCTGTCCTGTCACCAACTTGGCAGTGGCAAGTTAGGGTTTGGTAGAGGATAAACCCCTATACGGGCGGGTTGGGTTTTGCCAAAAACCCGCCCGCCATCCCTAATTCCGAGGCATTGAAATGAACGCCTTTGCAAGTGGAAGCGCATTCCTTTTACAATGCCCTATTTGTAAAGCCAATGCACGATAGTTGGTTACAGCTCACGCTTTACTGTGGATTATTCGCTTTTTGTTTTATGTACCTATCGTCGTCTCTTCCTTTCGACCCATTTCAATCCTCTTTCGCTGAAGAGATGAGTTTACCTGTTTTCTTCCCGTCGTCCTCTTCAGTCTTTGTGTTTGATCTTGAATGCTGGAAGTCCTGCAAAGCTTGATTGGTCCGATCATCGACATAATCTCTCGCTTGTGCGGCTGTCACTCCGAATCTTGTAATCTACATCTCTGAGGTCGAAGAGAACCTCTAACAAGTAATTCTGTTTTAAAATTCCAATGATATCATATTTTCTTCTGTTTTGAGCCTCATCCATGTCATCAAATGTATTCAAATTCGTTTGATATCGTTGTTTGAGCGAGGAGGGATTCTTGGATACGTCTGACGACATGGACGAGTCTCAAAACAGAGGATGTGATATTTTTGGAATTTAAAAACAGGCTTACAAGTTCTTGGTGAGAACGAGGGAATCGCCTGACGTTGCGTGATAGAGAGAGGTAGAAAGATCATCGTTGATGCATAACGACATCCAGACAACAGGTACGAGATACCTGCATGCCCTAATCTCTTGAGTTCGATTGTTTTTGAAATTGGGTGTTTGAGCCACATTTCGTATGACTCCTTTCAATATATGCATATTCTTAAGGTTTTGGATCTGTAAGGAACAGCAATTCAGGAGCTTCCAAAGAGCCTGGTAAAATTGGTTTGAGTTGCAATAACTGTGGCTGTCAGCAACAGATAGGGTTGTCTCGGGAGATTAAATTTTTTTTTTTCCACTTGAAGCGCTTAGATTTGAGCTATAATCCATTTTATGTGAAATACTATCAAGGCTTTGCAACTTTGTTGGATTTAACTGGAATTTTGTATTCTAGATGACTACGGTGGAGCTAGCATAGAGGCACTAGTATGATCTGTTGGTGGCAACAGATCATACTTGTATCAGAGATTTGCTTCTGGAAAGCTGCTGCTGCATTTTATATGTTTCCTTATTTTGAGTTTCAGCTTTGTAGTGGTCTCTATATTCATTTGAGATTGTTACCCGAAGATTTGACACAAATTCTTCTTTTTATTTTTATTTTTATGCTCAACAGTTACTTCTAAGGACAGGAAAAGCTGGACGGAGGATCATTCATCTAGATTTTTTTTGGAAGGTAATCATTCATCAAGTTGGTGGTAATTATTAACCTTTTCCGTGGGAGAAATTATGATTATAAAACTCGTCCATGGTATCCAACTCTGGAAGCCAACTGCCCTGAAACTGATCCAGGAAGTTCCAGAGGGACTGACAAAAGGTAGAAGCCGATGACCTATGTGTCAACATGTAAATTAGGTGAACATAGAGGTCTTCTCTCTCTCTCTCTCTCTATTCATTCCTCTTATCTGTGCAGCATTGATTTGGTAAGGTACATTTTTCATGGCAAATTAAAACTATAGAATACTTTGTATTGCTGATTTAATTTAAGTTCAGGATACTAAATGGTGTAGTAACATGAAAGTACAAAGTGATAAAATGCTCAAGGATGATTTCTCCTTTTGATTTGTCTCTAGTGATGGTGACATTTTCGTATGACCTATGCAGTTTATGCTTTTTTGTATGACCTATACAGTTCACGCCTTCACGGTACATAACAATTGTAAATAATATGGAATCAAGAGGGTAAAACACTTGACATTTAAGAAAGGAGACTTGTAGTTCTGCCAATGGTAAGCCTGTTAGGGGTCTAGCTCGCAGTATCTGTCTCACATATTGTATCTGGCATTACCCCAGGCTCATGAACGTATATTAGCCATCTTTATCTTTGGATGAATCACAACAAATTGTGGCATATTGTGTAGTTTTTTATGGTCACGGGCTTAGCTGATTTTCATAAGTCATGGTTTATCCAGTTATTTGTGAAAGAAATTGTGACCGACGGATTATATAATAAGCCCTTGTATTATGCATCCTGAATTGTTTAGGCACTTCAGTAAGCCATTGTATTACGCATCCAGTTATTTGGGGATTGTCTGATTCTGTTTTATGATAACTATATTCTCTTATTCATTTGTTACTGATTAAAAATGGTTCACTATAACTATTTTAACCGTACCAGTGTGCAACAAAATTCATAGGCAATATCTGAGTAATTAAAATGAAAAATATAATTTTAGTAAATTATATGTTTGCTTTATTTTGGTTGTCTGCTACTATTTTGCTTTATTTTCCTTCCGTCTCCAAACTTTTCCTCTCATGTAGCCTTCAAATTGCTGGTGTTCTTCTCATGCAGCCCTCATTTCAGGTAAGTACGGCTATATTTCATCTCTTTGTTGGTATTTCTAAAAAAAGAAATATTTCAGCGGAGTATTCTCATGTTTCTTTCTGAAGTGGAATGCAACTATATCAGACAAGTTTCACTTCTATTTGACCGATTTTATTCTTAATTAAGTTTTTTATCAGTTTGCCTATGTTGCAACGTGTTTTTTGACTCATTCATAATGTTTTGCTGAGATTTTGTTTTAGATGGTTTGTAATTAATTTACTATTGCCTGTTGCATGTTTGATAAATTTCCTGCTTGATGTTGTAGTGGCTCTTTGTGGACTTATTTGTTTTCTATTACCTAAACATGCTTGTAGAGACTCTTTTCGGATATTTGACTTTTTATTTTATTTTTTATTTTATCATGAATCGCATTTTGAGAGGATCAAGAGTTTTGTGCTCAAGAGGCAAATTCATGCACTCCCGTTTCACATTTTCTAAAAGCTTCCTACTCTATTATTCCTGTACCCTAAATGATCAGTGTGTTCCTTTATCTAAACTAATTGTTCAAAGCAAAGGAATATTTCCTAGGTTAAGCGTTTAGGATCCTTCATCAACAGTTTAAAGTGATAGGTGAAATCAATAGTCCAATTTGAAATGTCTCATTTTATGTTAAAAAATTACCAAGATATAGATAGGATGTTAGTCTTTTTATTTACATTAATCCTATTCCATCTTTGGTCTTTAAGAAGATTTGAGCATCTGTTACTATACTTGAATCCACTACTTCTTATATTGTCTTTTGATGCTTTTTAATTTTATCTCTTTTTATTGGTTTTTTTTAGTTGGTGTACTTTTTTAAGTACAGAACTTGTTCTTTGATTTTTTATTTTTTTTCTATGATACTTTTCTAGAATTCAGTTTGATGTTTGAATGCTTCTCAATATTATTTCTCTGTGTGTAGTTATTATGTTTCTCATTATCCTTTTGGGATTTGATTCTGTAGCTTTGTACTCTCAAATTCGAAAAAGAGGACAAATATGACAAGGATATTTGCTGTCATTTTAGGGATTTTGTTTTTGTGCTGCTGGGTAGCCATGCCCGGATCATGAAGGATTACTCCATTTCTGATAAACTTGTTATAACTTATATGTAGTTCCATAATTTTAGTTGAAGTTGAGCTCAATTGGACTGAAAATTCTTTGTGATCGAGTGTTGGTGGAAGTGTGCCATGTCTACGGGCTACTACTAAAGATTCGAGTCAGGATGGTGAATTCTTTTCAGAATGGTTCATTTTCTAGCCGACTCAGTGTTCCAATGATCTCTGAAACTGATGATGTTTGCAAGGCCCTCTTTACCTGCAATATTTGGTTGGGAGCACAATAGCAACTCTTAAGCGGACCGAGAAGATTCAAATTGAAGGCGTGGAGTAAGAGTTGGAGCAGTTTTGACGGACAGCTGGTGCAGAAAGACGATATGGTTTCCAGAACTGCTGAAACTACTAATGAAACTGCCGGGAAAACCACCATGAAAGGAACAAATATTTCAGAGAGAGTAGCAACTAACACAACACAACCCAATATCAACAACATTTCTCTTTAACCCGGTAAAAGCTTATGCCCTGTTGCTTCCTGTAGTAAAGCTTTCCTTTATACAAAGAAAGATGTTTTGCATAATTAATTTTGTAACTGTGGCAAGCGCTAAAGAGATTTCCTATTGTTACTTATTGTAAACATAAGGCTTTATATTATTTGAATCCATGCTTTATGGTGTGTGGCTGTTGGTTCAACCTCTCGACATTCCTGTTGTGATGCATTTGGGAATAAAATAACCAAAATATGTGTAAAGAAGGGTTGAAAGTCGTTCATCGATGCTCATGCGGGAACAACGTAACATGAAGAATGGCCTACCATATTTCCTACTTCATTACTGAGCGAAATAATGCCATCCATACCTGATTGGTACTTGTTGAGTATTGAGTATTGTGTTTATTCAATTTGCTAAGCGATTTACTGATTACTCTTTATATGCTTAGATGCAAGATAAGGTAGTTTGATACTAAATAAAAAGTAAATTATAGCTTAAATAATTAGTTCTTTAGATCTTTAATAACCAATAATTACTACATTTAATTATTTACCTAATCAAAACTAAATAAAATTTAATTGACTAGTTTTTTATTTTTCATATCGTTCCAAATTTCCAATTATATAACCACTTATGTCATAGATAGCGCGTACGATCCTATGTGCAGTCTATATTATATTCAACGTGAGAAGGTCCTTGGAAAGTTTGCCTAAAACAATTCACAACTATCCCAAATTGCCCATTCCTTGCGTAGTGAGGCTCTACTAGTCTAGACTTAGCATTTTCATTTAAAACCCAATCAGTTTGTAACTGCTCATCTGCTCCCCCCATTTCTCTTCCCATTTTCTCTCTCTATGTGAAGTATTGCACGTGTACCTCCGCTAGTTTGTTTATGTATAAAAATTGAAAAACCTAGTTTTTCAAAATAAGATCATTCATGAGTATCGAATAATTTTAACATAGAGAGATGAACCACTTTTTAAAATACATGTGTAATAAATACATACCATATCATATGTATTGTGCAATACGTATAGGATAAGTATTTTCTTAAGTGGACTCATATGAAATATTAGAAAAAATAATAACTGTGAGATGCTCTACGTGGAAGCATCCCAATCCAATAGTAGGAATCAATGCAATCTTGAATAGCAGAGTGTATTGTCCCTTTGTTAGCATATCCCTCCCGAGTAGGGCTGCAACTCGGTTTGGTTCGGTCCGGGTTGATGTCAACCCAAGATCAAATCAAAAATATATATAGTTAAATTGAACTGAACAGAACCGAATTAAAAACCGAACCAACTAAACTAAAAATATATAAAAAAACCAAAACCGAAACTGAAACCGAACCGAACTGAACTACATGAAAACTATTCGATTCAGTTTGGTTCGGATTAGACCAATATATTCTTATCTCAAACAAATGTTTTTTTTGTAATATCCTTAAAGTTTAAAGATAAACTTTAAAACATATGTTATATATATATATAAAACATAGATTATATATTATAATATATATATGAATTCGGTTCGATTTAGAAAAATACATGAATTCGGTTCGGTTCGGTTTTAACCGGACCGAGTTGCACCCTTCCCGAGTCCCAACGGAACAAAAGGAGAAATGTGGAAAATAGCGAGTGAACCGTGAACGTTCATTTCGCCGGCAAACAAAGCAAACGAACGATCGCAGGTCGCGAGTGAATCGAATCATCCTGTGTCTGTAATGGCGGCCGAGGACGAAGAAAACCCTAGAAAGGAGGATTCGACAGCAGCAAAAGAAGAAGAAGACGACGAGCACGACTCGAAGGATATAGTCATTCAAAGATACTTCCTCCAAGAGTGGAAGATAGTGAAGGTTCTCCTCGATGACATTCTCGGAAATGGCCGTGTCTCAGATCTCTCCGCTGTCAACAAGATCCGCTCCATTGTAAGCTTGATCACCATTTAGTTGTATTTCTCCTTAAATTTACATAAAACGAACGTCTTCTTATGGAGAACTGTGTAATCGTAATCAAAGATGCAAATTCTGCATATTAAATGGCATGGTTAGGATGCACGTAGCCATTGTATGTATATAAGAAGCTTTGGTCCACATTAGTTTCAAGTTTTCGTGCTGTGTTATGCTTGCAGTCATTGTTGTTGCGATTTTGATGCCATATTTAGGTGCATTGAGTTTCTTAGACCTTTTACTTACATTTTTTTCTTTTTTATATACTATGTTATATGCTTGGTGTGCTCAAATGTGATCCCCAAGAGTATGGATTTTAAGTTGTTATGATCCTAAATAGACAGTTGCAGAACATGTTTAAAATTTAAGGAGTAAAGAGGAAGAAGGTGACCAAATTTGTGGCTGGTTGTCCACGTTGTGATCTTTTGGACGAGAAATCATGGTTATGGTCAACCTAAATCTTGTACTCAAAAGTTCTATTTTGATGCCACTGATAAATATGTGATAAAGGATCTTAAATTCAAACCTATAAGAGAGCCATATTGGAAGCAATCCCTAGATCTTATCTTAATCAGCTAAGAAAGATTTTTTTTTTAGAAAAAAAAAAAAAAATTTCCTAAAGAATAGGGATTTGCAGAATTCCTCCCTCATTCTGTCAACCATTGTTTTTCAAATATTTAATTTTCAAAGGGTTCATCCTCAAATCCTCTTGTCCAGATATGATTTTTTTATTTTTTTCCTCAATTGTAGCATAGTCTATTCTTTTGCCATAATGAGAAAAATTTCTGCATATCCTCCCAAATCAGTTGATAATGCCGGAATTTAATGAATTGGTCTGTAAAGATTACTAATGGGACGCTTGGAAATGATTTTATTTATTTTTTATTTCAAGTTGCCCTTATATATATATATATATATATTATTTCTATATATTTTCAGCATTAGATTTTCTTGTTCACCTATACCTGTAGAAATAGTAGGTCCCTTTTGGGAGGTTGTTATTGTGTTCCATAAAATAATTGCACATTTTCCTCTTCTGCTTAAGCCAACTAAGGACCTTGTCTCAAATTAGTAGATGGTAGAAGCTTTACATCCCCTACCATATTATTTTTTAAGGTAGCAACATAGAACTCAAGAATTCAATTGGATAACCACTCAAATCCTTTTTAAAATTCTTACACCATAAATGTTTTTGCTTGACTGACACACTTGTAGGATAGGTATTTTCTTTCTTCCCAAACCAAGTGCATTGGCCTTTGGCGAACCAAGTCCATGTTGTAAAATAATGGAGATATACTGTTCTGTATAAACAATTTTAGACAGTAGAATTCTAACAAGAAAACGGATTGAACAAATCAGAAAAGCAAGAAACAGAATCCGGATATATGAAAAGAATGAAAACAATAGCTAGGTTTTCTAACAGATGAACAGATTGATTGCAAACAGACGCACAAAAAAGAAATTAAAATAAATAGGAAGAACTTATTGGATTGGAGGTCGAGGCGAGATTATAAAACCTTTGTAGTTAAAGCCTTAAGCGTCCCCTTTCAGAACGAATCTTCAATGCGACGGGTGGCTTGACGCTGTGGCTTTTAGCATTCAACAACCAGTGGCCTTTCCAGTAGTCCGCACACAAAATACTGGATGTAGGGAACCCTTAGCAGTGTCACTCGTATTTCAGAGAAGAGAAGAAGACAATACAGACGAATGTAGGCTGTATTCTCAGATTAGATACTTCCCAAAAACCCTAATTTCTCTTCTTATATAAGAGAGAAAACAGAACGTGTGTGACTTTTCAGTTGCACACGTTCAACACAACGTTAACCACATTGGTTAACGTTAATTAATGTTAAAAACCAAACAGTTAAATCAAAACGGTTGAGAGTAAAGAACGGTAACAAAAACAGTTTTAGAAAACAAAAACAAAGCGTGTTTATTAGTATAAGAGCAGCAAAAAATTTAATATAAAAAGATAACATCACACACACCACACCACACCACGACACGATCGACCAGACGGACGGCAGCGGTGGCATGCCCACGCGTGATTCAAAGAAACCCCGACAACAAGGAACAGTGTCTCACTTTAGGGGTTGCACCCCTTTAGTTCTTACTATTCAATATATACACATGGAAGTTCTTATAAACTTCCAATGTGGGACTATTCCTCCCACAAGAGACAAAGCACAAAAAGACAAACACAAAAGGAGAAATTTTGAGCCCTTTAATAAATCAATAAAATACAACAATTTGATATGAAAGATTTAGGAGAAGCTGATGTAATTTTAGGCATCAAAATAATTAAGGAGTTGGGCAGTATTACATTAATCCAGTCACATTATGTAGAGAAATCTTAAGTTGGGACACTTTGATTCTGATCTTCTGTCCTCACGTTATGATGCTAGCATACATTTAAAGAAGCACACTGGTGAGAGTGTTTCACAAATAGAGTATGCTAGAGTGATTGGTTCTTTAATGTATTTGATGAACTACACTAGACTTGACATTGCTTATGCTGTAGGAAGATTGAGTACATACACCCATTGTCCCAACTATGAGCACTGGAGTGCATTAGTTAGGGTGTTGAGGTACCTAAAGGGTACAATTCATTATGGGTTGTGTTATTCAGGGTATCCTACAGTTTTGGAGGGCTATTGTGATGCCAATTGGGTGACTGGGCATGATGAGTCTAACTCTACAAGTGGCTATGTTTTTACCTTAGGAGGCGGGGTTGTTTCATGGAAATCATGTAAACAGTCATGTAATACTAAATCCACCATGGAATTTGAGTTTGTAGCTAGTTGGTGGAGAGGTAGAGTGGTTGAGAAACCTTTTGCATGATATCCCTTTATGGACGGAACCAGTACCTCCTATTACCATTTTATGTGATAGCCAGACAGCAATAGCTAAAGCCCAGAATAAAATTTATAATGGTAAAAAGAGACATATCAGATTGAGGCATAATATTATTAGACAATTACTCAGTGATGGGGTAATTGCATTGACATGTGTGAGGTCAGTTGGAAATCTGGCAGATCCACTGACGAAGCCTCTGAGCAAGAAGCTCGTTATTAGCACATCAAGGGGGATGGGTCTAAAGCCCATGGAAATAAACAACCCGTGATGGAAACCCAACCTACGTGAATGGCGATTCCAGGAAATAGGTTCAATGGGAAGAACAAGTCATCTGAGTTGTTTGTGAAGCACTACAATTTATTTAATTTGTGAGAAATCTATCCCTATGATGTGAGTTGTGCAAAACTGCAACGTATGTGAGGTTGAGTCATAGGACTCTTAATAATTTCCATATTCTTTATAGATGGTGTGTTTTAGTTGCTGTTTACACACTTGATGGAAATTACCTATGTGAGTGTAGAGGTGGAGCTGCCTTTGTTGAGAATTAGGGCTAATTCTCTAGAGCGCTCACGAAACCAGCAGGTGCATGGCCGTACAGGCGCCGACCCGATTAGAACCCAAAAGCAGGTATTCTAGTGTATGGACTGTAGAGGTAATTGGTTCACATTAAAGAGATCAGGTTTAAGAATTTATTCCACCGGATCTCTGTGAAGCCTATTCTGCAAGTTCTAAATGTCGGTTCAAGTCCAAAAGACACCGGCATTAATGCACATTAGAATTTTAGTCACTCTGTCAACTCTCATAAATTTTGGGCCCTGTGGGGGGAATTGTTGTATTTTATTGATTTATTAAATGGCTCAAAATTTCTCCTTTTGTGTTTGTCTTTTTGTGCTTTGTCTCTTGTGGGAGGAATAGTCCCACATTGGAAGTTTATAAGAACTTCCGTGTGTATATATTGAATGGTAAGAACTAAAGGGGTGCAACCCCTAAAGTGAGATACTGTTCCTTGTTGTTGGGGTTTTTTTGAATCACGCGTGCGCGCGCCGCCGTTGCCGTCCGTCTGGTCGGTCGTGTCGTGGTGTGGTGTGGTGTGTGTGATGTTATCTTTTTATATTAAATTTTTTGCTGCTCTTATACTAATAAACACGTTTTGTTTTTGTTTTCTAAAAATGTTTTTGTTACCGTTCTTTACTCTTAGCCGTTGTGATTTAACTGTTTGGTTTTTAACATTAATTAACATTAATCAATGTGGTTAACGTTGTGTTGAACGTGTACAACTGAAAAGTCACACACGTTCAGTTTTCTCTCTTATATAAGAAGAGAGATTAGGGTTTTTGGGAAGTATCTAATCTGAGAATACAGCCTATATTCGTCTGTATTGTCTTCTTCTCTTCTCTGAAATACAAGTGACACTGCTAAGGGTTCCCTACGTCCAGTATTTTGTGTGCGGACTACTGGAAAGGCTACTGGTCGTTGAATGCTGGAAGCTACGGCGTCAAGCCACCGTCGCATTGAAGATTCGTTCTGAAAAGGGATGCTTAAGGCTTTAAGTACAGAGATTTTATAATCTCGCCTCGACCTCCAATCCGATAAGTTCTTCCTATTTATTTTAATTTCTTTTCTGTGCGTCTGTTTGCAATCAGTCTGTTAGAAAACCTTGCTACTGTTTTCATTCTTTTCATATATCCGGATTCTGTTTCTTGCTTTTCTGATTTGTTCAATCCGTTTTCTTGTTAGAATTAATTCTGTTGTCTAAAATTGTTTATACAGAACAGTATATCTCCATTATTTTACAACAGTCCATACCAATCAATAATAAGGGATAACATCTTCTCCCAGATGGGTTTTGGAAAGTTGGTGCCATTGTTGGCGCTAATGCTTATTATATCTGTTGGATTGTTCGGCATAGATAACCAATATAAAGGATATTCACCATAAAAAAAAGAAGACAAATTTTGAGCTGCGTTTTCTGCTTAGTGGTCCTTTGTCTAGCTATAATGCCACATTTCTTTTGGTTGAATTTGATGATATCAATGAAAGACTTCACTTGCATCAGAGGACTTGTTATTAGTTCATCACAACAGCATCATCTCCTGTTAACAGTTGGCCCAACTTGGCTTGGCGGCTAAACCGAAAAAAAAAATGTTTTTGTTGCATTTCTTCCACCCTGCAACCTGTCTTGTATTTATGTTTTATATAGCCTTAGGCAATGACTTCAACTCGGCCTCAAAATTTTCCTGCGTACTTCTCATCCCATCTGATACATTTATGACTCTAATAGTTGGATATTCATGAATAAATCGATGCAGAAAATAATAAAAAATTGTTATAAAGGAGAACAGAAAACGAAGGTGACAACTTTTGTGGCTGGTTTGCCTACCTTTTGATCTCTTTTGTGGGAGATAGTTCACTTAAATCTTGTACTAGAAGTTGTCTTCTATTCTAAAAGATGATATAAGCCAATAACCATACAATATGTAAAGGTTTCATGCAAAGTGTAATAACCATACCATATATGAAGACATCTTATAAAGTTCAAACATTCTGGTAGGAAAGCTGGTATAATTTCCTTTAAAATCTAGTCTATGGCAAGTAACCAATACTATAAAGGCTTTTGAACTTGAACCTCTAAAATCCTATACTTATATTGCAACTGACCAATGTTATAATATAATATTGGTCAGTTGCAATATATGTATAACTGAACAATATTATGATGGACCTCCCAAAGTGGTAAGGAACATTCTAATAGAATTGATAAACATATAAAATTTTATTATTTCTAAATTCAAACTTCTAAAATCCGATCTATGGCAAAGATCAGGATGTTAGGGTGTTTGTAAAGGTCCAGATAAAATGCCCCGTTGAACTAGATGGTGTACTAATCTGGATGGCTCCGTCAATCTTAGTCACTGGAATTTTCTTAGATTGGATGCATGTGGAGGACTATGGTGGTCCAAAAATTTTGAACTTGATTTTTGAATAGTTAGATTAATATTACCTACATTCTGCTACTGCCACAACAGAAGCTTATTTAGTTGGTGATTTCAACTTGTAAACATTTGTATCTAACCCTGAAACTTTGTCGGGGGGCTGGCCCAAATTTATTTTATTAAGCTTTTTAAGTGGTTGGGTTCCTATTTTATTGTAATTTACTATTGATTGATAAATTTCAGAGCAGTAAGATGCTTGTACTAAAATTTTGAATCCTAAACCAGAAAGGCTGACAAGGCCAGAAAAATATATCCATGAAATCTGTGGGGATTTTGAATTTAAGCTCAAATACTTCAAAACTTATTGACTTTTTGTTCATCTCATTAGCTTTATATGGCCCCTTGCTTTGAATTAAGGTAACAAGGCATGTTTTGGTGTTTTTTGCCTAAAGATCTGAATGTGAAATTAAAGATTACATATTCAAACTTTTGATCAGAACTGGTTTACTTGTGCCAACCTAACCTTCATCCCTGTATTTGCTGTTTCATATTATATGCATGAGAGTTTTGCTTTTTTCTTTTTGATTGTACTTTGTTGCATGGCAGATTTTGTCAAAACTTATATGGCGACACACTGAAAATATTCTTTTTCTTCTTCTTCTTCTTTGTTTTTTCCCTCTTGGCAGATAGATAAGTATCAAGAGCTGGGTCAATTGGTAGAGCCTTACCTGGAGAGCATTGTTGCTCCTCTGATGTCAATAATCCGTTCCAAAACAATTGAACATGGGACTGATTCTAATGAAATTCTTGAGATAATCAAGCCTTTATGCATTATTATTTATTCCCTGGTTACGGTTTGCGGATACAAGTCCGTCATCAAGTTCTTTCCTCATCAGGTTTCTGATTTAGAACTTGCTGTATCTCTGTTGGAGAAATGCCATAACACAAATGCAGCAACTTCATTACGGCAAGAAAGTACAGGAGACATGGAGGCAAAATGTGTGATACTTCTGTGGCTATCTATACTTGTTTTGGTTCCTTTTGATATCTCCACTGTGGATACTAGTATTGCATTCAGTATCTGTCCAGGTGAAGTTGATTCCCCATTGGTAATCAGGATATCGGGGTTCTCAAAGGATTACCTCTCAAATGCTGGGCCCATGCGTACAATAGCTGGATTATTGCTTTCAAGGTTTCTGACACGTCCAGATATGGGGAAAGCATTGACAAGGTTTCTGTCATCATTCACAGAACCTGTTTACTCTCAACTGTTTGTTAGTCAAATTTGTAGCTTAGGTGGGTTGAACTGCTAAAGAAACAAAATTAGCCACTAAAAAAGAACTTTATGTTCAATCCTATGTTTTTTCAATTTGAAACTAATAAGTTGCCAAAATATTGCTACGATTTGTTGTTG
This sequence comes from Buxus sempervirens, assembly GCA_947561395.2. NCBI lineage: Eukaryota > Viridiplantae > Streptophyta > Magnoliopsida > Buxales > Buxaceae > Buxus > Buxus sempervirens. The sequence goes on from OX387193.1 coordinate 9,034,839, forward strand.
TTGAGAATACTGAGCTTTAAATGAATTGTGGCCATGAGAAGAGATTTTTGGAAAACCATTGGTTTCTACCACAGTGAGATGGTATCAGAACTTGGAAATCTTCTTTCTGCTTGACTGATTGTTGAGATGGTCTGGTTAATTAACTGACCTAGCAAGCACATTGCCATTTCATGATATATTTGCTTTGTGTTTTTTTGTTTTGGACCTGCCAAAATTGAACATACAGTCTTATATATATTAATGATTAATCTAAGTCTAAATCTAAACAATGAGAAATCTGAGTTCATTAATCAGATACTGGAAATACTTAACATCTAAGTTTTGATTTAGTCTCTACTGAAACTGATATAGCCTCTTGAAACTGATATACCATGAGAAATCATGATTGTTTGTGTCGGAATAGGATGACCATGGTTTAAAAGATATCATGATTTCATCAAGTGTCTGTGTTGGATGTGTTTATATTTTGCACAAGGGACGCATTAAATTACCATCAACAAAATGCCGTACCTGAACCAAAGTTTAGCGTTTTGGTGCCGTTGGGCATGCTACCCAAGGCACAAAGGCGGTGTGCCACTGAAATGCTAAAGAATTGAAAGGAACATAAAAAAAGGGATTTTTTTGGATTTAGGGAAATTTCATCCAAATCGAGTGAAATTTCACTTTGTACCACCCAAAAAAATAAAATTTTTTTTTAAAAAAAATTTGCGTTCCCCCTGTTTCCCCCGTTTTGCACCATTTCACTTGGCATGCATTGCATTTCGCCAACATGCTACTAAAAGTCGCCCGAAATGTAATCTAGCGATTTTAACCTTATGAAACACATTGCTATGGGGTCTTGGAGAGAAATTAACAGAAAACACTGACCTGAACTAGTTAGGGGCCTTGGGGTTGCAACAGTGATCCTTTTCTGCTATCCAATTTAGTAAAAATCAAATATTTAGCCGAACTATGTGTACTTAAACCATTTTTGATATTTTACAAGTCCTTTTTGGTCTTCATATAGCTTGTCAGCCTCTTCCACATTCTTGTGGGCACCTCCATATGTCTCAATTTTACATGAACAAATCATTTTAACCTACTGTATTTTATTTCTTATTTGTGCAACTCCTAAGCAGTGGAATATATTTGTTCCTTACCTTATCTTTCCTAGAGCTTCTGCAAATTCATGTTGTGATCCTTTTTTTGAAGTAATCTCATCCTATGATTGTGTTGGCAATCTGCCAAAATCATTATAATGTCTAAAAGATGTCTTGTTAAATGTTCCTTTTAGTTTGATCATTGTAAGTCAGTGACAACACTTTAGACGTACTTCTTGATGTTGGCCATCTAGCTTTGATTGTATGTGAAACATCATCGCCGATCCTCTCCCTCCTCCTCCCTAGTGAATAATTGATCTAAGCTTTAAAATTTTTTTCCTTTTGGGATCTCCTTGTGCTTAATTCATATCATTGCTTCATTTTATTGCTATTTGTGCTAAATTTACATTCCACATACTCTTTTTATTTTTATTAAATTTGCATTCCATATAGTCAACTATGTTATTTTTAATTCTTCCTCCCTCACCCCCCACAAAAGAAAAAGAAGGATTTGATTGATGTTTAAACCTTTTGATTCAAAGGTACTTGTCTGTGGTTAATAGTTTAGTATATACTCCATCTTATAGTTTTCTTTACCAAAACTATATAATTTGTAAATAATATGCACCGACACCTCATCTTAAATATAATCCATCAAATAATTTATAATTAATGCAAAAGGAAAAGGACTTGTATCTTACTACTGACTCTTGGAAACTCATTTATTTATTTCCAATTTCTTTAACACTAGTTTGCTCTCCATCTTACATTTCCAAAAGAAATAAGTGATATTCATGTATCTGTTTGATATCTTGTTTTTGCCCTAAACCCAACAATTAATTCATTAGGCACTTTATCACATGATGTCTCTAAATTGATAAAAAAAAATCGCACAAGAATCTCTCAAACTGTATGTGTACAGTGTACTAGGCCAATAATTGTCTAAATGATAGCCTTAATAAGAGGCATTCTTTCATGAAGCACCACTGATTTTCCACCAGATTACTCCAGTTTTATCTACTATTAAAGAGCACAATATGTTCATTATCTTTTGAAAGATAATATTTGCTAATACAAGATTGTGAGGAATTGTAGGTACATCAATGCTATGCTCATTCTGATATTGTCCAACTTTGCTAACTCCCCCTTATTTTCTAGTATCTTGTTCATTATGGAAACACGTCTTCCTATTCCATATTCTTGGGCCTCCTTTCATTGAAGAAATAGAAGCTTGCTAAAAAAATATATGATATATCATTTCTATGTCCAAAGCCTCAACAAGTCAGATGCTGACCTATATCATTTTGATGATCATTTAGGTCCCTGCTTAAGAATATTCGAGCCTAATACTTGGGACTGATTATGTCAACTATATCTTGCTTTGAAACTAACCATATTGCCACTAACTTATATACTCACACTAGTTGATTTTTTCACCAAACTGATTTGAGTTCAGAACAAGACAAGGATTTTTGCTGCATTGAACTCAGAGACTCTGTAATGATATACCAGTCTGATCATGTGAATAATGGAGTAGTCATATATTATCTAGGCATATAAACTGGCTAGTCTTGCTTAATATGTGAAACAGAAAAAAAAGGGCAACTGAATTTATATTTTGTACCTTGCTACTCAAGCTTGTTCAGGGAGTAAATATGCTTTGCTTAAATGATTTGTTCCTTCTCGGTTGGTTCTGGTGATTCCTCCTCAAAATGAAAACTAGCTTACCAAAAACCAAAAAATGATAATAGTCAATACACGAGAACTGTTACAGCCATGTGCCTAGAGAGATGAATTCTTTTGCAGACCAGTTAGCCAAACAAGGGGCCTCCAGAGATGAGTTATATGTTGGGTCTCCATGTGGGGAGTTAGCAGGGCTTACTGGATACTAGGGATGGCAGAATTTTGGGGTTATCATTTGTGGTGGGCATAAAGATATAGAGACTTTAAGAGGGGATTTGTATATTAGGCCTTCCTTATAGTTAGGAGTTGGTGTTTCGGATAAAAAGCCCAGATCTCCTTAGCATACATGTACATTCTATTTTTTTATTTATTATCCATGAAAAAAAGTATGTGAAAACTGTTGTAGGAATCAACAAATAAAATCTAGATTACTGCCAATTCCATGGCTTCACACTGGATAAGTAGTTGTAACACTGATTGTTCAGCTGTGAGATTCTGGGATCCCATTTGTTGCACATGCTTGTTGTTGTGTTGGAAAATACCATTTTGTTTTGTAAAATTTTGGAGATTTTTGCCACAAAAAATTTTCTACATGGGATGCTCCAAAAAGAATTATGTACCCAAAAATGATATAGTTTTTGTTGCTATTTATACAAGGCTCTCCTTTAAACAAGTTATAGTCTTTGAACTGTATCATGTTAGACAATGTATGTGGTAGCAAGTATGTGTTAACTTTCGTCTTTTTTCCCCTTGTCATTTGAAGCATTTGTGCCACGTGACTTTAACCATTGTTTATGCTCAAGGTTAAATGTTGCTCTCTGTATATTTATTTGCAGCTTCATTGAATGGACGCATGAAGTCTTATCTAATCTGGTAGATGATGTTGTGGATCACTTTCGAATACTCGGTGCTGTGGAAGCATTGGCAGCCATTTTCAAGGTTCGGTTTTTGTTCTTCAAATTATCATAATCATGTTATCGTGTGATGGCTTTTCTTTGAATACATTAATGCCTGATTATGACTTAGGAAATCTTACTGTAATTTCTAGCATGGAAAATTCTGGGGTCTTACATGTTCATGATCTTTAAAAGGGTATACTCCACTTGTTTGATTTCATTCATCTAGACAAATATAATTACAAAAATCTCATGCCTTAGTTTTCTGCTTACAGCCTTACACCTTTGGAGGACCTAACACCTTGACTACCTTTGTCTTTAAAAACATTGGCAATATTGGTATGGATGAATCATGGCTTATTTGGAAGAGGTTAAGAGTAGAATATTGACTATGTTAATGCATTTTATGGGTCTTATCAAATGTGGATAGATGCCTTTCAACAAGAGATCTAGGTTTTCTTGAAGCTGAAACTTATGGTATGTTACTGTTGTACCTATCAGAGGAATTAGAATTTTGAATTTGGTCCAATCTTTTGCATACTTGAGGAAAATTATCAATTTTATCTGTTCAGTGGGAATGCTGAGGAGAGTGTTATCTTTGATGAATCAATTGTTGGGGAGAAATTGTATGGATGGATTTCTTCTAAACATAGACTTAATATGATTAAGCTGGTGTTGAAAACAACAAAAGTACAAAATGCCATGTCCATACTGGTTGGGGTCAGGTCAACAACAAAAGTCCTGCTCTGCTAATCATATCCGTCAAATACCATATCTTCGATTCAACAACATATATTATGCCATTTTTTCTAACTTGGATCCATTTGGGTCCTCTTTGGTCTCCTCTTGCCCCTCTAGATTCTTCAAAATGCATCCTTTGCACCTTCTCGTAGGCTCATCTTAACCTTCAATAATAGATTCAAGAAAATCTTATGTCAAATTTTTTGATGACTTGTGACTTTTGTTGTTCAGAAAATTCATATTTCTTTTGAAACCAAAAAAAAAAAGTTCTTTTATTGAAAAATAAATCATGCTTATAGTCCGAGACTCCAAGGATGCATTCAAATATCCCAATTTGTGGTTAATAGTTTCTAATATTTATTAGCAAGAGCAGTGGTAATTTATGATACTGTGCCAATTATTTGTAAAAGTTTTGTTTATCGTCTCATTTGATTATGACACCCCTTGCATGTCTGATGTAGGATGTGTGGGACCCAAAGTTTAGATTAGTTAGTTATTGAGTAAAAGTAGAATTCCTATTTTCTTGTATTAGGTATTTGAGTTATATTAGGAGTCTTTAAGAGGTTTTAGAGTTAGATTTTAACTCTAAGTTTTTTACTATGAATAGGAGTCTTAATTTTAGTAGGTTACTATTTTGTTTTAGGATCTCCAGAGGTCTATAAATAAGGGGTAAAGGTTGTATACGAATTTTAGACATTATTTTTTTAAAAGAATTATAGAGTTTCTCTCTCATCTTCTTTGTGGATTTAAGGTTATTTGCTGGTGGATTCCAGTTTTTTAGGATTAACGGAGATTAATCATTGTTTTCGTAACTTTCACTGAGTCAATTGGTATCAGAGCAAGACTTGCCTGGCGAGATGTCCAACAACGAGGGTGACGGTAACAATCCCATCGATGTTGTTCATGGGCAAGAAGCGATATGGGCGGCCATTGAAGAGCAACGGCAACATATGACGGAGATTCGTCAGATGCTTGCGGATTTAACAGTCAATGCCAACCGTGATCAAAAAGCCATTGGAAGAGGAGCCGGAGGATTTGCCCGAGGCCCCATGGCGCTGAAGTAAGGAGATACCGTGATGGATGCCAAGGCGCTGGTGTTTGGGGGCCTCACAGACTTTTGTTTGGAGATATTGATTCAGATCTTGACGAAGAAGAAGTAGCCCTAGATCATGGGAGACCGAAAGGTCGAAATCGAAGGTTCGAGGATTTCCGTATGAAGGCAAATATTCCTACTTTTAATGGGAATATGAACATTGAAGATTTCCTCGACTGGGTATTTGAGGTGGAGAGATTTTTTGAGATGATGGAAGTTCCAGAGGAGTGTCAAGCCAAATTGGTAGCCTTCAAACTCAAAAGTGGAGCAGCTGTCTAGTGGGATACTCTACAAAATAATAGGCGAAAACAAGGCAGAGTTCTAATCCATACATGGAGACAAATGAAGCAGTTGCTTATGGAGAGATTTCTACCACCAGATTACGATCAACATCTGTCTCAGCTTTACCAGAATTGTGTGCAAGGAAGTAAATCTGTTACTGATTATACTGCTGAATTTTCTAGACTTTCTACACGCAATAATTTGAATGAAACAGAGTCACAGCAAGTTGCCCGTTATCTGGTTGGTTTGAAGCCTTTTATTCGTGAGAAGATTGGATTGCAGGTTTTGTGGTCGGTAGATGAAGCCTACAACATGGTGTTGAAGGTAGAATTGATGGAAAAATTAGTTGGGAGATCGGAGTATTCTTGGAAGTCTTATTATGATGCTGGAGATTTTTCTGGCAAGGGCAAGGCACCCCAAACAACAGTTTCTTCTACTCCAGTTAGCGCCATGGACAAGGGAGACGCTAGTGTTAGCGTAACTAACCGAAAATCTACTAATCAGGGCTATAAAGATCAGCCTAAAAATTCTAATCCTTATGCAAGATCAGTAGCAATAGAGTGTTACAGATGTGGTCAAACGGGGTATAGGTCTAATGATTGTCTAGCTAGAAAACCTGTGAATTTGATTGAGCAAGAAGGAGAAGCAGAAAAAGAAGATGGTGGGCTGGTCATATATGATAATGATGTGTACGAATTGGGGGAAGAAGACGAAAGTGAACATCTCAATCTAGTTTTGCAACGAGTTTTATGTTCAAACAAGCAAGAAGACTTCTCTCAGGGCCGCAATATTTTCCAATCATTGTGTACCGTCTCTAATAAGGTATGCGATTTGATTGTTGATAATGGAAGTTGTGATAATTTTGTGGCAAAGAAGTTGGTTGATTATTTGCAATTGCCAACCAAACCGCACCCTTCACCTTACTCGATTTGTTGGGTAAAGAAAGGCCCCATAGTGAAGGTAGCTGAAATTTGCACTATTCCAATTTCTATTAGAAAGCACTACAAGACGGAGATTACTTGTGATGTGATTGACATGGATGCTAATCATGTCTTATTAGGGAGGCCTTGGCAGTATGATGTGAATGCAACCTATAAGGCGGGGGACAACATGTATTTATTCACTTGGAGGGATCACAACATTGCCATGGTACCAACCAAAGTTTCTAATAAGACTCCGAAAGCTTATAAAGTGAAGGAAACAAAGCAGATCTACGCCTTTGTTATTAAAGGGGAAGGGTAAGCTCCAAGACGTTCAATGTGCAAGACATATTTGAGTACCATGTTCTCATGGCCATTCCAGTGCTCCACTCAAAGACAAGTGTTTCTCTAAGGGGAGGGGACTGATGTAGGACGTGTGGGACCCAAAGTTTAGATTAGTTAGTTATTGAGTAAAAGTAGAATTCCTATTTTCTTGTATTAGGTATTTGAGTAATATTAGGAGTCTTTAAGAGGTTTTAGAGTTAGATTTTAACTCTAAATTTTTTACTATGAGTAGGAGTCTTAATTTTAGTAGGTTTCTATCTTGTTTTAGGATTTCCAGAGGTCTATAAATAAGGGATAAAGGTTGTACACGAATTTTAGACATTATTTTTTTAAAAGAATTACAGGGTTTCTCTCTCATCTTCCTTGTGGATTCAAGGTTATTTGCTGGTGGATTCTAGTTTTCTAGGATTAACAGAGATTAATCCTTGTTTTCGTAACTTTCACTGCGTCAATGTCCTGGAGAATTTGGCTCAGTACAATTATAATATGGTGGACCCTATATTTCATTTATTTTATCTTCTATCAGTACAAGTATATCTATAATAAATACAGTAGAGCTAAAAAGGCCAAAGTTATGTAAAAATTTTTTTTTCCAGGACAAACTATGTCTAGAAAACATATACATGCAGGTTATCTGCTAATATCCAAAAAGAAGTAACAGGTGATGTACTCCATACTCCATAGAAGTTCTGAATCATGTGAAGAGACAACAAAAGACCCTACCAAATTCCATAAGGATAGCTCTCCACTGAAAAGGAATGGATAGCATGTGAGAGATGATTGTCATTTTGCTACTTTCTGTACCTAGAAGGTCCTTTCTTTCCTTCTAGATGGTCCAGCATATTCATATGTAGCTTTATGCTGACATTGTAATTATATATGATACTGTGCTATTAGCAATAGCAATGGACATATAGGATACTGTGCCATTTTGTGTAAAAGTTATATTTATCCTCACATTTGATTATGACATCCTTTACATGTCTTAGAGAATTTGGGTAAGTACAGTATGGTGGACTCATTCATAAAAAAAAGTACAATATGGTGGACTCTGTATTTCATTTTTCATTTTTTTTATCTTTTATCGGTAAAAGTATATCTGTAATAAATACAGGCATTTAAAATTCAGTAGAGCTAAAAAGTATGTTAAAAAAATTTCCAGGACAAACTATGTCCACAAAGCATATACAGGCAGTCTGTCCACTACTGTAAAAAAAACTAACAGTTGACGTACTCCATAGAAGTTCCAAATCTTGTGAAGAGAAAGCAAGGAAAACTCTACCAAATTCCATGAGAATAGCTCTCATTTGGAAAGGAATAGCATTTGAGAGATGGTTGTCATAAATCATAATGTAACTTTCTGCCCCCTTGGAGGTCCTTTTCCTTTCCTTCTAGATGGTTCAACATATTTCTATGTACATTTATGCTGACATTAAAATTATATAAACCCTTGAATTTGTAAGTCTCTACTCTTTTCAAATTGGAGGAAAGATTTATTAAGCTGATTAAAGAAGCTATTTTGAGATTGATCTGGGATCATCTCTCATTTATGGCATCTCTAAGTTCCTTGTCAGTGAAATCTTGTGGTTTCTACAACAAAGTTCAAATAAAAATGCGGGAGAGTCGAATTCAAAATGCCTATGAGCAGGTTGACGAGTCAATGATTGAAATTACATCATTTCTTTAAATCCAAGCTAAAGTAATGGAAGAAATCTACTTTTGGGTTAATTGAAGAATTCAAGGCCTTGGTTTTGGAGGTAATGCAGAAATTTTGCAATGTGCCAGAGACTAAGAACTATAGGGAAGAAGTAAAATATAAGAGTTGAAGTCTCAATCGGAATTTTGAATAAACACTGGAAATAGAGGAAATTTGTGGGAGATATTTTTGATCTAAATAGATATAGAGGGAATGAAAATGCCAGAAACTTTTTTCGAACAAAATGATCAGAAGAAGAGGTAAACTGTAATTCCTTAAAGACTTTTTGGAACTGATCATTCTCAAGCAAAAGATTCTGATTCACTTGAGAGTTCTAGATGTAGAGAGAGAGAGAGAGAGAGAGAGAGAGAGAGAGAGAGAGAGAGAGAGAGAGAGAGAGAGGGAGGGAGGGAGGGAGGGAGACGTATGAAAAGAGAAAAGAAGATAGAAATTGAGAGAAAAACTTACTGGAGACTCTTATTATACTACTTTTTCTTCTTCTTTTGCTTGCTTTTTCTCTCTCTGTTCTACTGCCCCTTCTCCCTCTCCCATTCCCCCTTATTCTCAGACTGGCTGTTAAAAGCCTTAAAGAAGGAGAGGGTCAGTTCTGAAACATTAATAATTTGTAGAAGGCTTTCATTTATTAAATTTACGACCCGTTCACATTTAAACGTCTTAGAACAATTATGGATTATCTAAGACAGACACCGGACTGGACCAGCTGGTGTGAACAGGTGTCAATGGTGTGTACTAGTACCCAGTGTGATTGATCTGATCCCTGGTCCTTGTGCGTGTATCTTAAAACCTGATTTAGATTGTTGATTTGTCTTGTAAATTATGGCGTCAAGTTTGACCTAAAGATTGGGTGTTATGGTTTGAGAGAAAATTTAATGCTGTGAAGAATGTGATCTTTAAACTTACTATTATCAAATAGAAGGCTGTGGGTCATCACAGGTTCTTATTGGGTTCTGATAATAGATAGTTAAAGCGAATGCAAGTATCAAGAAATTCCATGAAAGGGCGATTTTAATTGAAACCATAAGGAACACAGTTGTTACTTTCAACATCTTAGTATATAGTGTCTAGTGTGTTCAGGTTTGCTTATTTAGTGACTAAGTGTTTAATAGTGAAATGTGTTATGCAGGTCCTATCTCTATGGAACTAGAATTTGTAATCAGTAAGAAATTTTACAGCTATACGAACAATAAGGAAGAGCAGTACACAACACAATTTTTATGGGGAAACCCTATATTTCCATCTAGGTGAAACCCCGGGTTTGTTTAAGGGAACCACACCTGAGAAATCAATCCACCATTGAAAGAGATGAATACAAGAGTTTCAGATTTAAACAAGACCTATGAATTCTCTGTTTCTTCCCTTGCTTGAATCCTTAATCTTCAATTCAGTTTCAGGATCTCTCCACATGTCTTGAACTCCTCCAAGACTCCACATAGACTTGGAATCCACCAAGTCACTCAACGCCAGCAGCAAGTCTTCAAGTGTCTACTTCCAAGACTTAGCCCATTGATTCTCAAGGAATCAATCTACGAGATTGTACCAAAAACCTCTACTGCAGTCTTCTGAATCTCTCTTTCAATCAGAATCACACCTGAGAAAATCCTCAATCCTTTCCCTACGCACCTTTCTCTTCCAACAAGAAGATCCAAAACAATACAAACTAACTTGAAACAGAAAAAAACAGAGCATTCTACTTCCTAACTAACTTGAACACGTGCAGTTGTAACTGACTTCACTTTACCCAGTCTACTTAACTTCATATTTGCCAGTTGCCACTTGATTCTGAAATCTCCATCCTGTCCTTAAGAGACAAATACTAAATGGTCTTTAGTAACAAGAGACTTTGTCATCTAATTGTCACAAGGTCATAACGAATAGCTTTCTTACTATTGTGGCTTAAGCTTACTAATTAACTCAAGGTTTCATTTTTTTATTTTTACTTTTCTATTTCTTCAAGATTTGGACATAAATATCAGAATGCATAGGAAAGGTGAATGAAAGAAAAAGTTGTATATCATTGTGTTGAGAAGCAGAGCGGTAAGTTGCTGAATTCTGGATAATTTTACAGTTTGAATTTTTGCATATTAATTGAACAACTGGTTTGATTTTTTCTCCATCTGTATTGTTCTTGACCATATGAACATTATGAATTTACGGGTTGCCACTTGCACCTGCAGCACTAACCTAAACTCTCCTGGAGTCTTTTTACACTGCAGGCTGGTAGTAGAAAAGTTCTACTTGATATAGTTCCACTTGTATGGAATGACATGTCCATCCTGGTCAAGTCAAGTAATGCAGTTCGGAGTCCTTTACTTCGAAAATTTTTGATGAAATTGGCTCAGCGTATTGGGCTTACTTGCCTTCGTCCTCGGTCTCCATCTTGGCATTATGTGGTTAGAAAATTCCTCTATATATGTTTATTTTTTTTTTTTTTGTGTTTTATTCTTGTGATCTAAATTTAGTGTGTCAATCATACATGTAACTTAAATATTGGGTGACTTTTTTTTCATCTTATGCATATTTTTTCATTGTTAAATTCTAAACTTTTTGTTCAATTTAATATTCAGAGTTTATTATTGCAGTGCATATTCTTTCCATCTGCATTTTGTTTCTCTATGCTGGTTTAGATTCAATTTCTTGGATGGGATAACTTTGCAAAATATGAACATATAAATGGAGTGACTTCCATCACACAGTCAAATTATTGGAATAACCAAACGAGCAAATTACAAAATATTTCCTTTGGTTGACTGGCGAGGCATCTGTTTCAATGTAGAGAACTTAACAAGATGCGTGTAATGACACAGTTTTCTTCATCTACCTTCTATTCCTCCAATTGCTGCTACATATACTCTACAATTTATACTTTAATAGTTTTAGAGTTGTAGGAGAAAACGGACGAGGTTTACCCTCGACTAAAAAAATGCCAAAGCAAAATTTTAACTCTTCGTTGCTTTGTATAGTGACATGCTTCCAAATTGTAACCCATTCCTCTCTGATTGTTAATTTGCTTTGCCAAATCATAAGTAAATTCTAGCCAAATAAGTAATTCAGGAGCATCTGCAGTAAAGTAGTTGTGTACTGATCATAGTGTTTTAGTTTGTAGCATGTCTTTTTTTCTCTTTACCTAAATATAAGTTCTATCGTTGAGATTAGGTTTTGAAGATTTTTTATTTTGAGGGCTAAGCTTTTTCAGCAGGACAGTAGGATATATATACATATACACAAACACACACAAATATGTGTATTAATTTGAGAGTGCAATTAATTTTTTATTGAATCTAGCTTCATGTGAAAGAAGAGTTCTTCATAATGGCACTGATCTCTTTTATTATTGTTGCTCAAATGATCTTTTGGTGGCAATTTAGCACTTGAGCAAATTTTGATCTTTAGAAAGAATTGATTCATCTAACTTGAGTATTTGGAAAATTTCATCTAGATACAGTGCTCCAACATGTAATAAGCTTTATATTGATAATATTGATTAAAATGTAGATTTTACAATACCTATAGATGGATTGGCAGCTGATCTTCAAGAGGATGTTCTTTGATGGATGTAACTTAGCTGATGTTCTTTTATATTGCAAATTTGCAATAGCTTTTGGGCATTGTCTGTGCCAAGCCTGAATAAATGATGAGTTTTGCGTCGTGTTGGCAGCCTGTGTAAGGCTTTGCTAAATTTACTATGTCATAAATCTTGAACAAGAATCTTGTTGATCTTATGCTAGAGCTTCCTCATGAAACAGCATGTTTCGGTGGAGCCCAGTTTCAGCAACAAGTGGTTAAGAGATAGTTATGGTGTTCCCTTGAAATGATGCGTTACAAAGTTTGCTGGTTGTAGTGGTAAGTGGGTAAGGTTCTTGTGTCAAAGTGGAGAAACTTGAGCAAAGAAGCTAGTCCAAGAAATAGGATTTGCCTAGCTACATGAAGAACTCTCTCTTCTTCCTTTGAAATTCTCTGTTATTTGTCTAACCAAAAAAATAGTCTCAGCAGTAGACCTTCTCAGGATGCCAAATTGATTTTCTGATTCTGGGGTCATTTTTCGTGGTCATCGTGTTATGACTCTTTACTATAATATCATGAAGACAGCATATGATACATTATATAATAATAAGAATTACACATATTTATACACATGCATGCACTATTTCATATATATATATATATATATATAACTATAACTTAATCAAACTGGTTCTTTAGTGGATTTAATTGCATTGAATATAATTCTGATCAGGTATGGACTGAAAATGTCAAATTCTGTTCCTTACTGAATCTTTGGATTTGTAGTTGCTACCACGTCACCTGTAATTGAATGGGGTCGTGATCTGACCTGTAGCATATATAACTGTGTACTTCTATTTTTTCAAATTTTTTATTTTTATTTTTAAATTTTTTATAGAATTTGATAGAAATTAATTTCAGCTTATCTTGACCTTTGGGTGTGAGATTCTTTAGGAATTTTATGTTATGAAAAAAAAAAAATTAAAATATGTAGTATTGTAAGCTAATAAATTATACATTGTTGATTGTTCCCATAGTGTTATTCTGTTGCTGATTATATAATTTCCTTGCAGGGTAGAAACAGTTCAATCGGAGAGAAATTTTCGCTGAAATTAACAGAAAGAAATGATCCATGCAATAGTAGTCTGGTTGTGGATTCAAATAATTCAGAACAAAATGAAAGTTGGATGGAAAGTGAAGATATGGATGTTCCAGAGATTGTTGAGGAGGTTATCGAATTGTTACTATCAGGATTGAAAGATAAGGTACATGTAGAGAATGAGATCTAGTGTATCATTGGTTGTGTTTTCGATTATAACATTTGTTTCTTTGGTCGAGGTCTTTGGATTCATGCTTGGATGATTGTTAGATTGCCAGATTATTGTTTGTCTATTATTTGGTATTTTATACTTATTTGCAAGATATTAATTTTGAACATACTTTACTTAAATTATATAGATTTTTTATTCAATAAAAATATACAAATGTATGTTTAATTAGTATGACTTTAGGGAGAACTTTTGAAATATATTTTTACTCTATAAATTGAGATATAGACTTGAACACACAAATCAGAATATTGAATACATAGAAAATATTTAATCTTCTATAAGGTAGGAAAATATTCATGATGGAAGAAACTACACATACTGACTTTTCATATGGCATAGTTATAGTGAATTTCCTTCTTATACCTGCTTCTTTTACATCCACCTATTTTCAAAAGGTGACTTTTAGAAAAATATCGTCAGAAGTCAATTCTAGGAAACCGACTTGGTGACAACTCTTAAAATAATTTTATGGATGTGTAATACACTTAGTTTGCTAATCAAAGAAAAGACTTCATGAATTGCCTTTGGCTTGTTAAGCATAACGGATTGTGGAAATAATCTCAATGAGAATGCATGAAAATGACTTGGCAACATCATAGGAAGGAAAAACAATAAAATGTCTTATTCTAGATAGTTGAGATAACAACAATACCAATCCTAGTTTGTCATCTCAATCTATCAAAATCAAACTTTTTTGGTAAACTTATGCATAACTAAATCATTTTTGACAAACTTCATCCACAGTCCTTGCTATTATTTCTCTCAACCTTTTAGATTCTTCAAAATCAAACTGCATGATACTTTCTCATAGGTGTCCCTTAAGTTTTAATTTTGCATATCCATGCCATGCTAAGCTAATTCATAACATCTACTATTTGTGCTACTCTTAAATGCAATAAAATATTTTGCTTTCTTAATTTATTATTTTCAATCTTTCCGCTCATCCATCTTAACTAGTTCCTTCTCTTAAATGTATAAATGTATACTTAAATCAATATTCCATTTGCCTAGATTTTCTTTGTCAATCAAACTAAAGTCATCTTGAAAATGGCTAAAAAAATGCATCCAAGGTTACATAAACCTTGTTATACCTTTACTTATCATATATGTCTCTTATCATGTAATCTCCTAGGATTTGTGACCTTGAGATCTGTAAAATATTGTATACCATTAATTATCTTTAGAATATGATATGACTACCAGTTTTGCGATGTACTTAATAATGCTATTAGAATTGCTGGCATGTTGCCAATGTCAGGACTTATTTATTCTATTTTTTAAATTACAACTGCTGTTTGGAGAATTTCAAGCATTCAGATTTTTGGTTTATTGCTAAAAAGCAAAGTGGCCATGGAATCTTAAACATTAAATTACTCTATATTGTGGATTTAACTATTTTGTCAGATCTCAGTTTATGGTGCAATTTCTTAGAAACCGAAGACATCCCTTTCCATTGCCAATCCATTTCTCTCTTTGAGTTTGTTAGTCTAAGCACTCCATATTAATCAGAAAATTCAAGTAATATTTGTCAAAATTAGTTTTCCCTAGATCATATAATTTAGAAGTTCAGAATAAATATGTTGAGGAGACCTGTTAAAACAATTAGCACTTTGACAATTTTAAGTCATAATATGTTAAGAAAGGAGAAAGGTACTCTTGTTGCCTCATCAATTTTACTTGCAATATGAACCATGAAATTTTTCTTTATCATGAGCCAACAGTGATCAGCATGTGTAGACCATGATATTGCCAAGGTATGTGGCTTGGCTCAATGTGGTGAGTTGTCGCTGAGAGGCAAATGTATGGAGTTTTGTGGGGAATCAACTTGGGGTGTTTATACGTTGTATCAGTGTATCTAAATGAGGGATATTGCTAGGCTTGAGGAAATTTTTAGGGTTGGTTTGTTTATCATGCGGGGCTTATGTGGTTTTTAGGGGATGGAGAATAAATTTTGAAGAGTTAGACTTATAGGTTGGGTTTTAGAGCATAGTGGACGCCATCAAGATCATTCTGGTTCAATGGTTTGAAAAACTCATTTTGGAACTCTGAAAGACAATAGTTCAATTGCACTTTTAATAGATTGATTAAAGGCTTTCTGGCATGAAACGAAATTTCGGTAGCATAACTCCAAAATTTTGCCGATTCACCTGAAAACTCTGAAAAGGGTGAATTGGACAATCAAAATTTCGCCGAATTCTTATTTTCTGGGTTTTTTTTAAAATATAAATGCCTTATTAATTGAGGACCAATGTATGATGCAACATTATATTCATTATATATACAGACACATAATACTATACATATAAAACGACATCAGAATCATAGGAATCATAAGTGATTATCAGTTGTAGCTTCATGGGTTCATACAATGATAGAATATGAAATATAGAAAGCAAATAACATTCAAATGATGGCAAATGGGAAATTGCAAGCAATAATAACAGGTACAAAAATGTACAAAGGTGGTGATGATGATATTAGAACTGAAATTAGTGTCGGGGTTCAAACCCTACTCTCTCGTCAATAAAATGGCAGAAACGCTTTCATCCCATTTGAATTTATATTCCTTCTAGAATTATCTAACATGATCTTCATAATCCTGGGTCATATTTCTTATGATGCCAACTGGAGGATGATTGAGATAGCAAGAAATAACTACCAAACTATTTGTCTCTGACTCTAGTTCTGGAGGTGGTGGAGGAGGAGGACAACCAATATATACAGGGGCTACTATTCCACCTGGTGCAATATAGAAACTATATGGATAAGGGTTCACTAGGAAAAACCCATACGTATCAAGGGTTCTTTCTATAATTTATCCTTTAAAATAATAGTCAAATGAAGACTAATATTTAATGGTTTAGTGAATCTAAGAAAGATAAATGCAAATAATTTCTTTAAGGGTAAAATAGTATTCAAAAAATTACATTAATTATTTCCGTGGCAACAAGTCTGAATATTAATGTTGGTTTGGTCAACGTCTTGATAGAGAAACCAAGGATTGCTTTTTCGGTGCCGTCTGGCTTGCCAATAGGGGCACGAAACGAAAAACCGGCGGCACCCCGGCGAAATGGGGAAAAAAGCAATTTTGGCAACACGCGGCGAAAACCTGCGAAATGTACAAAAACAGCCTAAAATAGGAAAAAAAAAACATATTACAAATGATTTTATACAATTTATATGTAAACATAGAAAGAATAAGGAAGCATAGGTCTCTAATTTATGAACAAATACAAGCACAACTATTAAATATTAACTATTAGACCACACTACAAAGTGTAAACAAAGTCATAGACTCATAGTCATATATACAAAATGCAAAATACAAGAGACACGAGTATAACAACGAAGTTATAAACTACAAACTACAAAGTACGAAGTCATAAAAATTGCAAAGTAAAAGCAAAGTACAAACTACAAAGATCAATAAGAAGTAGAGTGTCTAGGAGGCTGGAAATGCTGCTGCTGTTGCTGCCGTTGTTTGTCTAGCATATGAACATATTGCTTCCACGACATGTGCCTTGCGTACTGACCTCTGTAACGACGCACCACCTCCTCATATTCATCTTGATATAAATACACAACAAAGCCCACAGGAGGATAATCATCATAATACTCCTTCATAATAAGAATACCCTCGTCCTCATCCTCCTCATTTGCTATGAGTGGTGGTGGAGGTGGAGGATAATAACCATATGGAAACGGAATGGCCGGGACTGGCATTGGGACATACCCATGTCCGTATGCAGCTAGATATGGAGTTGGTGCAACTGGATAGGATGGAAATAACCTGTAGTTGTCAGATGTCTGCAACTGCCTTGAATATGGATATGCATATCCTCTATACTGTTTGCTCTGATCCCCATAACTATGTGAAGATGTGCTGCTAGATCCCCCCATGTCCATAGTCATAAGAAATCGAGACATCTCCTCCTTGTCCTGGGCACCAATCCTCTCCTTCCCCTTACCCTTTGAAAAGTATGTGCCGCTGTCTTTGATTGACCACTCCGAGCGTATCGTCCTCCATGGTTGGAGTCCTGGGTCGCGTGTACGTTGCCTCCCTAGTGAAAGGACTAACCCCTGGCCCATGTGAGTGTCCACCTCCTTAATGATCATCACCATCATCATCGTCATCATCAGACCTTCAACCACTCCCACTATCATTGTTTCCATCATCGTCATCCTCGGACTCTGACTCTCTATTCTCACCTGACTGAACCGGGACTGTGGCTGTCGCTGCTGCTGTAGAAACTGAAGGGGCACTACTCTGGTATCTCTATCGAAAGAGTTAATGGAAGCAAATCTTCTTTCCTCCATAACAGCATCAACATCAATCCCCATCTCTGCTGCGGCACGAGCAACGACTGAACTCGGCCCATTAACTTCGAGTCCTCACCTATTCTGAGAATGGGTTGTCCTCATCAATCTGGGTGCTGCATAGGATGTCCAGGGGGTCATCAACATATGTACTACGTATCTCGATCTCCAGTTGCTTTGCTCGTAATCTCATGTTGTAGTGACAAAACACGAGCTTTTGCAGCTTCTGATAGGCGAGCTGGTTCCTTTGCTTTGTATGAATCAACATAAAGGTGCTCCAGTTACGCTCGCAAGCGAATAAGGATGTAGTCTGAGCTAGAATTCGATACGCAAGCTTCGACACAGTAGGGGCATCAACTCTGTACATGGCCCACCATTCACCTGAAAAGTGTAATGATTTTCAATAAGAATAAAAATAAAATAAAAAATTCTAAGTGATTTTTAAAAAAGTAACCAAAATGTAGACAATGTCTTCTTCATCATCATCTGAGGGTACCCGTGGAGGCTCTGCTAGTCTCCGTCTTACCTCCTCTTGCTGTACATGCTTCTTTTTTCTGATTTTTGCACTACCTTCTAGGTGCTCGCGTATCTGCTTCTTCACTTTAGGTGGCACTCTAAGACAATTTGCAACGTCCTTATAGCCATGTGCCAGGTGCATCTTCAATCTTGATATACATCCCCCCTTGAATACACGATGACAGTAATTACATACTGTCTTATTTCTGCCTCCCTCATAGCGTATACAGTGATTCCATCCTATATCCATTCTATTCCCGCTCGTCTCGGCATCATCATGACACCACCACGGCTTGCACTACCAGATCCTGATTCCATCACCTGCTAGTTGGTAGTCGCTATACTAGGTTACTTTTCAATTGCAATTTGCAAATAATTAAAAAAAGTCACTTAAAGTCACCACTAGTATACATTAACTATCAAAAAAATCAACTAGTGGTACATTATTTGTGAGAAAGTAATACAAATATTATCTAGATAATATATACTAAAAAAAAAATTAAACATTTTTAATGATTTTTCGTATTAAATAAACAATTAATTATTCATTTTTTACAAAAAATAAAAGTGTGGACACTCATTTATAGATTGGGTGTTCACACTTCATATATAATTAATCCATGATTTTTACTAATTTTAATAATTTTTTTTAACATTTTTCTTAATTTTCGAGTTTAATAAATAACTAATTTTTTAAATGCCCAAATTTAATTTAAGTCCTAAGATATTTTAATTAGATTGGTATTCTAGTATTATAGTAATTATTTCATGATTTTTGAGCATATAATATAAATTTTATTTATTTATTTTTCTAATTTTAAATGAATTTTCGTGCAAAATAATTTTAGAAATTATAATTTTCGTAAAAAAAAAAAAAAAGTAACAGCACCCATCGATAGATCGGGTGTTGTTACAGATCATATAAAAAATCATAACATTCTAAGCTAATCACAACACTAAATAGGGGAACAAACATCATTTACCTTTGTTTCAAAACCTTCAGAGCTTCAAAGCAC
Source organism: Buxus sempervirens (assembly GCA_947561395.2). NCBI lineage: Eukaryota > Viridiplantae > Streptophyta > Magnoliopsida > Buxales > Buxaceae > Buxus > Buxus sempervirens. The sequence goes on from OX387193.1 coordinate 9,054,276, forward strand.
TCAAATGTTGGTGGAGATCGGTGTTTTCAGCTTCAATCTATGTTGGAACTTAATTTGGAGTAAGAAAAGGGGAAGAAATTTGAGAAAAATTTAAAAAAATTTGAGGTTTGGGGAAGATTTTCCCCAAAATCAGTTTCTGCTCGAGATTTCGCCCAAATTGGGAGAAATCTCAAGCAGCACCTCACCTTATTAGGTAGAGCGTGCGCTATTAAGTGACCCCAACATTTCGTTGGGGTCTCGGCGAAACGTAGTGAAACTTCGCTGCCTTTCGCTGGCACCCCAGTGAAATCTGGGGAAGCCTGTTTTGGCCCAACTGGTTCCTGCCGGAAGGGGGGTGAAACACGAAATTTCAAACGTCAAACACTGAGAGAAACTTGAACGAGTGGCTTTGTACTTATGGAGATATCGGGGTACATATTTGGGTGTTTCTTCAAACTTAAGGGAGGTTTTTGGAATTTACCCCAACAAGTTTTTAATTAATTAGTAGTGGGTGGTGCATGCGATACTGCATGTAGGTAATTCAAAAACGGGAAATGAGTAATTGTTGGGGACATCTAAGGACTTAAAAATTGCTAAAACGAACAGAAAGATATTATAACAAAAAAGGGCATTTGAAGGTTATTTTGGGAAAAAATATGTGTGCGGAAAGTTCTCTTCGGGCATTGAAACAGGTGTATCCATGTATGTAGTTGCCTGTTTTGACATTAATTGAATGGATGGTCACGGCATTTCATGATTACACTGATCCAGACTGTATTGTGAGTATCATATCAAATATTCCCATTAATTAGTTCTGCATAATCTCTTTTACTTATTGCATATAATTTTTGTGGCAGCATGATGTGTTCTTCTGCAATCATCCTTACTAACATTTTTTAAATATCAACTGAAAGAATTAGCTTTTGTTTGAGATTTTCGAGTAAGAAAAGTTGCAAATTGGTATATGAAGTTGAATGTGAAACTTTATTTTGTATCTCCTATGCTTCTTTTTCCAAGGAGAATGGAATTTTTTAAACTTACCCATTCCTGAGTGTTAAAAATCATTGGACAATCCCTGACTCTGAAATATAGAACCTCAACTTACTGTTCCTTGTGAATATGAGATGTATCTTGTAAATAATTGTTTTATATTAGTACCCAATAAAGTGCCGGTTTCCTGTAGTAACTATGAAAAATGTATTTCCCAGTTTATTCATGCAGTCATTGGAGTTTTAAGTGCTACTTTTATTGATTTTAAAATTAATTTTAATATTATGATGTTGTAAAGTTGAAGAATATCCTTTTTGTATGCACATTTCACATGAAGTTTTAATTTGATAAATTTTCTCTAGCCTGTTTTATATCTCTGCCGTGTCTCTCTCTCCTTTTTCCTTTTTTTTTTGTTTCAAATTTTTTTTGGGTGAGGTTTCAATATCCATCTAATAGTCTGAATGATGTTGTGGCAATGCAGGATACAGTTGTACGATGGTCTGCATCAAAAGGTATTGGGCGCATAACTGCACGTTTAACATCTGCCCTTGCAGATGAAGTCCTGTTGTCTGTATTGGATCTGTTTTCAACTGGTGAGGTATGTGAATAGCTTTTTTTTTCTTCTCTTTTGCACATGTGCATGTGTGCCTGCACAATCTTGTTCATGTGTGTGCATGATTTTATGTGCGTTTGTGCATTGCATGTGCATGTGATTTGAAATGACCATCAAAGCTTGTGTGTTTGTGTGTGTTTCATGTTTCTGTGATTTTAACTGACCAGCAGAGCTTGCACTTTTTTTCCGTGTGTGTGTGGATATCTGTTCATGTGTGGATGCATGTGCATGTGTTCATTGTGGGCAGGCCATGTGAGCGCACATGTGCATGTTTGTGGGTGTGTGTGAAAATGTGCATGACCGTGTTTGTTGCATGTGTCTGATTTGAAATGACCAGCAGTCCAGCACAGCTTGCATGTTTTCTTCTGGGATAGGACACAATGTAACTTTTCATGGAAGGGCAAAATAATTGCAGAATGAACGGGGGATAAGAATCCCTGGAAAACTTATGGGTCAACCCTGTTCCAGTATGCTGTAATTAACAAAATATATTGCTACTGCTTGTTTTCAATTTATTCAATGGCATGTCTGTTTTCATCTAATATTATGCTGTTATGCCATGTTTCTTAGGGTGATGGTTCATGGCATGGGGGTTGCTTGGCATTGGCTGAACTGGCTCGTAGAGGATTGCTTTTACCTGTTAGCCTTCCTAAAGTTGTTCCAGTTATTGTAAAGGTAGCATGGGCTTGATTGATCTCTAAATTCAACATATCATGACTGAAGCAATAGAAATATCTCCACTTTGATGCTTGATAGATTTAAGGGCTTTCAACCTTGGGCTTTATTGAGATTAGATTTGAGAGAATAAGAAAGCAAATACTGAAGCAATCACAACTTAAACAAGAGAATTTAGGAGAGGTCACAACTTAAGGCGCGTTCTGCCATTACTTGCCCTTAAAATTAAGAAAAATTTTCTGTTTGACCTAGTTAAGAGAATGATTATGCATGCTAAACATGTTTTTATAAAAGGAAAAGAAAATAGGAAAATAAGCATAAAATCCAAACTATAAAACTTTCTTAAATTAAAGCAACTATATAAAAAATGATGTATGTTTGAGTTCTTTTCATAAATCTGAACATTATTGTATTTTGGTCATAATTTTTGTCGATTTATTTTGATTTTGCAGTTTGGTGTTGTTGAATTGGTAATTGAAAGCCTTTCTGACATTTATCAAAATCAAAATCATAACAATTGGCCACTGTTTGATGTATTAAAATACGAGTCCAGGTGGAATGATGGAATTGTCATCCCACTTCAGGCTCTAAATTTGTTTTCCAATTTCTGAATCTGCATCATTCTGTACTTCAAATGCTAACCTTGATCCTCTGTTTTAAGAAGATGTTTCTTTTTTCCTGCCTTGTTGTTCTTCTTCTTTTTGGCCTCAGGTTGGGGGGCATCCAGGGGTGGGTGCACAGGAGTTGTGATTTAACTCCCTTTAGGATTTGCGTGTGGTATTCTAATATATAAATCTATAGCTTACTTCATCTTAGAAATAATATTTCTTTCTTTTCTTTGTTTTACTCATTATTTTTATACTGTCATATAGTTCCCTTTTCATGCCATCCACCTTTGGCGATTGGTATTCAAGACCATAAATGGCAATTACTAAAACTTAACGACCAATTATTTAGCTGATTTAAGATAAATGCAAAAAATATGGTTCATTTTCTTTCTGAGTAGTTTATTTATGCTTTATCTCCCCATTTTAATATTGTAAATGGGGTTGAGTTCCCCAAAATTGATATCAAACTTCAAGTCTTTAAAAATTTGCATTTGCTAGCCATTCAGGCATTTATAGCTTGAAGTTTCTTAAAGTAAACATCTTCTGCATATGCACATATTTGTTTTATCATGTAAACTTGATACCAAAATCTTCTAACAGGCACTGCATTATGATATTAGAAGGGGTCCTCACAGTGTTGGATCGCATGTACGTGATGCTGCTGCCTATGTCTGTTGGGCATTTGGTCGTGCATATTATCATTCGGACATGAAAAACATTTTGGAACATCTTGCTCCACACCTTATAACTGTAGCTTGCTATGACCGTGAGGTGGTTAAATTTATCTAATCCTCTGTTGTTTTATTCTGTGTTATGATACATTCTGTATTTATTTTTATTTTCTTGTTACCACCTGTCTAGGTCAATTGTCGAAGAGCAGCTGCGGCTGCTTTTCAGGAAAATGTTGGAAGACAGGGGAGTTACCCTCATGGAATTGAAATAATTAATATAGCTGATTACTTTTCACTCTCTTCAAGAGTAAATTCTTATCTACGTGTGGCTAAATGCATTGCTCAGTATGAGGGATACCTTTATCCTTTTGTGGAAGAGCTGCTATACAACAAGATTTGTCATTGGGTATGCTTCTAAACTCTGGGTCTCCTTGGGTCTTTCCCAAATTTCTCTCTTCAAAAGTAGACATGTTATTTAATTTGATTAAATTCTGAATATGATTGTCATTTTTAGTAACCATATGTTCTCTGTATGCCCATGTTATTTTACTTTGATTTATTCTTTTTATAAACAAATAAAATTTTACTTTGAATAGTTGTGATAGTTTGATACCCAGAAAATTATGGTCAATAGAATCTGTCTAACTAATCTTGGCATATATAAGCATTGGTCCTTATTTTTCATCTTACGGCGTGCATTCCCTTATTTTTTATTTTTCATCAGAAACATAAAGTCTATATCTATTGCAAAGAGAACGTAAAAATAAATGCAATGATAAGTGGAGAGTACCTTTCAAAGGTCAAAGGGGCATGGTAGATTTTTCAGAATCACTTCCTTATAATAGCACCTTACTTAATGAGCCAAACTTCCTATTCAATCTCCAGAATCACTTCCTTATAATGGCCAAATTAACCTTCGGATTCTTTGCAACCCATTCTCTTCAAACATCATAATAGAGTAACTGAGGTCCTTTAAGGGATGTTCAACAGCCTAAGTTGCATTGATTAAGGTTTTTGATTATGGAGTATGGGATAGCGCATTTAATAAGAATTGTGTTATTATTGATACCCTAGGAGGGAGCAGAGGAAATAGATTTAAGACTATCAATCTAGTTTGTATAACCTATAAAATTGTGGCCCAGGATTTTTACTTCTAGAATATAAAGATATTAATGGACAAATTAGGAGATGTAGGATGACAGATATTAGATATAGTCAGAAATAAATAAATTGCCCAATAGTGGGCAGTTTAGTAATGAACATCACCATTTGGTCTCTTAAATTGCCTCGTAGGGGATGATTTAGTGTTACTTCGAACGCTGGAGTCATATATAGTTGTGTCCTTTAACAGTAAATTGTGCCACCTACAAGTAAATGCATTTATGGTGCATTCAACATGTAAAATAGTGAATCCAAATTGTTTTAGGATTTCACATTTTGATTACGTATCAAATGTCCAATATACGAACTTAATAAATTACATTTTTATGTTTGTTAATATACCACCAGTGTGCCTTTCTAACATCTGCAGGACTTATACTTTTGTGAACCATGCGACAGCTTCTTTGGATATGCATTATGCACCTATTTCTAATCACAAAGCAACCTCAGTGTTCTGAGCAGCCAGTGCAAAATCTAAAAGAAAATCAATAGCTTAATTGTAACAGCCAACACAACATCTAAAAATAAAATCATTTTTGCACACCTCTGGTGTGAAATATCTGGCTGGTAGTATGATGAAAAGGATTGCTCTGGCGGCAGCAACATAGAGGAGAACAGATTCCTCTGGCTGCTACTGACAGAAATTACTGCATTGGCAAGATAGAGGAGATGATAAAAGTCTTCTACTATCTTAGGTTGAAAAAAGAGTTAAATTTGGATGAATTTACTTTAAAGACAGTCATAAAGAGTCTGGGAAAAATTGTCTTCTATAAAATTTTTTTAAAACTTGTGTGAGAGATAAATCTGTCCATTTGGACCTGAAATTTGCTGACATTAATAATTCCATTACCAACTTAGCAGTGAGACATCTCAATGTTCGGAATGGCCAAACCATCAAACCAGAATTTAATCAAGAGGCCGCTATCCATTGTTTTCGAGGGTGTCAATAGTCACCCATAAATTTGAACCGGTCAAATCATAAATTGCATTAGGGGGTTCAATTGAGAGATTGGGATGGTGTTAGACACCCAGCACCCAATGAATGAGCTTGAAGTCCGTTCAGTTTTCTATTCCCTTTTCTTCTTGATTCTTTTCTTTTATTGTTGCTTGCCTCTTCTGAGGTAAGGGGGTCTCCCTTTTATAAGGGGGAGTCCTCCTCTTATCAGGAGTCTCCTTAGAAGGGAAGAAGACCACCTAATAAGGTGAGGCTTATGAAGATGAGGGTTCTTCTCTTATCAAGAGAGATAAGATGGGGTTATCTTAGCAGGAGAGATAAGATGAGTTTCATCTTCTTCAAGTTTCACTGTTACATTCCTCAATTTGTGATTCCAAAGGCTGGGCCTAGCGCATGGGATGATCCAGTTTCTCTATTTGTCCTGCAAATGATAAGTAATTAATTTTCACTTTTCATAAAATAAAAAGGAAAATAGACTGAATATTGTGGGTGTTACTTATCATCATTTTCATTGCTTCTGCTATATTAATTTGCCCCATAAATTTTGTTTACTGCCATTTAACATGAACAGCTAACTTGCACATTGTTCATGTGCCTAGGATAAAGGCTTGAGAGAACTTGCTTCGGAGGCACTTTCTGCACTCGTTAAATATGATCCTGAATATTTTGCTAATATTATTCTGGAGAAATTGATCTCTTGCAGTCTTTCATCTGATTTGTGCATGCGACATGGTGCAACTTTAGCTGCAGGCGAACTTGTTTTGGCTCTACATCATTGTGATTTTGTGCTTCCCACAGGTTGGTATGCTTATGCACTGTTTCTGAAATTACTGGTTTTTGATTGGAAGTTCTATGGACTATTTAATGCTATGGTAAGGATTAATAGATTATGTGATCATATAATGATATAGGTGCAAGAGTTTTCTTTCTGGCATTGCTACTACCCCGACCAGATGTCCAGGCTTTGTTGTTATGTAACATGGAATTTCATAATGCATATTGTAGCAAGTGTTCCAACTGTTCGATCAGACATTGGAATGTATTTTTATTGATGCAAAGAAATTTTGAGAGATTTTGTAGATGGAAGAAGAATTTTTACAATCATTTTAAAAAACAGTGAATTTCTTGAAGGAAAAGGAATTCTTTGTCCCAGTATGGACCATCCCAAATGTTTTATCCAGTTATAATTTGATTTTATTTATTGAAAAAGTTTAGGATGTTTTTGCATTAGTTCTCTTCTTGAAATCAATTTAGTATTTTTTTTTCATAAGAAAAATAAAAATTACTTATCTGAATTAGGTTGTCACTTGCTCTAGAAACTTTACGTAGATAACTGCTGAATGGCCTGATGGTAGGCATGCGCGGCGGGCCGGCCCGGCACGCCTCAGGCGTGCTCGGGCGGGCCGTGGGCCAGCCGTGCCGCGGGCCTGACGTGCCGCGGGCCTGACGTGCCGTGCCGCGGGCCAGGTATTAAACTTGATTTTTTTAAAAAAAATAAAGAAAAAATTCAAAAAAATCACCAAAAAATCCAAAAAAATCATTAAAAAATTCTGAAAAATATTTTTATTATTCACAAAATTGTTTTACACATATTTAGATAGATTTTGCTAAAAAAAAATATAAATTACACCCATTAAAGACTTAAAGTAGTCTAATTAAAAACCATGAATTTAACAAATATATTTAATTAGAGATTTTATAACAGTTTTTTCGGCTTATTTATACTTAATTATTTTCTTAGCTTTAAATGATTATATAAGAGTTTCAACAATCATGGAAATCCTTAATTTTTAGGTAAAATATTTTAATTATGATATTATTGTTGCAAGAAGTCAATCTGTCCTGGTGGTTAAAGAGATAGGTTTTCAGTCTGTTGGACAAGGTTCAAATCTTGTTATCAACAATTTTTGGGTTATTTAAACTAATTGGGCTTGCTGGCATGTGGGCCTGCCATTGGAGCGTGCCTAGCGGGCTCGCACGCGGGCCAGCCCGTCTGGGCGCACGGGCCAGCCCGCCTAGGCACGCGCAGCCAGCGCCGTGCGCGGGCCCGGGCCGGCACGCGAGCCCGCGTGCCCTGGCGGGCCGTGCCCCCAGGGCCCTAGGCCCGTGGCGTGCTTGGGCCGGCACGGCCCGTTGCTCATCCCTACCTGATGGATGCCTAACATAGTGTTGAAAACTTGGGATAGGGTCAGGGATCCTTCCTTGTGGATCTTGACTTGCATTGGTGATACATAGCAGGATTAGACGACCTCCATGTGCAAAATTGATTCATCCCAAGTTTGAAAATTTTCTTTCTTTGACTGGAATACGACTCGGATCTCAGAGGAGCTGGATGATCCAACCTGGGATTGGATGATACTTTGAACTATATTGCCTACTTGCTCATAAGGTGCTTGCCTTTAACAACATTAAGACCAGCATCAAAGTGACCTGGTTAGGAGTTAGGACGAGCTCAGAAAAGTTGCTGCCTCAACATGGTAGAAAATTTACTGTCACCAAACAACAAAAGATACTTTGTTAAGTTTCTTTTGCAATCAATTGTCAGTTCCTTTCTTTCATGGTATATCTTTTCCAATATAATTGTTCTACTGATTAATTTAGTTTAAAGAAAGGATATATATTATACTACCTGTTGAATGTTTGTGAAGACATGAATTTCATTATGAACCAGTATAAAATCACTGTTGCTCACAGATAAGCAGAAATCTGTTGCGGGTGTGGTTCCTGCCATTGAGAAAGCACGCCTTTATCGTGGGAAAGGTGGTGAGATCATGCGCTCTGCTGTTTCCCAGTTCATCAAATGTATCTCTTTAGCTCACATATTATTGTCAGAGAAAGTAAAACGAAGTTTGCTTGACACTGTCAAAGAGAATTTGAGACATCCCAATGCCCAAATACAGGTATATCTCCCACGACTTAGGAACCCTACCGTTCATGTTCTTAAGCTTTTTCAGTGCACGATTTGAGAAAACTTATATGATGCCCAGAGTTCTGCTGTTGAAGCCTTAAAACACTTTGTTCAAGCGTACCTTGTCATGACAGATGATGGAGATGCCAATGAGATACTGTCAAAATACCTGGAGCTTTTGGGTGATCCAAATGTAGCAGCAAGACGAGGGTCGGCATTGGCAATAGGTGTCTTGCCGTTAGAGTTTCTGGCTAGAAGATGGAGAGTGGTTCTATTGAAGCTATGCAGATCTTGTACCATTGAGGTATGCATGATATTAGTCTTTTCAGTGTGATATTTGTACCTTTCAGGAGATAAATGGCTTGTTGAAGGATAGCCGGTTGGTTTTCTGTGTAGGATAACCCTGATGATAGGGATGCAGAAGCACGTGTTAATGCTGTCCATGCACTTGTGTCAGTGTGTGAAACATTAAGCAATACAAGAAAGGATTCCGTTTTCCTTCCTGAAGAGGATGATATGTCTCTGTATCTTTTCATAAAAAATGAAGTGATGGAGACCCTATTTAAAGCTCTTGATGATTATTCTGTCGACAACAGGGGGGATGTTGGTTCTTGGGTTCGCGAAGCTGCCATGGATGGCCTTGAAAGATGTGCATATATCCTTTCTGAAAGAGAATCAATGGGCTTGCCAGGAAAGCCATCTGGAGTTGAATGTGTTTTGGAGCTCCCTGATAGTGATTCAGTCTATAATGACAAGAGGCACACACTTTTTGATACTAGTCTTGCAACGAGCTTGGTTGGAGGCCTTGTAAAGCAAGCTGTGGAGAAGATTGATAAAATAAGAGATGTCGCAGCAAAGACTCTCCAGAGAATTTTGTACAATGACAAGATTTCTATACCATGCATGCCTTACCGGGAAAAACTGGAAGAAATTGTCCCCAATGCCACAGATTTAAAGTGGGGTGTAAGTATATGTAGTCTATTTCTTTCCAAACCCCTTGGGGATTTTCTGACCCATCATTCTGCTCTATCCTACAGGTGCCTGCGTTCTCATACCCACGTTTTTTACAGTTACTTCAGCTTAGTTGTTACAGTAGGTATGTTCTTTCTGGGTTAGTTATATCTACTGGGGGACTGCAAGAGTCCTTGCGCAAGGAATCTATCAATGCTTTGCTACAGTACCTACAAGACAATGGAACTGAGGCAATTGGAGAAAGCTCCAGAGAATTAATGCTAGGTAGGGACCTCATTTGGGTTCTTCAACAGTATAAGAGATCAAGCAGAGTCATTATACCTACTCTGAAGGTAAAATCATTTTTATATGCTTTTACTGTATGCAATTCATGTTGTGACTTTGTTTAGAGTATTTCTACTGCTGAATGCATGTGACAAATAATTACTTGGAAGGTTGTGTTCCTCTGTTTTTCTTGTGGCATAGCAATTTGGTTTTCCTCTCTCTGTCAACACATTCCACACTTGTAAAAGCATCAACAATATGTCAGTATATAACTTTTTTGAATGGGTGTCCCGCGGGCTCATTAGGCAGCATATCTGATGGGAAATGTTGGAATGTTAATCCAGTTCTTTATCCTTGATTTTATGTGCTTCACAAGAAGTATTTTTGTGTTTTACTTTGTATTGTAAGTTATATCATTAATGTCTTCAACATCATGGTTGATTTGGAAAACAGTAAATTGGTTTTATGACAGGGAATTGAATGATACTTAAATCGGTTTTATGACAGGGAATTGATTCTTGTGTGGCAGTATCAGCGATCAAGTTCCTACCTTTCAAAAGTGAACATCCTGTCTTTAAACGTTACTGATGTAGTGAAATGACAAAATCGATAGAAGAAGTGTTGAAATAACATCCCCAAGTGATTGTTTATCAAATTGAAATTTTTGATTCATCACTGTTTCTGTTCTTTTTTCTTGGGAAAATGGCATTGAAAGATGATTACGATAGTTTATCTACTATTGCTTCTTTTTGTTTATGATGAACCTGATTAAACAAGGTCTAATTCTTTCTTTTTAGCAATCATAGAACTTCTAAACAATGAGACATTGTATTCAAGCACAATATCCTTGCAACGAGACAAGTGTTGCCCACCTGTTTGACTGGTGATGTGGTTAAGAGTATGTACCTCTTAGTCTTGCCTTACCATTTAGCAAGGCTTTTCATGTGCCAGTTGCAGGTCTTTGAAGCTTATAATGTCAATTTTTCACAAAAGACAAGGGACAAGATCTCTCTTCTTTCCTTATGGATGAGGTCTTTTGATCTGAAACGTGCCATATGATGATAGATGTGGTAGCAGAACTGTCAGATTCTTTGGTCCTGATATGTCTGCTATAGAAAGCCAAGTTATGATAGCATGGATGTGCGTGTGTGAGCACAAGTGTGTATGTTTGTGCATGAATATATGTATGTACGTACATATGTATGTATGTATGTGTATACTTATGTGTACTAGAAAAGAGTTTTATATTTTGATAGCACCTTATTATTACCTTGTTTATGTAAATTTTTTTTGGAGATTTTATTGGATTTGTAATTCTTGCTTTAGAATTTTTATCCTTTTAATTAGTAAGTATTACTTTATTGTATCTTTGCAAATATTAAAAGAGTTTTATATGATATAAAATTTCAGTTAGATTGACGGTTAGGATGATTTCAAAGTGGTAAGTTTTTGTACCTTGTGTCAGTGGTATAGGAGTGATTGAAAAGGATGGCTCTTACATACTTAGGAGTGGGCAATGAAAGTGAAGCCGTGGTCCCAGAGTGTTTTATAATTGGCGCATTATGGAAAAACTAAATGGAAATTCCTTTTGGAAAGCCATAGGTCCGACTATAATTGTATAATGACTAATGTTAGGCTAGAAAGAAGCCACATATCCATATGATAAGCATGGCAAATATATGGATGTTGAAATGATGTAGAAAGACTAGGAAAGACGAAAACTATTAATGAAACCATCTAAGGATGTTCCAAGTTGGGGGAAAATGGAGATGATCAAGGAGAGTAAATTGAGATTAGTTTTGGTTTGATAAACTAAAACTAAGGTTGGCACATGCAAAAAACAGAGTTGTTACAAAGTGAAGGCAGTAGAGGGCATGGATGAGGTTATAATTGAAGATCTCAATGTCTCTTTCACAATATAAATCTGCTCCACTTTCAGGAGATATCTTCGGTTAAAATGTGTTTTCTAATATTTCTGGACCAATCTTGGCTTTTTACAGGCTTCCATTTGCAAAAGTTTTCAACTTGTCACTCTCACTATCATTGGTCTCTGCATAGCATCCTAAACCATTTCAATTAACTTCCTGTAAACCACCGTGCTCATAACTTATGCTCAAGAAAATTCCTGGTTACTCTGGTAATTACTTCTTTCGAATCACGTCCAATTGGTTCCATGAAGGGATTATTTACTACGATAACCTGATGTAGATACTGCCAAGGAAGGATCCTTGGGGGGGTGAACTATTTACTTCTTACAATCAAAATATTTAATGGATGTTGATTTTGCTGTTTACAATCTTTTTATACATGATATCACAAATATTTATTTTATAATATTAATTAACTCCATTTTTTTGTATTCTTGATGATGCAACTCACATTCCAATAATATTATACTTGCTTATTGTTTGTCTTCTAGTTTTTTTTTTTTGTAAGATCATTTTTCTATTTTGTGGGAATCATCTTTCCTATTTCTCTAGTATTGGTTCTAAAACTTCACTTTTTTTCATTGATTTTTTTTTCTTGTGGAATTTCAGACAATTGAAATACTCCTCAGCAAAAATATCTTCTTGAACATGGAGGTTAGTTGACTTTGTTTACATTTTAAACCTGACCACTTTTGCTGGTAATCTTTCTGTTAGTCACCTTTCCTGATCTCTTAATTTCATTTTTTCCCTTGGCTGCTGCCGTTGAAGTCATTCGGAAAATATTTGCATCATGGACTGGATAACGAGGCAACCTTATCATATCATATCACCAAGAGTGTTATCTTTACATGAAAAAAATGAAATTATGTGGCATAATTTGCAACCTGAAGACAGGCATCTGAGTTATGCATACTAACCAGAGAAGGATAAATACAAACTTTTACCTGATCAGAAAATGCTCTTTTCCTGTCTCTTATGGTTTCTACCATGTGATGCACATGTGATTTCATATAAGTGCTGTTTTATTTTCCCCACCAAAAATGATAGAATCTTTATCTCTGTTCCTGCTGATATCCAAAAAGGCAAATACTTAAGATTTCAACATCCAACTAATGGCCTTTGTTTTGGCCAGTTTGATTGATGATCTAAGAGGTTCATGAATCAGAAAGAAGAATCCACAAAGTGTAAATTCGGTAAATGCCAGATCTTCTAGATCCTAAACAAGGTTCATCAAGGCTGGAAGTGTTTCCATCTACATATGGACCAATTTTTAAGATGGGAGAGCCATGATACCATTTCTTATCCTTTTATAGTGCCATGAAATTGATATTTTGCATTTATTTTCTTATAAGGGACCTAGAAAGGAGATTGAAATTGATGTAGTCACCTATATTTAGTGAATGAGAGGTCTGGCTGTCAGAACTCCTATACACTTAATTCCACTATATTGTTTAGTTTTATTGCGAGTCCTCAGTAGTAAATTATAAGTGATGTAACGATTTGCTGTCAATCATATTAAACAGGCTCGGAATCCATTTTTCTGTGGTGCTGTTTTGGATTCACTGGCAGTTGAGTTGAAAGGTTCAAAAGATTTCTCTAAGTTACATGCAGGCATTTCAATTCTTGGATACATTGCTTCTACTTTGGAACCAGTCAACTCCCGGGCATTCTTTCAACTTCTCACATTTCTTGACCATCGATACCCCAAGGTTTGAGGTGTATGCATGACTTTTTGTTTACAACTATATAATGAATTAATTTTTGTTTACAATTATAATGAATGATACTTGTCAGGTATCAGCCCTATACATTTTCCTTAATTGCATGCAGCATTTTGAATTCAATTTTTTTTTCTCTATCTTTGGTGTATGTTGTTACTTGGCAGCTCCATTAAACAATGAAGCATCTAAAGGGATAGTTCACACATTACAGGATTCATAAACAGAACTTAATTAGTAGACCATTTTTTGGTTGTTTTATGTTTTTCTGGTCAGATGCTTGGGTTGACTTTTTCATCATTTTTACTACTACAGATACGCAAGGCTTCTGCGGATCAAGTTTACCTTGTTCTCATGCAAAATGGGACTCTCGTGCCAGAGGAAAAATTGGATAGGGCTCTAGAAATCCTTTCTGAATCCTGCTGGGATGGTGAGATTGAGGAAGTGCAGCTCCAAAGACTACTGTTGTGTAAAATCGCTGGTTTGGAAACAGGAGCTTTTGCTAATACTAGCAACAAAGAATTAAGCAAGGATGGCAAGAAGAGAGCCACAACTGATGAAAATGCATTGTACTCCTCATTAGTTGGGTCAGCTGGGTTTTGACTTGAGATAAAACGCTCCAGCATTCTGCTTTACTGTCGATGGTAAACAATTCTCTCTTATTCTTTCCCTGGGTATTACAATTTTGAATCCTTTTTGCCATAAATTCTTTAGAATCCTTGTATATCTTCTGCATGCTTGCCATTGCCATGTATGATAGTTGTGCGCGCGCCATGCACTGTTTGACCCATTTGTTGTTTTATAAATGGCAGGTCATTTTGGGGAGTTAATTAGCTCCTTTTAGGAGCATGCAGATGTCTTTCATCCAATTGTTTTACTAATCAGGTCAAGAAATATTGATTTAAATGTCATTAACGGTCCTAGCCACGGTGCATTTTTTCTACAGTTGCTTGAATTTTTCTGGCCGCCAGCTCGCAACTCTTTCATGCCTCAGGTTTTCTTTGAATATGATTTATTTCTTCATTCATCTGTGTCCTTACCTGTATTGACTAATTACGTGCTTCTGTTTCCTTCTTTAAAGTAAAAATGAGTATCACTGTATCAACTGTGAATAGTTTTTATATCTGCTTAAATACTCAAAATTAGAAGGTGGGAATACTCAAAAACCTTGGTTAGCGTTCCTATCCTTGTTGAGTAGCTCACTTTGGCAGACGATCGATCATCCATTTCGGAGGCACATTTTGTATTGCATAATATAATGAATTATCACAATGTTGATCGTACGCCTGAACTCCGGTGAGTTCTGATCATAAATCTCAGGATGGTAGATTAGACAAACTTCTTTTTATAAATATATATATTCTTAATATACAAAATATTAAATTGTGATTATTTGCAATTTAGAGAAGGGGTAATTACACTTATATCCGTGAGTTTTTTCACTTATGCACATAGATCCAAGAAATTTGGAAAATGGAAAAAAACTCCCTTACATTTGCACAAATAGTCACAAAACTCCCTTGTGTATTGTGTTAGACTGTTAGTTCAAGAATATTGAAAAGACCCAACTAACTGTTGAGATTAAATTTATTTAGAAACAAATATAGCCCCAAAAATATCGAATTAAAGTTAAAATGATAATACAATTAAATAAGTCCTAACGAAAACAAAATTCGAACTTTCTCTGTTGACTGTTCTCCGAAAGTATCCTTATAAAATCTAGAAACAAGAGTAATTTTGTCATTTAGCATATGAGGTAAGGTGTATTTTGTTCAAACTTAAAGGGTACTTTAGGTATAAAATCTTTGGAAAGGGGTTTTGTGATCATTTGTGTAAATGTCGAGGGAAGTTTTTGAGAAATTTTGTACAGAGAATGAATTCGATGGGTTCTTATTGTCATTAGCTCTTATGGGTGGAGATCCCCTCAACAGAATTCTTTCGTCGTTGCTATCTCTTGCAGTGGATGATATAATTTGAGTGAGATGCTGCCATGTGGAACGTCTCATAGCTAGTGTTTTTTGGTATTAAAAGATATAAAAGGTTCTTTCTTATTGAAAAAAAATCACTTAATGAGATCTTCTCCAACTTGGCCACTACATACTTGGATCAAATTAAGAACATGTCTAGTATTGGGTAGACCACTGTAAGTGTGGGTTTGCATCATCCCTTATTTTTGACCAGCTGGCTATTTAGTATGTCACTCTCAATCTCATTTTGCTTTATGAAATGATACTGATAGAAATTAATCATAAAAATTGGGTCATAGGCCTTAATTTATTCTGCAAATGTCAAATGTCAAGGAATAATACTTAATATCCCAGATGGGCTATCAATTATGAACTCTTAACAAAGTGGTTTTAAATGTGCAATTCGGTGGCTGTTTGCTTTTGCTTGGAAATTCAATGGCTGTTAGCAATTGCTTGGAAAATCCGTCAGCTTGGATTAGGTCCGGAAGACCGGCATCCTCATTGAATGGTGATTATAAACAGTCAAACATTTGAAATGGTCAAGATAAAAGAAAAATTTAAGACCAATAATTTGGCATATATACAAATTTTCGGTTCACAGACTTATCATTTGGAGGTCAATGCATTGAATATAATTATCCATTGTGATTTTCTAAGTAAATTGTAGAAGTCTAATAAATTAAATGCATGGTAGAATATTATTGGAATTTTGTGGTCCATATTTTTTAAGTTTTCTGGAAGGATCCTAACCATCCTATAGATATATCGTTCAATTACACTTTGTTTATCTCTGACCTTAAAGATGAGGGACAGGAAAATAAAAAAGGTTTAGCAATAACCGCAAGAGGAAGGGTTTGAACCTTCGACCTTGTGGTTAACAGCCACACGCTCTAACCAGCTGAGCTACTCCAGCACGGCTATCGAGGATAGCTTGAATAAAATATTTATTTTAATTATTAACAAACATGCACAAATCCTTTGGATTTTTGCGATGTTATGAGAATCAACGACATGGGGGATACGTAGGAAACAAGTAACACATGTTTTTCAGATACCGTGGGCACCTGTTTTCAGAGCTGATTGTGGTTTTAAGAATTTTGGATTCCTAGTTTATTGGTTTCATGCTTGCGTGTCTGCCGGTGGCATCTCGTGGCTATTGCGTGATGCAGGGAAGACAGAGACGATGCAAACACCCCCACAAGTCTACGTACAACTACCAAGTCTTAATTAAAACAATTACTCAAGCTTATAATTAAACATCCTTTAACTGTACTCATTAATAAAAAAATTTAAACTATAAACATAAGTGCATTGTTTAATCACCTCCTTGCCCACGTTCCAACAAAAGAAGGAAAAAAACAAAAGGGGGTTGGTTGACAACTTGACATTAGCCGTTACTATTAAGTATTAACACTAGTACAATTTCTTTTATTATTCTTGTTAATTTCATCCTCTATATAAAGCAACGAAGTATGACACTAAGACATCACCTACCCCACAATTGCAAGCCAATGGCGACTCGACTGCTAGTAACGCTTGTGTTGGCTTCCCTTCTTTCAACTCCCACTCTTTCCGATCAAACTCCGGCCGATATAAAGTCATGGTGCAGCCAAACGCCATTCCCAAAACCTTGTGAACACTACATGTCTACTCACAAGCCTCGCTCCTTTCCTCCCAAAACCAAGTCCGACTTCAAAAAGATGGCAATCCAGCTTGCTCTGGATCAAGCCCTCCATGCGCAAAGCTCCAACATGCGTCTCGGATCCAAATGCCGAAACCAACGCGAGAAGCTGGCGTGGTCCGACTGTTTAGCGCTCTACGAGAGCACCATCCTCAGACTCAATCGCACCATTACCCCATCTGTTAAGTGCACCGGCGTCGATATGCAGACATGGCTTAGCACCGCCCTCACAAACCTCGAGACCTGCCGGACGGGGTTTGTCGAGTTCGGTGTGTCGGACTACATGTTGCCCCTGATCATGTCTAACAATGTCTCCGAGCTGATTTGTGATTCTTTGGCCATTGACGGAGGTCAAACGAGTGGACGACCGAGTGGAGCAAGTTACAAAGATGAGTTTCCGACCTGGGTTTCACCGGGAGATAGAAAGCTTCTGCAGTCGTCGTCTGGTAGTCCTGCATCGAGGGCGAATCTTGTGGTGGCGAAGGATGGGTCCGGGAGGTTTCGGACGATTAAAGAAGCTCTTGATGCTGCAGCGAAGCAAAAGAGGACCGGGAGGTTTGTTATTTATGTGAAGGCGGGGGTTTATAATGAGAATGTTCAGGTAAGCGAGGGGCTGACCAATGTTATGCTCGTCGGAGATGGTATCGGAAAGACTGTCGTCACCGGCAGCAGGAGTGTCGGAGGAGGCTCCACCACCTTCAACTCAGCTACCGTCGGTAAGGAAATTCGGAACAGAACTCCTATTTGTCTTACCCATGGATAATGCAATCTCTTTCATGTTATGTTGACACATCAATCAAACGTTCTAGAAAATGCATGAAGTCATACGATGGAATTGTCAAAATCTAAACCTCTATAATTATTTTTTGGGATAATTACAATTTACCCCTGGGTTTCAAACAATCCCACTTTCTCCCATGAGGTTTTTGAAATAGCAGTTTATCACCTTGAGGTTTACTTATATGTATGTAACCGTTTTCTCCTTATAGAAGTTTGACCAAGGTAAGAGAAAAAAAAACATACATCGACAACTTTGTCCCTTTTAAATACTAGGTCTACCTTCCAATGAACTAGAATAGAATGGGCAAAGTTGTCAATATATGTTTTTTTGTCTTACCACCTCATCGGTCAAACTTTTAGGAGCGTGATGGTTACACATAACAAACCTCAATGTGATATGACTTGATATTTCAAAAACCTTAAGTAGTAAAATGGGATTGTCTCAAAACCTCAAGAGGTAAACTGTAATTATCCTTCTTTTTTTTCTCTATTGCTTACCTTATTCAAACATTTGAAACGTAATATAAATTAATTTCTTACTTTTCTTTTCTTCTACAATTTTTGTAATTTTTATTTGTTTGTTCTTTTCTTTTTTCGGAATAGAATTTAACTCATCTCTCTTTAATTAACCAATTAGACCCAATATTTCTCTCAATAATGACCTAAAATAAATCAAGGAAAAATTACTGCTAAGTTACCTTTTGAATGACACATGATCCATTGACCTTTATAGCAAATGACCAAATGAATACAGAAATGAAAAATATAGATCATTTGGTCCTCCCGATGGTTTTACAAATCAATTAATAAGGAATAACAAGTCAGTTACACGTCTGTTGATAGGGAATTATAAGTCAGATGCTAGGAGTTATAAGCCAATTAATGGTCTATATTTTCTCATTTCGAGACTGAATTGGTCGTTTGTTGAAAAGGTATGACTAATGGGGTATATGTCATCGGGAAGGTATGTACTCAAGATTAATTTTTCCATTAATGAAGCATAGAATCACACAACAAAACTTTCACTTTCATGGTTTAAGTAGCTAATGATTCAATCACTCAACCTAGAATTAGCAGTTATATAATAATAAAAAATTATTACTGTAATTATTATTGTCTTTGAAAACTAAATTGAGATGGGGTTTAGAATAATAATCATCTCTTTTGCGTCTTAAATCTCACAGCCGTAGTTGGAGATGGATTTATGGCCCGAGACATGACCTTCCGTAACACTGCCGGACCCTCAAAAGGCCAAGCAGTGGCTCTTCGATCCGGGTCGGATCTCTCAGTATTCTACCGGTGCAGTTTCGAAGGATACCAAGATACCCTCTACGTCCACTCCGAGAGACAATTTTACAGAGACTGTGACATCTACGGCACCGTCGACTTCATCTTCGGCAACGCCGCCGTCGTCTTACAAAACTGCAACATCCGCCCCAGAAGTCCCCCCAACAGGACCAACACCATAACCGCACAAGGTCGGTCCGACCCGAACCAGAACACCGGAATCATAGTCATTAATTCCCGGGTCACTGCAGCTTCGGACCTAAGGCCGGTGGAAAGCTCGGTCCGAACATACCTGGGAAGGCCATGGAGAGAGTACTCTCGAACAGTGTTCATGCAAACCTCCCTGGATACCTTGATCCATCCCGCTGGTTGGTCCGAATGGACCGGTGATTTCGCCCTCAAGACCTTGTACTACGGTGAGTACAGGAACTCGGGTCCGGGCTCCTCAACTGCAAATCGGGTGAAGTGGGGTGGCTACCGTGCAATCACAAGCGTCTCCGAAGCTTCCAAGTTCACCGTCGGGAACTTCATTTCCGGCGATTCATGGATCCCCTCCGACGTCCCCTTCACCTCCGGCCTTTAATCTGTTACAAAAGCCAACATTATCACCGTCATCATCATCAGTCAATTCTCATTAAAGTTGGGTTGGCCACAATAATCTTGCCATTATAAAAAATTATATCTTCATTAGCTAGGCACAAAATAAAGTTGAAATTCCGGGTCGGGTTGCACAATTAGTTAGCAAATAGGAAAATCCGACCTGGGTTTCAACCTGTGATGATGTGTTTGCAGAATTCCTTTTGCTTAATTGTCAATTCTTATGCCACTGAACTTTATTACTTTTGTCTTCAATTTTTTTTTTTTTGTGTTAATGTTTTGTCTTCACTCTTCGATTATGCCTTAGACGTCCTTCACGAACAATATTGATCCAAGTGTACGGATAAACAAAACCTGGATCTTTGAAGAATCTAATTAAGGGTCTACACCGTTCGTCAGAAGCCCCCACCTTGTGGTACCCCATTTAAAAACGTTGTAACAGGTGCTTCGACCCGGTAGAAAGACCAAGCATATGCTAACAACGCCATGAATGTGGAACCCACTCCCGTCATGGTTCCTCCACCTTTTAACAGCTTGCAGTGGATCTTTTAGATGGCTTTTCATGTCACCAACTCGTTGACACAGACGTTTATAATTTCTTCCCGTGCTAGCCGTCATGGCTTCTTTTTATACCAGAGTCTTCCCGTACTCAAGACAGAGTATCTTACGAAGCAAACCCCACAAGGGCTACCAACTCTCTCACACTCAGACAGAGCCAAAGTGTTTCTGGTTCTCCGGCTGAGTTCCTGTACGATGGAGAAAAACCGTTTCGTTTTCCTGATAAACTGTGTGCTGGTGGTTTTTGTTTTGATTTTTGAATCGACGGGAGGAGCTCGAGCTGTGCGGCTGAAGAGGTGGGAATCGGCGATTCGGATGCCGACGGACGACGAGGAGGGAGAGTTGATCGGAACGAGATGGGCGGTTCTTGTTGCCGGTTCGTCCGGTTACGGGAATTACAGGCACCAGGTACGGGAGGCGCACGGAGCACTTAATTGTACTGATTAGTGGTGAATGTTGAGGGTTTTTACTGTGTGCATCGCAGGCGGATGTTTGCCATGCTTACCAGGTGCTCAGAAAGGGGGGATTGAAGGAGGAGAACATTGTTGTGTTTATGTACGATGACATAGCAGGGAATGAGCTCAATCCAAGGCCTGGGACTATTATCAACCGTCCAGATGGTCCAGATGTCTACGCCGGTGTGCCTAAGGTTAGTGATTATTGACACGTCACGCGGAGTATCAGAAAAAAATGTTCTTGTACGGAAGCTTACTTGGATTATATGGATCTACGTATTGCAACTTGAATCCGTTCAATTCGAAACCGGAAACCCAAAACAGACTTTGGGCTGATTTGGAAAACATTTGGTTTTTTTGAGTTGATGTACCGGTTAAACCATGTGAACCGGAACCCACTAAACCGAACAGATCAAACCAATATATATGTATGTTTGTGTATATATTTACTTATTTATGGTAAATATATCACACCTATATGAAGGGGGTGCAACTTAGTTCGGTTAAAACTGACTTGGGTCGATTTGGATTGGGTTTCAAAGCTTATGGTTCAGTTGTAAACCAAATTTGTTTTTGTCTGGTTTTGGATTGATGTTTTGATTAAACCAAACGGAACGAAAACCAAGTTAAAAGAAAAAAATTAATGTAAGTGGTCCTGCAGGTCAATTACGTTTGAAGAGCGACTTAAAATGAGATTTTTGATGGATTGTTTTTATAAGTACAGGCCAAAAAGTGACCCTCTTTCATAATTTTCCTTTTTTTTTTTTTGGAATTAATTCAGGTAGTCTCTCTCTCTCTCTCATAAATTTTTTTGAATTAATTAAAGTACCTTTTGATCTCATAGGCACATGAAAAACTAATGTAAGTGATGGATTGTCATGTTAGGACTACACTGGGGAGAATGTCACTGCTAAGAACCTGTATGCAGTGCTTCTTGGTGATAAGAGTGCTGTGCAAGGTGGAAGTGGGAAGCTGGTCAATAGCAAACTCAATGACAGGATATTTCTCTACTACTCTGACCATGGAGGCTCAGGAATTCTTGGTTTGTAGAAGCTCACCTTTTTTTTTCCCTTTCAATTTATAAATTATTACTACTTTGATCATCATGTGTTTGTGTGTTTGTCTGTGCAACAACACACTAGGAATGCCTAATACGCCCTACATCTATGCCGTTGATTTCGTGGAGGTCTTAAGGAAGAAACATGCATCTGGTGGCTACAAAGAGATGGTAAGAGAAAATTACTTTTCATGTTTTATGTTGTCAATTATAATTGTGATTATGAAGACTTATCATGTGCATTTGCAGTTAATATACATAGAGGCTTGTGAGAGTGGAAGTATGTTTGAAGGCTTAATGCCTGAAGACCTTAATATTTATGTCACCACAGCATCAAATGCCGAGGAGAACAGTTGGGGAACTTATTGTCCTGGGATGCACCCTTCTCCACCTCCAGAGTTCATGACTTGCTTGGGGGACTTGTACAGTGTGGCATGGATGGAAGACAGGTATTCCTCTCACTGCCCCATTTTCACAGTCAAGAGACCTTCAAATTTGAACAACAGATTATAAGTTTGATTCTTTGCATGGTTCTAGCCATGAATCATGACTTAATCATAGTCCTTTTAGTCACCCTTTTCTCTGCTTGTTCATGTTGTTTGCAATTTTCAATTATCATTCCTATCAAAAACAATTATAGCATGGTTGTTAAAATTCAAGAAAACTTGCATTACTCTTATAAGCACAAAGCTCTATCTGCAATATTTTTACCATGGAGGTGAGGTTATAGACTTGTATGTACAATTCATTCAGTAGCTCCCTCAAAGAATTCATTTCCTGAAATTACCCCTATTTGTGGAAGTTTGAATTAGTTAGGCTATGGTTATGATCCAACCTTGTCCTCCATTATGAAGAGTTTATTATATGAAAGTGTTGAGGGGGATTTTAATTATCTATTCGCAGCCATCTGTTCATGCATATAGATTAAGACATCGTTTCAGGCTATGATTCAGTATGTCCTGAAATGCATCTTTTCCACTCTGTTAAGTTGAACAGGGAAAATCATAAAGCATTCATCTTCTGTCTGTTATAATTTAGACTTAAACTTGATATAATTTTGTGTTATCTTTTATGTCTTTTTCTGAAGTGAGACACACGATCTAAAGAAGGAAAGCATACGTCAACAGTTTCAGAGAGTAAGATATTTTTAGCTCAAACAGTTCTATCAAAACTGATAACAACAGTTCAATTCTGATTTTGAGTTCAAGTCATAGTAAGAATATCTACTCCTCCTGTTCCCAGGTAAAGGCCCGGACTTCCAACCGCAACACTTACAATGCAGGGTCACATGTAAAGGAATATGGTAACAAAAGTATGAAACCTGAGAAGCTTTATATGTATCAAGGATTTGATCCTGCCAATCAAAACAGCAATGAGAACACTCTTTACGGTGATGCCCTTAATGAAGTTGTTAACCAAAGAGATGCAGATCTTCTTTTCTTATGGCAGTGGGTGAGCACGCACAAGTAATTTTGTTTCTTTAAATCTTCATACCTTAGAATCAAAAGGAACAACTAATCCATATCAGACATGAGCCAAAGAATGCATTTTTCTATCTAGATTTTCTAAGTTGTTTTTGTTGGAGCTCATACAAATGTGAAATATGTTACACCTTTTTAAGACTTCAATGAAATTGATATCCTCATTGGCTTCAATACTGTAAATCACGAGAGACTGTTTCTTAAAGCTTTTCCTTTTGTTGGAGGATAAGCTATCTCAACATCATTATGTTTCATTCCTGTCTTTGTCTTGCAGTACTATAGGTCACAAGATGGATCTCACAAGAAGAATGAAATTCTCAGGCAGATAACAGAGACCATGATGCAAAGAATGCATATTGATGATAGCATTGAGTTGATAGGATCACTTCTCTTTAGGGCAGAAAAAAGTCCACCCATCCTCCATGCTGTGAGACCACATGGTCAGCCCTTGGTTGACGACTGGAGTTGCTTGAAAGCAATGGTAATGTCCTCTTTTGACCATGCATTCTTTAGGGGGTATTTCACATCCTTCTTGCAAGTGAAAGGCAATATTAGTTTTTAATAATATCAGTAGAGTAATGTTAAGAGAAAGATTTTGGTTTAGAGTTTGAAGGGGTATTTGACCATGTGAGGTGACTGAAACCAGAGGCTCCTATAATACCAAAGGGGTGTTCCGGCATGGACTATTGTATACACCCTTTGATATAGCTCCAGTAACTGAGTTTTAGCTCCCCAGGAGTCTAAAGGGCTTACTTGACAGGTTAATTAATTTTGCTTTAGGAGTCTCTATCATTAAACAATCAAACTCTGTATTGCAGGTGAAATTATTTGAGACCTACTGTGGGTCGCTTACTCAGTATGGCATGAAACACATGCGGGCATTTGCTAACATTTGTAACAGTGGGATCTCTGAAAGGTTGATGGAACCAGCCTGTATGACTGCTTGTAGAAACCACCAATCTATGCAATGGAGTTCTTTGAAGCAAGGGTACAGTGCTTGAACATTATCTGGATGCCATAGGCTTTTGTTATATGCCTAACAGGTCATGCCTTAAGTACAGTGTTATTTTTCCTTTTTTTTTTTTCATTTTTTTTTAAAGTTCTGTGAATACCACTTTGTATGTTGTGGCTAGAGTAACTAGTAGTTCTTATTATGCTCCTTTGGCTTCAATATTTGTTTGTGATATCCAATGTGGAATCATAGGCTTGAAAGCATTACAATTTATAACCTCTAATGATCCTCATATAAGAAATCAAAAGACAAAAATAAAATATTACACAGAAAGGAGACTGGGTTTTTGTTGGACAATAATTGTAGCTCTTTTTAAAGGGAAGATGATTACAGAATCCACTTTTGGCTGAAGATAAAATCACCTTTTTGGTGCACTGCCATATATTATATTAGAATGAATTAAACAGAAAGAAGATTGATCGCCAAAAATATTCAACAAGCATAGGAGCTCCTACACCCAAAGATCATTGTCCACTCAATTGGAGAGATCACTATCTTTACCTTCTTAGCCTGTATCAATAGTATGTGTTATCAGTGATTAGATTGTAATAAAGCAAACGCATGTAAAATGGAACAAGAATTAAAGAGAAAAGCACTGTAATAAACAGAACAAACATTAATTGGAACCAGTAATGAAAGAGTGGGGGAAGGAAAAAGATGAAAGCTTGCGAACTCACTCATTGCTTTTCGCATGAAGGAAAGAAGAACAACAAGAACTGCAACCCCAGCCAATACGCCTACGATTATGGCAACTGTTTTCCCAACTTGGTCCTCGGAGGAGGAATCTACAAACACCAAAAGCAAAATGCAAGGGGGAATAGGTATCATGAAAGAACATTATGAAAAAGACTAAATAAGCTTGTCATAACCACATCAGTTTCTTTTTTTTTTTTTAATTTTTTGATCAGTTTCTTCTTTTAGTGGAACACTTCAACCATTATGTCTTCTTCTCTTTTGCCTAATTGCTGCTTTTGGATCAAGTAAAGTAGAACTGTGCAAATTTAGGCAATTTCATGGAATTTAGTTATTGGAAGTAAGAAATTCATGAACCATGTAGTACATGGATAGATGATGGTAAAATAATGGAAATACTTTGTCCAGAAATGGTGGAGACAAACACCACAAAGAGAAGATAAAAAGCAGAAAATGACAGTAATAAAAATGGTCAAAAAGAAGATTTTAAGTACAGCTTTTGGGCATAATGCAGTCATTGCTTTTATAAAAGGGGGACCTTAGCTTTGAAAATTTTTGGTTGGGTTTTCAAATTTCTCTCTAATGAGGAAGTTTCTGAATTGAACAGAATTCTGCAATATTAAATCCTTAATAAAGCCAACAATCCTGCAAGTCACTTCTTGGTGACTGGATTGAACTGTTAAGATGCCCTTGTCCAAGTGGTATCAACAGTGAAATTAATTTAAGGTGTTAAGTCTTCTTTGTATCAAAAGCTCTCACACTTAGTTAAAGCATAGAGACTATGAAAGGAATGGTATAATCTGGTTTCTTTTAAAAGCAAGATGAATAAATGTTGTAGGAATAAGCACCTGTTGAGGAGTCGAAGACACCGGAACCCCAGTATTTAGCATAACACTTCCCTAAGTACACATCAGCTGCAGAAGCTGATCCACATATGTTCTTCAACTTGCCAACAGCTTCTGAGAGGCAAGAAGAACAATCTGCTGATTTCAAATCCCCCACACACTCTGCAAAGCCTCCTACCAATCCAGATTTGGTGATCCTAAAACTGTTTGCTGTCTGCAAGTCTGCAAGAACATCGTCTCTACGCCTGAAGAACTCGCCATCTTCACTTGTACTTTGACTACACTTCTTATACAGAAGTGTGGTGTCAAGCCTCCCTAAGAAGTCGACATTAGAGTATCTTACAAAGCAGCCTTCTAATTGTAAACCTGCTGTGTATGTGGAAGGGCACACTAACACAATCTGGCTGACAGCACTTTGGATGCACACTGCACATTCTTGAATCTTTAGATCAACCCTGCACTGGTACAGACCATAAACAGCAGCCTCAGGTGGGGTTGTGGTGCCATTTCCAATGGCAAAATTGTTGTAACTGGACTGAGAAGCTGAGCTAGCCATAGAAGAGAGTAAGGAGTTAAGGTTGGCTTCAAAAGGAGAGTTGGGTTGGTACTTCTCTTGAGAGCAACCTGCATAAATGAAGATGTGAGGTTTGAATTGGGAGCCATGGCTACTGGGAGAAAAGAAAATTAAGAAGAGAGAAGAGAGTTTCAGATATAGTAACAGTGGATAGTGAGATGGATTTAGTTGAAGGTTCTTCAACATCTTCTTTTTTAAGCTTTGTCTTCCCCTTCATTTGTTGTTGTTTTGTGCTGCATTTTGATGGTTTAAGGGAATGGAAGCATGCACTTTGGTCTTTTTCTAGTGGGGTCTCTTCATTGAAGAAAGAAAGAGCCCATTTGATTTTAATATTCCAACATTCTTCTTTATGTTCTGGAACTTGTGCTTCTGCTTTAGTCAGCTGTCTAGAACCATGACACAAAAGTATTGGATTATAATCTTCAGGTATTTAAAAAGAAGCATTTGAAGGATTTTAAAGCTAATAAGTCTTGAATGTGGGCCATATACTGGGTTGGTCAGAAAGAAGCATTTGAAGGATTTTAAAGCTAATAGTTCTTGAATGTGGGCCATATACTGTGTTGGTCAAGGATGTTCAAGAAGTGCTTTTCTGATATGAGAAGATTTTGATCTTAGGTAAAAGCTTATACACTTGGAAGTAAAAAATTTAAAAAAAAAGAGAAAAAGTGTTTTGGGTTAATTCATGGAGGTAAAAGTGCCATGGTCTTAAGATCTTCATCTTAAGACCATGGCACTTTTACCTCCATGAGTTAAAGGTGCAGGTTATCGTGTTGTGCGTTCCTCAGCCCAACAAGGCATAGTTTTCGGGCTGGAAAGTCAAGTTCAAGCCCTGTTCTAGATTGATCCTAATAGTTCTAGTAAGATCCTTATTGAGTCTATCGTGAGATTTAGAGATGGTTGGCATAGAAAACTAGGTCGGATTCGTTAGGCCTAACATGTGAATACTAGAGTAAATAAATAGAACGGGCCTTTTGTGCTACTGGGGAAATATATCTATATCTATAACTATATATAAAGCGAGGCCCCCCCTTGGGAATCGTGCCAAGCAAAATGTGTCTTTCCAAAACAGCCTTATACATCATTGTGAAGATTTATTAATAGAAGGGTACAATGGTCAAAATTGTTTCGATTTTTTAAAAACTTAATAATTAGTTGCAAAATCGTTCCTTCCCCATTTAATGGTGGATTGGTCAAATTTCTATATTTATGTGTGTGCGCGCGCGAGCACACGTACGTATACATAAATGTGCAAATCCGAAGGTTCTTGTACGAGTGGGGGAATAGATGCCATTCCGTAGTAGATTATGAGAACAAAACCATCGTTAGTTACTTTTGTATGCCAAATGAAAGGTAGCTCTTTGTTGTGTACTTTGTACAGGGATGACACATTGGGCAAAATTCCAACCGACCACCTTGTTCTCCTCCTTTTTGGTGGGTTTTTTGTGGTTGAGGAACTTGAGAATATCTATACTACATATGACGTGAGGCGCCCCCTTTGGAAGCGTGCCCAAATCCATTTACAACTTTCCCAAGATGTGCATCCCCTGCATAGATTCGGTTTCAATAGTACACGGCTATATCCATCTCAATTCACCAATTTCGTAGTTTGTAATTAGCCCCGCTTCTCCTCTCTCCATTCTCTCTCTCCCCACTTCTCCTCTATCTACGTGCAGTCTTGCACGTGCACCCATGCTAGTATATTTGATATGAGGGGCATCGGTCCGTTTTGATCCAACCCAAAACGTCCAGTGGCACGGGCATGGCTTGCGCTGGATCTTCAATTCAAATGAGGGCAAGTTATGGGTCCCAGATAGCTGCGACAGAATTGGAGAAAAGATAAATTCAGAGAGAGAGAGCGATTTTAGGGAATTGAAGAAAAATAAATAATAAAAAATAATGGCCCATGCAGGTCTCGAACCTGCGACCTTCGCGTTATTAGCACGACGCTCTAACCAACTGAGCTAATAGGCCATTTACTACTGTTGGGAAAATAGTTTATTTATTAACATACTTAAGTCCATGTCTATAAGAAAAAGTTTTATCGATAAAGCATCGTCCAAACCCACAGCAGCCACAGATGCAACCTTTAATGTGGATTTCAAATCCCCTCATGGCTGAACAATGGACAAAACATGGGTGGGAACTGGGAAGTCAAATGATTTCATCCTTGTGCCTTTATTTATTTTGGTAATAAAATTCATGTATGTTATACATTTCCTTACACTCATTTGCTACATATTCCCAAATGGCTAGAGGGAAATTATATTAACATTCTTTGCCAGAAGACAAATTAACTTTGTATTAATTCTTCAAACTCTTAAAGAATTTCGACTACTTCTTGAAAGATTATACTTGTTTGCTCTGGAACTTGCTGACCTATTGCTTTAATGCCATTTATTACCATCTTTGCATCTCCTTCAACCCACAGTCTTTTCACCTCTATCCTTTGTGCCAAAATGATGCCTTCCTTTAATGCTAATAGTTCTGACATACATGCCATGTTAAGAATAATGCTAGTCACATATAGGGCTGTTGATGGGATGGATACAGATCCGAATATTCGAATACGGATATTAGTTTAGATCCGAATCCGATTATATTCGGATTTGAATATGAAACTACACATATTCAACCCAATAAAGATCCGACCTTCTATTTTGTATATATATTATGTTTTTAGGCCTTTTATGTCTTTTTATATATTAGTATAAAAGGAATGAAGGTTCCATATAATATTTATTGATTTAAAGTCATAATATGAGAATTAATACATCCTTATCTGATCTACTAACTTTAGGTTTATAATATCTTAATTTTATTTTCATATATTATGTAATCTAATTTGGATATGGGATAATGGTTGGATTTGAATTCGGAATCAGATATAAGAGATTTGTCGGATGATAGGTTTGAACTTGGATATCGGTACTTCTTATTGGATCAAATTTGGGTCTTAGCAGATGCATACCGAATTTGACCCGTTTATAGCCCTAGTCTTATATACAAGGTAGGAAGAAACTTCCAAGTCCTTCAAAGGAGAGTCCCTCTGCTGCATCTTTTACACTTTTTTAAATAAAAAAAAAAAAAGAATTCATCAAAGTTGAGTTTAAGCCATACCAATTTTGGAACACGCTAGGCCACCACTCTTGGATTCAGTCTTTCCCTATAAACGTCAATATTACCTCAAAAACAAGGGCTTTTTAACAGTTTCATCTGCCTAATCCTTTAGTAGCTTGCATTAATTTTATCTGATGGTTTCCCATTAACTATGACTGTGTAAGCACCTGTGATACAATATTGCATATTCCAATAAATCCATTTCTCTTGGTGACTCAATTTGGCTGTTAACAACCATTAGTCCAAACCCATAGCAGCCACAGGCCCACAGATGCAACTTTTAATGTGGATTTTAAATCCCATGGTGATTCCATCCTATCATAAACCTTTTCCATATCTAACTTTAAAATCATCCATCTTTCAACATATAGATAATATGTTGGACCCCTTCGCCCCACTTGTTTAAGAGCAAAAAAAAAAAAAAAAACAAATATCTTTTGTATTTTTATCTCCTTTTCTTAGCGAGTCTATCCAAAATATTGGATTCCAAGTTTATAATATTCTTGGGGTTCATCCTTATGTCGGTTGTCTTTTGTAAAGACTAAAGAGTGCACTTGCGAGTTGCGATGAGAGATGTTTAATGCCTTTCAAAGGGCCACCGTGGGAGACCCGTAACGCTTTTCCCAGGCCACCATCACCACTAATTGTTGTTTGGGACCAGCCGCCTCCGACCTCATACTTATCAACTCTATAACGGTTTAAGCTATTCCGAAGAAGGAATCCAAACACAAAACAGAAAAAGTTGAAAAGCTGAGATTATGATCGCATTGTAGATTCCCCACTACTCCCACCGAGAAAGCGATGTACGATAAGGACACCTGTGGCGACGAGCACTGTGACGAAATTCTTCTTAATTTCCATAACAATAAGGAATTATTAAATTAAAAAAAACAAAAGGAAATTCAAAAAGGCAATCACCCAAGATCCAAGAATGGAGACGAAAATTCAAAATTGTATAAAGATCATTCAGATTTTACATACAGGCCCTCTCAAACCCAAATATAAACAAAATCACCCCTCTCTACTCTAGAAGGGGGATTAAAAAAAGAAAAAAAAAATGAAAAGACGGCCACTACCGTCTAATCACTGATCTGATCTTTTGATTATTGTTATCATCATTATCGATGTTGACGCTTCCATGTGGATTTCCGGCAACTCTCGCCGGCGGCGATCCTCGTCTTTACGCTCTCAAACTCCGATATCCGGCAAGGAATCGTAATCCCACCTGGATGCTGGAATCCATACTCCTGTTCTGCTTCTCTCAAAAGCTCTCCGAACAAGGGATGATTGAAGTAGATCACCGGAACCAAGAACCGATGAGGGTCGTCGTCTTTCTGACCCACGTACACGGCCAAGTGTCCTTTCGGCACCGTCACCGGCTTCTCGTGAAAGGGTTCATGACCCAACGGGATGTAATTATAACCCGAAGAAGCTGATTTGGAAGAACACAGCCCTTCAGCTCCACGTTTGAGACACCGACCCCAATTGCAGATTCTCGAAATGGCCTTGCTCTTACAGCTCGCAGGGTCTATGAGCCTTCTGTACCCGGAGGAGGCCTTTCGTTTTGGCCTGAGAACCCATTTGAAGATCTTGACGAGCTTTCGTCCAATCCTGAAACCTCTAGTTTTTCTCATACTTTTCTTGCAGCGAGAACCGTACGCAGGCTGCTTACGAAGTTTTCAAAGACTTACGGGATGGTTTAGGAGAAGGGCCATGGGTCTGCGATAGACATGGTTAGACGGAAGAGAGTGAGACAGACTTCAGAGAGCGAAGTTGGTATATTTGACATGGCCTGCAAGTGTTTGCAAGAAGAAAATTTTCATCCGGATCTGCTACCGATCACAAATATTCCATGGCGTCTCGTCCTCCTCCTCTGTCCTGGACTTATGTATTTTCTACTGATGAAAACCGTGCTGGATCGAAACAGAAGAATCGGATCCTCTGATGGAGGATTTCAGAGCAATTTATAGGAGTTTTTTTTCAGAGTCAAAGCACGAGGGAGGATTATGGTCGGCACAAGGTTGAGTTTGTTGGCTGAAGAATTCTGAAGAGAATCAGTCATGGATAGGCGTTTTAACCAGGAAGAAAAGTTAAATCGAGGAGCGTCACGGGGAGGAGGAAGTCAAAGATTGAGGTCAGCTAATTGAACGGTCCGATGCTTCACCACAACAACTACAAGACGGTCCAAAAGTCTAGATTGAACGGAAGTCGTAGACGGCGCGCTGTCCGTACCGTCCTTGAGGAAATCTGGAGAATAATCTTTGATATCGCACGGCCACTAGTAGCGAACGAATGGTTCAAGCAGCCTTGTGATTGGTGATGTATAATCTAATTGGTCATGACCATTGGGGCCCGCCACATATATCGTCATGAGCCCACTATTTCGGCCAATCAGATGGCGAGTTTAGTTCTTTATTTTAGCGTGACGTGCTTCGTGAACTTTTCGCCGTCAAAAGAGAAGTTGACACGGCGAACAATACGGAATCGACTCTAACTAAACGTCTAAACCCGAAATTTCCAGGAAACTCAGCAGCGGCAGCTAGCCACGTGTACAAAATTTTTTCATCTGGATTAAATTATCTAGAGTGTACGGACCTGCACTCTGCTAAATCAGAGCTCAGCCGATATTTATTGAGAAGTAATCGTCTACTACGACCCCTTATTAAAAGAATACGTAGTCCCACGTTATTAACATGCATAAAACCCACAACCAAGAAATAGAATGGTCAACGCTTGCAAGAGATTGGTCGTCTCATGGTATCCGCATCAGACGGACCAAAATCAACTAGATTCGATGTAGTAGCACTGGACCACTCGAAACTAATGCAAGAACATGCTCTTTTTATATCAACCGTACACGTCTCATTCAGAGATCAGGTGGTGAAACTTCGCCAAAATTTGAAAAGTCCCAGATTGTCGTTTAAAGATGTTATTTCCGACGGAAGATGAGGAGTTGAACGGTTCACGTAAAAAAAATCGAAAATTAGTTGTGGGTCCACTTTGGTGTCGGGATTGCAACGTGGGTAAATTGGAACCGTCGAAGGTTGATCTTGATTTACACTATATAGGGGCAAATTTGTCGAGCTTTGGACGGGAACCTGCCAACGAAAGGCCAGGACGAGTTCCGTAACGTACCTAGTTAAGCCACGGTACCAAGTGCGTATATTAAAAACGCGGGGGCTTCTTACATAGGCAGTTCTTATACGAAAAACAGTGGGGAGTGCGGAGTCTAGTTTGCCACGTGGATAAATAAGGGTCATGTGTTAAAGGAGATGAAATGGTATGCTGTTTCCTCCATCCTGCAGAAAACTCTCTCGTTTGAATGAGATGTTGTCATATTGAATGAGATGTTGTCATATGATGCATCCCAGTTTTTTCACCAAGAAAAACGATTTGAAATTTTTCTATACTAACAAATGAAAAACTTCTAAATTATGAGATGCTTCACATAATAGCATCTCACTCAAGTTGTACAGTTTGTGGCAAGTGAAAATTTCAAATCATTCTAAAGAGTTTGACAACGGTTGGGAAGAAGCTGGAAGCACCCATGTTGAGATTAGGTTATGGTATGTCTATGGCAAGAAATTATATGACCTCACGCTAAGGGTGTGTTTGTTTAGACATAATCTATTTTTTTTTTTAGACATAATCTATTGAAATAGAAAGGAATATCAACTTTCATTAATTATAACCAGTGGTGGTACGTGCATACTGCACGTCCTATACCCAATAAATATTACATAAAAGTAGGGTAAAAGTGGATTAGTTCCTTTCAACTATAATCCACCTTATGAAGCATATCTTAAGGTTGTGATTAGTTCTTGAAAATTAAAAAATTTCTATACAAAGCTCTTAGTTGAAATTTTTATTTTCGTGAGCCAATCAAAGCTCCATGATAGTTTTTGCTCTGGGCGATAAACCTCAGTATGTCCTTATTTGGCCAGTCAAAAGTTCTAACAAACGTATGGAGAACCGGTAAATATTGAGTAATGGTTGCCAATTTAAAAGGACCTGATTGTAAATGGTTTTAGGCGGCTCTTGAATATCCGTAATGTCTTTGGTTACGCTATGTTAACCAGATTGGATAAAATCCATTAATTGACATTTGACTTGCATGTACTGGCAACTCATTTAACAATCAGGCGGTGCCGAAAACATCGGCCTTTCGAAGTTACATGACATGTAGGGAAAGGCAAAGAGCCCCAACGCTCTCTCTTTTAACATGAAACGCAGAAAATATGGTTGTGTGTATGTTCTACACCAAGCAATTAATAGATACATATACAACAAACACCACACAAACACTATAATTGAAAAATGAAGAGAGTTTTTTCCTTTTTTTTTTTGAACTCGGGGTATCTAGGCCAGCTTGCACGCACT
The DNA here is from genome assembly GCA_947561395.2 of Buxus sempervirens. NCBI lineage: Eukaryota > Viridiplantae > Streptophyta > Magnoliopsida > Buxales > Buxaceae > Buxus > Buxus sempervirens. Next base: position 9,088,202 of record OX387193.1, read on the forward strand.
GACTAATCCCTGAGGCTCTTGTGTAATCTCCCGTTTCATACAAACTGGGTAATTATCAGGCTAAAGGCCGTGAGTAACCCCAAAGAGTTGAATCAAAGAAAGTTTGAATATGAAACCTTAGAGGAGTATACATTTAGGCCCCAAATATTAACCACCGGGCCAATCCTTAGGGGTTAAAAAAAACCCTCAAGAGAGTTAGAAGGGTGGTTAGTGCCTTCTTCCTTTACATTTACTGGCTTCTTCTTCTCTTAGTTTTATCTCATTTTGAGATTTAAGAGATTACAAGGACAAGTTAATGGCCGTCTTCGCCAACTGGCATGTTAACTGGCATGTTTACCGGTAAAGATGACCAAACAGGTTCCGGTCCATTTCATGAGTTTGTCGTTATTTCCCTCGTTCAATGACCTCATCCTCGGTTCCCTTGTCGTACAGTGTTAGTATTCTCCATTATTTTGATTAGGGCTATGCAACTGATGCGTAATTTGAGGTAAATACTCGCCTAGCAATCAATTTACGTTAATGGCTTTGCCCAATTAATGGATATGATATTGATGGAAATGTCTGCATCTCATTAATTTCCTACACCACCCATGAATCAATCCTTGTGATTGGTGTTTTCATTTAAAATGATTAATTTTTTTTAAATAAAACAAATTTTTAAAGTGAATGCACCGATCATAGTACTGGAATAGACACCACTTGTACATTTTTTTTTTTTTGGTAACGTCACTACCACCACCACCACTTGTACATAATTTTTGATGCAGAAGACGTATGCATTTAATTATGTGATAACGATTCCATTTCTATCTTTTACTTTCTTAAAATTTTTTTTTTGTTTTGTTGTTATTTCATAGTTGTTGCCTCTTCAATCGTGTCCCCTCGCTCAATAAATAAAATGTCATTGTTGGTTTGGCTTCGAACTCTGAATAAATAAAAGATATAGCTTGTCAAGGCCTAATTTATATACTTTTTGCAACTATTAAGGCCTTGTTTGGTATTCATATCCCAAACAAATTTGCGGAAGTTGAAGAAAGGTTAAGTTTAATGTTTGGTGAAGGATGATTGATTCTTGTTGAGCATATAAATATCACAAGTGTGCCATTTTTTTAAAAAATTTGAAAGAAGTTTTCATAAATGACAGGTTTATGCTTGTCGTATAAAAGGAGTTTTTAAAGTAAGTTTTGAGTGTATCCTTCAGATTTTACAAATATTATAAGTATGCGACCACACTTTTGTAAAACTATATTAAAAAAAAAAAAATCCAGAAATGAGGTATTGGGGTGATTTGGGATTATAGTGTATTTTTTTTTTAAGAACTCATGTAGGAAGAACTCATTCCCCAATTGAAACCAAATACCCGTTTAACCCCTCAAATTCTTTCTAACCCTAAAACTCATTCAAGTGGTAGAACGAGTTCCCAAAATCAATGCCAAAAGCCACCTAAATAGGCCAAGTTTGTTGAGATTAAGAAAGAGATTGATAGGGCCATACTAGCTACTTTGTTTTTAGAATAATAATAATAAAGACACCAAAACCACATAGAAAAGAAAAATCCCATCTAAATATTGTTAATCAACAGTGGACTATGACGCAGGACCAGAATACAACAATAGAATATAAGATTTATAATTTCCGTACCTCCATTTGTTTTTGTTCCATGTAAACTAATGGCAAAAAGGATTGCTATCAATGGTACCTTGCATCTGTACCAGTTGGGTTTGACCCCTTTTGTGCTCAAGTATGCAACATATATATAAAAGGCTTTTTTCATTGTCCTTACTGTGGTTCATCAGCCATTTATTATTCTTAACATTGCCCAACTACTAAAAAAAATAAAACTGGGGTTAACTATAGGGAAGTCCTTCGGCCTTTTATTGTCCTTTCGGGTTTGTTTGGATGCAGTCATGTTTTATTGCCGACTTTAGATAATGGTTAGCATCTCATCTAATCTGAGCAGCATCGGGTTCTTTTAGGTCTGAACAGGATGACTTAATAGACTTGATAGAGAAGGCCAGAAAGACAAGACTTAAATTAATTTGGCCGGTTTGGAAGTCAAGAATTCAGTTCTTAATTTCTACTATTTGATAAATGTGATGACTAAGCCTTCTTTGGATAAGCTTTGCTCTCTTTAAGTTTTTTTAAGTAATCTGCCCCGGATGCTGCTTTGGTGTTGTTATAGGCCTTCCTTTTATGATATTATTTTTAAAATGTATGTGGGTACCATTGTTCTGTAGGGCCACTGATATACATGCCAATGGCATTGAGCATCTTTTGCATGTGATTTTTAATCCTTATCATCAAAGCTTATATTCAAATCAAGGTTTAAAAACTCGGTATCGGGTTTGGTATCGGCCCAGTCCGATATTGAGTTGTATCGTTAGATATCCGATCGATACTTTCGAAAAACCCCCCAGTATCGAGCCAATACTTGGTATCGCCTCGATACTTAAAACCTTGATTCAAACTCAACGAAGAACCCGAACCATCGGATCAAAAGTATAAATTATTTAAAAAAAAAAACAGATAAATTACGACACAATAAGCAAAACCTAACAATAGCTTGCAAATACTTCCAACAGAACTATTTGCAATACTAATTACTAGATTAAGCTTTTTGTGGTGTCTATTTGACTTCAACATATCCGCCTTGGAGGGAACATGACGGGACAGATGCTTAATTTGGGTAAAAGCTGGTAAGTAGTCAATTTTATAGTTAAAGGAAATGTTTAATTATCTTAGTAATATTACTAGATTAATTAGACAAAGTAGACTTGATGTTTGAGTAAATTAAAGGTTGTTTACCAAACTGATGAAAATATATGTTGGAAACATCAGAAGATTATTTAATCTGTTAATATGGCCATCTATATATATATCTGATCATGGTCAAATTTGATCCAAAAACGACATTTTTAATAATTTTATTGTGACTAGTTCTGTCTTGGGCCTTGGGATTGACTCACATGAACCAATTTTGAGCAATATGATTAGACTTTAAGGCTGTACTTAGACTTATAAAAGGAGGATAATTCAGTGCACGAGGCTCCCGCCACTGCTCGGTATTTGGGGAGGGTTTGATATATGTAGCTTTTCCCCAAGCGAAGAGGCTATTTCTTATGACCTGAACTATGCCACAAAATTTTAAAAAAGAAAAATTCATCTTAATGAATCTGCACAAGTTTGGGGCAGGCTTGGCTCTTTGGTTAAATATTTTAAATGGCCTACATGTAGGCTTCTTACACACTTGAAACTCATGGGCTTAAGTTATCTCCTAACTCGGTTGGGACAAACTATGATATCCATCTCAGTTTTTCATTTCAACTGGTTTTTTTGGTGTGAACTTCTCACGAGAAAGGTTATGGGCTGTGATTGCAATTTACACTAAACCACACAGACCAAATAACGGCCCAGGGCACCAGGCAAAGAGTACCAGGTCCTTTGCACCACCCGGCGCTTGCGTCATGGCTAGACTGGCTAGTTATATGAAAATGTGGGCTGGGCTTACAAATAAAACTTCACACTATTAGTAAACAGGCCCAATATGCTAAAAATAAGCCCAAACTGAAACCAAACCCAAGACTAGTCGGTAATTTTAGGCTCTCATTTGGGTTGAGCATAGAGCTGTAAGTAGGGCGGGTTGGTTTAGGTTTCAATGAGTTTGGGCTCAACCCAATGTAAAATTAGTTGGTCCAATCTCTCCTTGGCCCGCCTTAAACCTAAACTCCTTGAGCCAAAACCTAATCCTAAAATTATTTCTTGAGTTCGGGGTGAGTTTGGGCCAACCCAATTTAAATGTAAACCTAAGAGAATTGCATTTTAAAACATTTTATAGTAAACCAAAATTAAAATTTATGAACTAAAATATTAATTAGGATGCAAATTGATAAAAAAATTATTCAATACATACTAATATAAAGAGACACAATACAATTCACATGTTATTTTTAGTATTTTAAAAAAGGAAAAGAAAACAAAGATTACAATAGAGGAGGCATTTTTCCTAAAATTTTGCCTTTTCCATGTAGAAATGAGGTTACTCTCTATTAAATTAATTAACTTTACCATTCCTAAGGACGTATTAAACCATCCCCATAGATTTCACTGTAACATGGTTGATATCCTGTCTTCAAGGTTCTATAAAGCTAGTATAGACAAACCATTAGTATTGTAATTTTCTTAATAGTATGTTGAGAAAAATAAACTACCAATTACTTCAGGCAAGAGAACTCGCAATTCTCTTAAACTAGAGAGAAATACAATGCAAAGAGCTATGTTTGATATGAGTCATGGGTTTCTCCTTTAGAAAGTTGTTATGTAGTCATGGATTTAGTTTTTAGTTCGGGTTACAAAGGATGAGCTAAAGCCCAACCTGAACTTAACTTCGGGCTTAAAATTAAGTTCGGGCTTGACCCAAACCCGCTGTGATCGAGGGCAAAATTTACAGTTCCATTCCTTTTTGTGCTCTTAAATTCCAAGCCTGGCTCATGTTAATCTCTGCGCTGTTCCCTACGAACACAAGTACAGTTTCAACTCTCCAGGGCATCATCCTTGTTTCAGGGGATCTGCCTGTGAAAATGAAGTTATTTGCACTCAATTGATTCAGATCTCACCAAGACACCAAATGTGAACAAACCACTGGTTTCATTGCCTTGCATCATGATCAGATACCACTGCAGTATCTTTCTGAATCCCCACATTAAATATTGTTGTAGGCCCTTCCTGAAGTAAAACCTCCTTGTGGGACAAATCAAGATATCATTGCCACTAATGAAGCTCGGGAAAGACCAATCTCTCTCTCTCTCTAACAGATCATTCTCTCCCTTACCAATTATCTCAAAAGGGATTTTACAAAAAGCTACAACCATGGCAACCTGGACTTCAGAGAGAAGTTTTATCTCTTGGCTTGTGTTGGACCACTTCAGGCAACAACCTTGTTCTTTTTCTTCTAGATAGATGAGTGGAACATGAATGAGTTTCTTCTCCACCTCAAGTCTAAATCTGAATCAGAATATTCCTGATGAAAGGCCATTTCATATTAGTATTCTCTACCTTCTTCTCTACGTATAAATACTTTGCTTCTGTAGATGCATCATGAGTGCAGCTGTATTCCCTATTCATTCACGCAGGCCTATTGGTCAGAACCGACCAATTGATGTATTCCCTCTTTGATATACCTACATCAAGATCCCAAGCAAAGTATCCTATTGACCATCCAAGGTCAAAATTTGATGGTCTGGATTAATGGGTGTTGGAGCTGATTGTTAGATTCAGGAGGGCAAATTTATATTTTGCTCTGGAACTGACTGCACCACCACATCACCTGTCTATGTATCGGAAAGACACCAAGGTCCCGCTGTTATGATGGAACACCATCCTGCTCTATTGTTCAGTCCCAAGCCTCACCCAAAACAATCCCAGCCTTGTTACAAGTCTATATGGTTCTCTTTCAATTTCACGTGAACATGATGAGAAACCACTCATCTCAAATTAATTCAATTCTAAAAGTAACTATCTTGTGAAACAAAATTAGTCTCAAAATCTATTATTATTATAAAGCAAACCCATCGTTTTCTGGGCTGACATTCATTTCCTAAAATACCCTCCAATCCTTTTCCATTTTACTCTAATATATACTTGGTTTTTTATTGCCATGTGTCATAACTAACTGCTCTAGTAATTGGTTTGTTACTGCCACATGTCATAACTAATTGTTTTAATTATTTTGCTACGTGCATCCCGCGTGCATTCTCCTAATATACATTATTATATATAAAATCAACAATGTTTTTTGGCTAACATTTTTTTACCCAAAATACCGACCAATTAATTCCAAAATTACTCTAATATCAGTTCTATTTGTTGATGTACTTGTGTCAGTAACCACCTTCATGATGTGCTTCCAATCACCAAGAAGCAACATCAGAAGAATCCCCATAAGCCTCCAACAAAGCATTTTCGTCCAAAATGTTTTTTTCATTCTTGCAACGAATCTGTAAAACCCCAACCCGGATTATATATTCATTATAAAGTTTAATTATGTAAAGTGTGATTATTAGACTAATTAAGTATTTGTGTTATGAAGGTGAGGTGGATGTGGATCATGCTTGAAGATTTGGGGGAAAGCAAATTGAACTTTATTGAAAGTTATTAAGGTAAGATTAGTTCATGGTAATTCTCAATTTTAATTGGCTTAGAATACTCAAGGTACCTCTCAAGTGTACCTAAAGTACCTCTTCAGAATACCCAAAGAACCTCCTAAGTTACCCAAGGTACCACCGAAGTACACTCATGTATTACCCAAAGTACACCCATATATTACCTAAGGTACCCTCCTAAAGAGTACTAAAGTACACCCAAGTATTACCAAGGTACCACCATTGTATGCCCAAAGTACCCCCAAGTAGTATACAAAGTATCACCCAAGTATTACCTAAAGTACTCATATGTATTACTTAAGGTACTCCACATGTATACCTAAAGTACTCCCTTGTGTTGCCTAAGGGACCCCACTTGAATACTAAAGGTGCCCCACAGTTTTACCTAAGGTACCCCATTGTTTTACCTAAGGTACACCCTTTAGTTTAACTAAAGTACACCCCCACCCCCCCATATAACTAAGGTACCCTATCTTGTATAATTAAAGTACCCCTCTTATATAAGTAAGGTACCCCCTTGTATAACTAAGGTACACCCATTCTATAACTAAGGTACCCTTTTTTTGTATAACTAAGGTATCCCCTCCCCCTAAGCATCCCTAAAGTATATTCTTTGAAATAGCTAAGGTAAACCCCTTGAAACACCAAAGTACCCTTCAAATAACACTAAGGTGCCCCCCACTTAACACTAAGGTACCCCCTGATATGCTTTAGGTAGACCCTAAGGGTTTAAGTTAAATAAAAGCTTTGTTTGAGGGTAGATTTGAAAGACCAAAAGTTGGGTATTTAAGAGAAGCCCCTAATTAATATTTTAAGTGTTTTGAGAACCCCTTCCCTTCTCTTAGACATATAGATCATAAGAGAAGAAGTTGTAGGAGCTTGCTTGAAAGCTTCAAGAAAAAGGAGAAGAAGAGGAGAGCTTGAAGAGAAGTTGTGCTTCTCCATTACACAAGTAAGTATCAAACTCTTTAAAACCAAATGTATTACCAAAATTTGTATTTTCTCTCTAGGGTTTGATATAATTGAAAAAATGATCTTGCATGTTGGTTTTTGCTTCAAAAATTCATAGGTTTTGGTTATATAACACTCTTGTTTTGTTTTCTATTAATTTGTTATGGGTTTGCAACCTAGATAGATCTTATTTCAGATTTTGATTTGAGTTTTGTGTTTTGAATGAGGTTTCATGTGTTAGATTTGTGTTTATGTGGTTTTCAAATCCATCGTATTTTGGCTGACATTCACTCCCTAAAGTACCCTCCAATCCTTCTCAATTTTACTCTAATACTTGGTTTTTTATATATTGCCACGTGTCATAACTAATTGATCTAATTATTTTGCTACGCGCATCGCGCATGCATTCTCCTAATATCTATTATTATATATAAAGTCAACACTGTTTTTTTGCTGACATTTTTTACCCAAAATACCGACCAATTTATTCCAAAATTAGTCTAATACCAATTCTATCTGTTGATGTACTTGAGTCAGTAGCCACCTTCACGACGTGCTTCCAATCACCAAGAATCAACACCAGAAGACTCCCCATAAGCCTCCAACAGAGCATTTTCGTCCAAAATGTTTTCTTCATTCTTGCAGCTCTGAGGAAGAATGCAACGAATTGACGGCATCTCTTTTGTTTTGAGTTCCAAAATCAGAGGTGAAATAGACATAGCTAGATATTCGATTCTTCTATCTTCTCCAGGAGCCTGACAATCCTCGATATCTCTAGTACTGGACGTTCATTCCCCTAGTATATATAAGGCCAAGACCCTCTTTTCTCGTTGACATTTTATACCCAAAATGCCCTAATTTTTTTTTTTTTAAATTTGCTATGTTCATAGCGAATGCAGTCCCCTAATATGCATGTGTGTATATGTGTGTGTGTCTATATATATATATATATATATATATATATATATCATGAAAGATTAACCATTAATACAAGCCATATATGCACAAGGTCTTCATGATGTTAAACTTCTTAACTTCTTGTTCTTCCTTATGTCGTTTTGATTTTGTCGCTCGATATCTCGGAAAAATTCTCGGGATTACTAGTGAATATGATCTAATCATTCCATGCTCCACTCTTTCGCCCCTTTATTTGTTCTCATTTCTTATTCAGATTATTATTGCCATAATTGGTATTATTATTTTGAAGGAGACATATAAACCAAAATGCAATCATAATCCTCTTTTTTATTATTAATATGTCACTAATTGTTTTTAGGTGAGAGTCTTCATTTACCTCCCACCATTCTGCAAGTCACATTCCAAATTAAAGTGGCATAACTCCATAAAAGACACCAAAACAGTCATTATTAGAGTCACTAAACCTAGAGCAATACCACATGAAGGGCGTGTATAAGGTGCTTTAGGAGTTGACCTGCAGCGTCCCTCCATTTATTAAGCTATTTGATGCTTTCCGTTAAGAAAAATTACTTAGTGTTTTATAAACATGCTCACTGTGGTAGAAAACATGGCATAAAATTGTTAAATAAACATTATATTGGCAAGAACTTATGATAACCATTCTATGATTAGAGCAACTTATAGTGAGTATGCCTTAGTTGTATATGTAAACCTAGCTAGTATATATTCATGTCAATACAAGCATTCTACTGTATAGTACCCCACCCCAACATAGATTTTGATTTTTTTTTTATCATTTTAAAGAGATTACAGTTTGTGACTAGGAGAGTGTTTTATACTTTATAATCCAATTTTCACATATTTAGTGAACGAACTCCCATTATTAGTGGATTTAGACATCTTTGTCAAACCACGTAAATTGTATGTCTCTGTTTACTTTGATTTCCTGTTTTATTTTCTGCTATTCGTTTTCCAACACCTTTGTAAAATTTGAAGAGAAAATCAAAGATTTCAAGTGGGTCATAATAAGATCAAATGTAAGCCTCAAGTAAATAAACTTATCTAAAAATTCAATAGAAATGAATACACATACAAACCCAAACCCCACAAAATTTTCTTCATTAAGTACTTACAATAGTGAATTTTCATTATCAAGTCACCAAGTTGCTTCTGCATCTCCCTTTTTTCTTTAACTTTTGGTAGACCATGTTGAAGTTTGTTACAGGACAATGCAGTTATGTGGATTTGATTGCCATTAACTCAACAACAAATGGTGAGAAGGACAGATGCATGTGGGGTTGGCAAGTTGTAGGTGAAATAATCAAATCCATACAATCATGATCAAACAATTTATCAGCACTTGATGTAGAAATATTGAAATTTCCCAACTTTCAATATCTGTGGCTTTCTGCTTTATCGATCTCAGCTAAGTCAAAGCAGAAGTTAATAACATCAGCCCCCATGAGAGGAAGGAAAAAAAAAAAAGAATTGAAACAAAGAGGAAAACAACAGAAAGATAAAGCGGAGAAGAAGCAAAGAGGAAGACAAGAAGATATTTATTTAGTGACCAAAGCAAAAAGGTGGGAAGTTTGATTGTCTCCTTCCTCTTGATAAACAAATCAACACGTGCTAAAAATTTGAGAAACCACTATTGATATTTGTCTGCCGCGTGGTCTCGATCGTGCAACTGCCCAACTGGAATTGTCTAAACACTGTCCTCTCTCTCGATCTCTCTCTCTCTCCCCCCCATGCTCAACCTTCCTCTTTCCTGTGCCTCGGTCATCTTATAACCTTTTATCAGCTTGGATTATCGGCGGAACGTGTCGGAAATAAACAGAGTAAATCGGGTATAATAGAATATTCATGATAGTAAGAGGACTATCTATAATGTCCAACCAATATTGTTTTGAAGAGCTGCACAGGACCTGAGAATGAACCATTAAGAACCACCTTGAACCACCTCAGACACCAATTACCTATACTACAGAAAAACTAGGCACCATAAAAACACCTTTTTTTTTTTTGTTTTTTTGGTAAGATGTCAGGACTAGGCAATTCCACTGATAGAGATCAAAAGTACATCAACATGGGTCAAAGCGGGAAGAAAAATAACTGAAAAAACATTAACATAAAAGGTGCAATAAAACATGGCTTCTCTAGCCCCACCCAAACTAGCAACAGTTGATCTAGCCAAAAATGCAAGTGGCTGCAGCCATGAACACCAACGAATAACCGTTGAGAATGCCTAAGAAGTGGTTCGCAATAAGGCGGATTGATATTCCCAAAAATGGAAATGCCGTCGTCTGTGTCAAGCATGCGACAAGAGAGGAGGTTGTAGCCAGTACATCGGCACAATCCCAGACAAGCAGCTGTAGCAGGCGGAGAGTGGGGAAGGCACCATTAACTCTGACATCAAGCACTAGCAAAAAAAGCACAGGGAGCCTGCCAAAGTCGGTGGATAAAGAGTTAGCAATTCGACGAAATAGACAGTCTACCACTAAGAAAACGATAGTGATATGCATCGGGTGCAGGCAGAGCACCATGCCGTTAGCAGCAATGGCCTCAAAATGACCAGTAAAAAAATAATGCCTATCAACTAAGAAATAAAAAAACAGAGGAGAAAAGGGTGAATATCTTGCCTTTTTTGTTTGTTCACGTGGAGTAGAGGGGGTTTGGGTGGTGTGACTCCAAATGGGATGGGATAGTCAGGGTCTTGTGTTCCATGACAGAACCATCACCGGTGATGCTCAGTGTCTCAGATGGGTACCCTACATTGCGCATCCAACTCTACCTCCAGTCGGGTCCAATCGCCAGTAGACCATCGCTATCGTCCTTATCTGTCTCTTCATTTGCATCACCCCTTCAACGGTTGTTGGTCTAAGATGACCGGGATTGAGGTGACCGGAGAGATCTAGGGCTTGCAAAGAATACCATTTTTAAGCACCATAAAAAAAAGACTTTTATTTTTTTTTTTGGTAACTATAAAAAAAAGACTTTGATCTATAACTTGATAGATGATAACAATTAATTGCCTAAATGAGTGCCTTGGCAGGAGGATGATCGTCAAGGTGGTTGATAGGCCTGTTAAGTGAGGTGCTACGAAGCTAGTACTAGTGTTGGGGAAGGTGGATGATTGTGTTTATGTGCATTAGATTATTTGGGTTATTTTTCTATTCTAATACTATATTCATCAATTAATTATAGAGAAATATCTTTGATTTGAGTTTGAAATTGACAGAAATTATGAGCTTCCCTTGTGAAAAACAGGGTTTAGACTCCAATACAGCTAGAGGGGGTGAATAGGTGTAGCACAATGGAATTAAAAAATTTTCTATATTTAATCAAAGACAAGTCCTTAACTAAATAGCATGCACAAGTCCTCAAAGTGATTCCAGAAAACAATAACCAAATATCAAGTCACACAAATTGCAAGTAAACATTTAAAACATATAAAGTAAGATAAAAAGCAATTTGTTGACGAAGGGAAAATTTTGTCAGAACTCTCATTACAAAAAAATCCTTCGGTCTATACAGGAGCCACCTAAAGATCCACTATGAGAAGAAAGCTTACAATGTGGTTCAGACGACTCAACAAAGCTTGTTAGTATACATATATATAAGGGTCGAAATATAGTATCTCAAAACTCACTTTGCATAGGAGCATACATGGAGAGGACAAACACATGGTACATGCACCTTGGATACAAATATATGCAAAGACAAACTTATCACTCTTGGTAGTTGATCACAAAACCTCCCACTTTGATCAACCGGTGTACCTAAACGCTTAAGCTGATAAATGAAGGAGCAACTATACATGTATATGAAACGGCCCAAATACAATATCTCAACATATCGAATGCCGTTCATATTATAGAAAATTTCTATAGGTCACCTTATTAGTTGAACATTTCTTACTTATACTGATCTACCCTTCCTTTCAATTCAGATCAGCAACCAAACGAATTTAATTGTGTTGAAATTTGCAGTAGATCTAACTCTCCTACTTGCATTCTCGATCAAAAAAAAAAAAAATAAACTATCCTACTTGCACTGTAACTCACCGTACATGCCATCATCTTCCCCATACAAGATTGTCTAGACTGACAAAAAGTCCACCCATCAGAGGGTTGAGATGATTCTCTTGGCAATTATCACACAAAACTGTAGCCGGTAAAGAGTCTACTTCTTTGATGACTCCAATTGATGTCACAAGACAAAATATCTCTACCATATATCATACCTTACTTTAGTATCTTATACGCTTTGTAGGTACATACACAAACTCTCATCCAATTCCCAAATTACCCCTGTAAAATTCGATAAACCCGTAATACATATTACCAGGAAATGGCCGAAGGACCATTCTTCTATAGTACTTCTCTTTCTTAATAACCAGCTCAATCAGTAAAAAATCTCCTTTACTTGTCCTATCCACCAATAGGACCTATCCACGTAGACAATCTAATCTTAAAGAAAACACACATTAATTAAAAAAATTCTAAATCTTCCGCGTCTGTAGGTATGATCCCGTGCGGTGGGTACACAGGCTAGAGCCAATGATGGCAGAGAGATAGCGAAACCCCCGTGGGGCCCAAGGTGTATTATAGAAGCCGCATCACCTATTGGTTGCGGTAGAGTTCAGCCACCCGAACGGCGCCACATCAGCCCTAACGGAGTTCCCTCCTTCCCCCCGAACGTGGCCAACGGGGGGAGGATGATGACGCCCATCATAACACGGTGGGACCCACACGGCCTGTAACCCTAAACCCTACCCTTTTACTCTAGTTACTTTTCCTTACATATCCGGTACGTTATGATGCTTCCTTATCGGCCGGTTTTTCTAAACGTGTCGGATTTTTTTTTTACCACGAGCGTGCGTTCGTGGAATTTACGGAACGGGGAACGGGGGACTTTAATATTGGGCTATTGATGACTGTAGCATCACGTGTGAAACTTTTGCTTCACTTTAGAACCATTCAATACTTGACACATAAACAAGACAAGTTTTGTTACTTGTATAAATTATTTTCGCTTGACCGGCGGCGACGAACCGGCCCGATACGGAGGAAAAGGGGACGGGGAGGTTAAGTCACCGGCAGACGCGCGCTATAAAAATGTGGCACACGTGTCATTCCTTCTCGGATTTTGCTAAGTGGGACCCATTTCCCCGGGAGGGGAGGGGGGACATAGAAGCGGGACCCACGAGCACAACCGGCCAGCACCCAAAATGCGAGCTTAATGATCGGGTCCAGCCCACGCCGGACCACGAGCCGCCACGTACTGCGTCACGGTAATGATTCCGTCGGTAGGAACCCGAACGGTTTATTTGGTGAGCCGGTTTTATTTTATTTTTTATAAAGGGGGCTTTTTCGCTTTAGTACTTTTGTTCTGTATGTATTTGGAGAGGTGTCTCATTCGTAATGCTTAGGGTCGGTCTGTGGGGTCCACCTTGTGCAAACTTCGTAACGGAGGTAATAAAGGATAAAAAAAATTGCAGACCAACCAATCGGTGGAAAGAGAGAGAGGGGTATTTTGGGTATTATATTACTTTTATGATATTTTTATACAGGTGGATATAATAAGAAATTATGTGACAAAAGGACCAGAGAGAGAGAAAGAGATTTTTGGCGGGAGGCTGTCGAATTACGTCACAAAGAAAATCTAAATATCCGGGAAATTGGTATTTAGCGATACTTGTGAAAATAATTCATATTCAGTCGATCAAAGTTTTATAATTAATTTTTAGTGATAATTTTCTAAAATAATTAAAAATCAATATCATTTTACTGTTAATTAAGAATTTTTCCAAAAATACCCTCAAAAGATTTTGAAAACCTTTTCGCTAATTTTGTTACAAGGGAGGTTTGCAAGTTTTTTGAGGGCATTTTTAAAATAAACTCTTAATAAATAGTGACACCCATTCTCAATCATTTTAGAAACGTATTATTAGAAACCAATTATCAAGATTTGACGAGCTGAATATGAATTATTTTGAAAAAGTATAACTAAAAACCAATTTTGCCTTAAATATTTTGGTTCTTTTGGTTGCGGTCGGGAGGGCTTTAAGAAAGCTCAGTGGTGCTTGCCGTTAGACCTTCTGGCGTCTAAAGATTGGTTTTCCGTCAAAGGGGTCTCTCGCACTTATCGCTGTTGTGTTCTCTCTCTCTCTCAATCTCTCTCTCATGGGGTCTTGTTGTTTCTCAGAGAAGCTCTGAGCAGAGAAAGTTGAGTTTGGGTCTCTATCAGTAGCGGGTGGCAGTGGCGGTTGCCTCTACGCAGGCTCTTTCTATCACTGCCATTATCCCGCCTCCCTTTTTTCGCGGCCGAAGCTTTTCCAGTAATCTAGCTTTCTCCACTCAAGACAAGCACCGAAGGAGAGAGAATGTATGATAGTGAGAGGAGCAGACATGGATAATTAGGGTTTTCTGTGTCTGTATGTGTGGTTGAGAGGTCATTTGCTTCTCTTATATAACTCTACCTGGTCTGCCTTCTTCCATTCTTCGGGCGTTGTTAATTTCCATCTGCTTTCTCTCTCTTCTCGGTTCCTAATCTCCTCGGGATCTGATCCTCAAGCTTACAAAAAGTCCCCACACCTTGACTCCTCGAGGCAGTTTATGAAAGTACAACTGTTTGGTTAAGGGTTCAATTCCCGAAGACGAACTTTCTTACTTTTTCTTGCTTTCTTGCTTTGCTTTCTGTTGTTTTCCTGTCTGGTTAGTGGTAGCTAGCTTCCCCAAAAGTTGGAAGAAGAAACTGAAAAAGCCTTTGTGTACTGCATGACCGGAGGAAGGAAGATCGAGTTGAACGAGATCTGAGAAGGGTTTTAGGTTGACAAGGCTAGGGAGGTGTAGACCAGAATCAAAGGATCTTTCTAATCTGATTTGTGAGCTTCTTCTCTTCTGTTCTCACTTTCTATTCTTTTGATTTGCTTGGCTCTCTTATTTTCCTTCGAATTTGATAAATTAAATACTAGAGAACGAACTTTCTTTTTTACAAGTGCTAGAACAATACTGGAAAATAAATAAATTCATGAATCCCCCACAGAGGCCACAACAGTGATAATCTACACTTAAACTACCCTATTCACAGACGCGTTTATAAATTCTCGAACAACCTTAGCTGTATCCATAGATCTAACATTTCTTTGGATCTTATTTTCGAAGGTTTGAATGTGATTAGAGGATGAGGTGGGGCTGGGTGGTTGCTTGAGCTTTTTGCAGATCTACTATGATTGAAAGGCTATCTTCTACTGCTTAAAATCTTCTGGGTCTGGTTCAGTTTATCCAATGATAGAACATTATTTCAATGTTTATGTGTTCAACTTTTCTTGATTGATTTAGAGAAGAAAACAATAAAAAGTGAGTTTTAATTAACATCAAATAACATCCAAAAAGAATCTTGCTTTAATATATTGTCACTTCTTCTGATATATGCCTTTTTTCTTTCCTTGACAAGAATGGAAACATAGTAAGTTTTCATTTTCATCTTAGGAAAATCTGCTAGTCTTGTCTTGCAGTGAAAAACGTAATGAATAGTGTTAAATCAGACATCATTCCCATTTTCTTTAAAGGACATTACTAGTTTAGATATTATCACATGCTTGGCTAGCACTCCAATATCCCCTTTCTTTCTTTTCATCTTTTTCCCTCTTCATACATATGAATTCTGCTTGCAGAAATCTATTACTAATTCAGCGTGCAGTTCATTCTCAGGGATTTGATTTTATTGGAATCAGCTTTGTTTAAGTAACGAAATAATTACATGTAAAAATAAAGAAGAAGTGCCATGTGTTTATTTCAAGGAAAGGTTTTTGAAATTCAACCATTTAAATTTTAATCAAATAATTGAAATATTTACATGATTACATGGTTCTTTTTCAATTACCACAGTTAATGGATGAAGTGTACTTATCTCAAATTTTATAAAAGAGAGTGGACAAACAATAATATCTGCTATGGATTATACATTATTAGTCATCATCTGGATCTTGCTTGAATTTATTAGAAAGAAAAAAGAAACAAAAATTTACAGATTTGATGTTAATGTTTTCCTGGAATTAATTTGTGTCGGATTCTATGCTTCATTTTTTTTTTCACTTTTGAGGAAAGTAAGAGCACATTGTATTTCACTTTTATAACTGGCTAAAACAACATTTCTGTAAATTGCTCTCACCCATGTTATCAAGCTCTGTGATTGTTACATAGGCAACATTGATTAGACCCTAGAAAGGTACCAATCTGTATAGAATATCCAATAATAATGAGGAGCGATTGTATGTTTATGACACTTTATATGATATATTTATGAATATGAACCAGAATATAATGTTTCTGATACAGATTTTCTAGGACAACAGTGTTCTTAGATTTTTCAGTAAATTGAAATTTTTTTATCTGATTTCTTCCTTTAAATTTATAATCTTTAAGTGATGAGTTTACTGATTCATATATATGAGTATGAGATTATGCTCCTTTCGAAAGCTGAAATCATTTACAAGATACAGAAGGCCTTCATTGAGCTCCAAGAGAAGTTACCAGTTGACTTACATGGAGCATGAAATTATGAGATTCACAAGCTACCTTTATCTAGAAATGTTACTTGAGTTTATATAAGTAGATATATAGATTGCTAATGATTTCATGGTCCTTTTCAAGCTTTGGTTTCTCATGGGGGTCATTATGCAGTTTTTGTCGTTTATTTTACTTGTTCTTTCAGAATTCATCATGAATTAATACAATTTATGTATTTTTGGCTTGAATAAAATCCCTTCCATGAGTAGATGACACTATAGTTTGTTTTGCACCATTTAAGGCAAAATACGAGAAATATGGGTGAAGTACAATCCTTACTATTCATTCTGATAGAAAGTTACATCATTAGTCATCCTGCATGGTAAAGTTCTATTTTAGTTAGATGTTTCAGATTATCTTTCCTTTGATTAACAACGGTCATTTTAAGCTTTAAACTTGCAGGCTCAAAGGTATACAGTAACTTATTCACTGTTTCTATGATAATAAATTATGCATATCATGCTTTCGGTTATGTGGTTGGATTTACCCTATCTTTCATAATACTGTAACAAGTTCAATATTCGCATATTTACTTGATGCATGCATGTAAAACTGACATTCTCTCTGTTTTTGTTTCCTGCACTTGTATCACACTAAATCAAAGATAGACTTCCACTAAAACTATAGTTTTCTAGTATCCCATGTTAATTGGTGAATCGCTTCTTTTATATGTTCCACTTCGCCACAATCTTGAGCATATAAGGGTTGATGTTTATGCTACACATATAAGAAAGATGAATGGTAACTTCTTGCCTTATATACTTCAAGAAATTAAAAGCCTACATTCACCTTTTTCCCAGTGTCTATAAATGTTGAAACTGTTACAAAGATTAGTTTAATTATCATAAAATTGGCGCATAAAAGGCGTGCATGGAACCTTATATGTGTATAAAGCTTTAGAGTTGTCTAACCAAGGTTTATATGGCATACGTACATTATCCCATGCATTTTATTGAGTCATTCTAGGATCTATGATCACTTTTTTGTTGATCCCCCAAAGAAATTTGCTATTGATTCTTTCATTGACAAGGTAGTATCAACTTATAAAACATATTGATTATAACTGAAATTGAATGGAGAAACTCTAACAAAATTCATCAAATCTAAGATCTACTCGGAAATGGCTATCTTTATTAATTTCTTTCAAGTGTCACGTGTCCACTCGTATACTTGCACATACATATAAATAGATATGTATATATATGGATGAACATACATGATACTACTACTTAAGGTCTTAGGTGTCTGAGCTATCTGCAGCCACGAAAGAAATAATAATTTTGGCCTTCTATATCTTCCTGAATTAGTATTTCTATATCTTCCTGAATTAGTATTTCAAATAAATGCACTGATGGTGTATGCCATGTGTGAATTGCAGGATTTGATTCCTAATTGGGAGAATATGAATACTTTTTCACATGTTCCCCCAGGTTTTAGATTCCATCCCACTGATGAAGAACTTGTTGATTACTACCTTAGGAAAAAGGTTGCTTCAAGAAGGATTGACTTAGATGTCATCAAAGATGTCGACCTTTACAAAATTGAGCCATGGGATCTTCAAGGTAGCACCGCTTTCACAGATCTTCTCCATCAGTGGGAAGATTTAATTGACAGTATAGAATTCCACATTTTTGTTCATAATGTTTTGCTTGTAATTTGAACAGAAAAGTGCAAAATAGGAACAGAAGAGCAGAATGAGTGGTATTTTTTCAGCCATAAAGATAAGAAGTATCCAACTGGAACTCGCACTAATAGAGCCACAACTGCTGGGTTTTGGAAAGCTACTGGAAGAGACAAAGCTATCTATTCCAAGCATAATCTGATTGGGATGAGAAAGACATTAGTATTTTACAAAGGTCGAGCCCCAAATGGACAAAAATCAGATTGGATTATGCATGAGTATCGGCTTGAAACAAATGAAAATGGGACTCCTCAGGCAAGTATCTTGATAATAAATTAATTGTTCTCCTCAGGCAAGTATCTTGATGGTAAATTAATTGTTTTGCAGATTAAGGATACTCCACAGGAAGACTGTGAAAAAATAGTAAATATATGCTATTCACCTTTTTGCTCATTGTCTTCTTCTTCTCTTTGTAACACTCAATCACATTTTTGTGATAATCTCATTAGATTTTACTAATAAAATCTGATGAGGATCCCTATAGTCATATATGATTTATTAATTGAGTTTGGAAAAGCACTGCTTGATAAGAGAACAACAGAATATGACACATAAAAAGAGTCTTCATATTTATGATCCAGCCAAAATGGCATTACATTCCAGGATATGAAAGAGCCTACTTTCTAAGTTGTTCATTGATACTGAATTAAAACAGTTTAACTTAAAAATAATTTTGTTCATCATATTAACTTTCTTCAAAATTCTGAACCAACATTCCATGTAATATTTTTGAATTTTGATCTAAAAATACCATGATTGCCAAATAGAAAATTTGCTTCTCATTTGAAGTTTCTTCCAACATGTGAAAAGATGCACTTGCACATACCTCGCATTTTTAGATTTTCCTTCAAGTGAAAGTCAAGAAAAACATTGATATAGTCAACATGCACCCTTGTAAGCTGTTGGATTATTTTTTGCACTTTCATGGGAAAGCCTGATTTTATTTTTTCTTTTGCTCCCTGCCTTCACATGTTCTGTCATGGCTGTTTACTCTAGCAAGAAGAAAGACACTAAAATTATTTAGTCTATTGGTTTTGTATTCTATCAGCCGACCATACACTTTGACATATTTTGAAATTAATATGCTTCCATATATGATCTTTATCATCCTTTTTTCTGAGCAATGAATTCATTTACATATATTTCTAATGTCCTTTTCATGTAATTGCATCAGGAGGAAGGTTGGGTTGTATGCAGAGTGTTCAAGAAGCGAATAACAACAATGCGGAAAATGAGTGAACATGAATCACCATGTTGGTATGATGATCAAGTCTCATTCATGCCGGATATTGATTCTCCAAAACGAATTTCTATGTCGGACATGGTTTACCACCATCCTTATTCCTGTAAGCAAGAGCTCGAGGTGCAGTACCATATGCCACATGAATCTTTCCTCCAGCTCCCTCAATTAGAAAGCCCCAAGCTTCCACAGTCCTCCTATGGCCTTGATATTAATCATGGAAGCACTTTGCAGTCCTCATCACTCACACAAGAAGAACAGATGCAACAGAGCCACCAACATAATGTGAACTCCTTTTACAGTAACAGCAACAATGAGCAAGCTGTGGATCAAGTGACGGATTGGCGAGTTCTTGACAAGTTTGTTGCTTCTCAACTCAGCCATGAGGATGCTGCCAAAGAAACGAGCTATTGCAATGCATCAAATGTCTTTCATGCGTCTGACAACATGAATATGCTTCTTCGGCAATCTAACAAGCAAGAAGTGGCTCCAGAATATGCTTCAACGTCCACCTCGAGCTGCCAAATTGATCTGTGGAAGTGAAAATTCCATTACATAATTGACTATATATACTGATCATAGGAAGTACAAGTTTAAAAGGAAAAAAACTCATGATCCTGATTCCTGTACATAATAAACTAAAATGGTAGCAGCTGGCCTTACTGCCTACCCATCGTAGTATTGAATTAATACCTTTCCACAAGTTAGTCCAAATACTTCTGTTAATAAGATTGTATATTATGAGGTGGACCGTGCAGCTAAGTATTGCAGTGATTGACTCCGTCAGTGTTGAATGCATTTCGTGTTTTGTCGCAGCATTGCCTGCTGCTTGTAATGGGCTTTATTATGTAGCCCCATGTTACAAATGCTGTTTAAGGATTTGACTTATATTTGATTCTTAGATGTATTTGTATGTCCAACAGGATATAGCATCAGAACATTGTGTCTTTAGCTTCTTCATATATATATTTTTTCTTTTTTTGGGGTTCAACCTCTTCACCCAGAACAGGTTAGAGGCACTCCTAATAATTTGTATGTGCTAGCTAAAGAGGAATGCGCATTAGAACATTCTGTATTTGTTTATATCTTTCTTACTCCATAGCCTGGAGAGCTAAAGGAACTTGAAGTACTTGTGTAGCTAGCTATAAATTAAAAGGAATATTTGTTGAACTCATAACCAGATGTTTGCCAAGTATTATTTCACGTCAGAAGATCCAAGGACGTAGTTCTAGTTGGTCAAATCCATTTATTACCAGACAAATGAAATATACTAATACGGATGGCTTGTTCTTAATGCCTCTTAAGCACAAGTCTAGCTATCAGAAAGAACGAAGTGTCAGATATCTGTTCTGATGCATTGGTTAAGAATGGTTAAAAATCATTTCAGAAGCATACATTCTGAGAAAGTCTCCGGGTTCTTCCAAAGGCTGCACAATGCATGGGTTTCAAGAAGAGTTAGTCTTTCACATGAGATAATCATTTCAAGAACAAGAACTTCGTGAATTATCTAATGAGTTCCATATTAATTCTCTACACTTACCCGTCACAGCAAGGTGGATGATATGGTCTGTGGGGAAAACATGAAAAGGAAATAGAGCTCTTGTCTATCCCCACTTGGTGAAGAGACATTACTTGGTAGGCCATCAATAAGCATACAGAATTAAGGAGCAACTCCATGTAAGATCTTCGGGTCCAATTACAGTGGTTTATGTGTACATGTCATCTTCATACGCAGACATGTACACACAAACCACCGTTGGTTACAGCAGATCTTAAGTCATTGCTCCAGCTGCTGATGTAACCTCAACGTATATATAGCTCCTTCTTCAGAACATAAGTTAAATTTAAATAAAGATATTATCTGTTAAACTTGTTAGCAACGGCTAATTAAGTGTAACAAAAGAACCGAGGCGTCGAGGTATGGACTTAAATTACTAAACTTGTAATGGAGAGCGAAACACACAACTATTTTAGGCTTATGGCAATGCTTAATACATTGCATTGAAAGTGATCATGAAACAAAAATTTTGCTGAGCGTCTACATATGAAAGTGATATTATTGTTTTAAGACGACAACAATCTCAACTTCTGCTGCTCTCTGCGTAATATGAACTGAGAAACATTCAGGAAGATCAATCTAATTATCAAAACGCATGGTGTTAATTTCTAAACAGAAGTATACTTGTGCATGAAGAACTAGATTCCATTACCCCAGCTTGCGCCGGAGAGCCAATGCTAAGAGAGATTAGAGGAAACTGACCTCCATGACAGCAGCCGAGCTTCAACCATTCATGAAGAGGGAATATTTAACAGAAGCAGTGGGCACGGTGAAGAAGGAAAGACGTAGAAACCCAATAGAACGGTTGGTATATATCTTCAGAAGAGCTTTCACTTGAATAATCATCAGTTACCTAGCATAAAGCGAACCCTCGTAGCTTCCCAGGTTGAGAAAAGAGGGAAGGAACGAAGCTGTGAACTCAAGAGGATAAAATATGGCTTAGCGAAGCTAGGTGCATTGGATCGAATGGAGTACATTCTGAGATCCCTGCTGAGTATTTTAAGAACCCAGCAGCATGAGAAACAATGCCCTAATCTGTAATTATCCATAATAGAATCATCCAGGCAAATAGACCTGGTGCCATACGCTATATATATATATTATAAAAAATGAACACTAACTTACTTGGGTTGAAGTCAAGCACGGAGGTTCCTTTTAAGCAATGGAAATTTCCAAGCGACATACTCATTGGGCGTGTTCTTATGAACTCGTAAAGCATTATCCCTCATTCACTTCTTTTGAGAGAGAGAGAGAGATAGAGAGAGAGAGAGAGAGGAAAAGGAATCCTAGGAGGAAAAGTCCATTAAGTGAGTGCTTGTTTCTGACCAAGTTTGACGTGCTGACTTTAGTTCATTAGGGTTTTGTTTCTTCTTCTTCTACTACTTTTTTCAGGCCAGTCACTTGCGAGAAAAGAAGGGCTTGCCTTTTACGTTGGTCTAACCAATCAGAGAAGCTCACTGCTCTGCAAAGTCAAAAGCAAATTGCCCATAGGCATGGATGAGACGTAACTAAATAATTAGGGTTTTGTTTTTCCCTTTAAAATGTTGTTTGCAGACGAAGATAACATCATTTCTACAAGGTGAAACAGCTCCATGTGAACTCAATTATATGCTTCTCTCCCACACCTGGTCCTCACCATCCCTTTACTTTCTACTCGCGAGATACACGGGTCTCGAGATGTTTACAGAGTTAGAAATACACGCTTGAACAGTTAGCTTCAGTCTTCCACTTTCTGGTCCTAGTACTTTTTGGTTTGGGATGTGGGCTCCTATTTCATGCCGGTCATAGATTATGCACTCGTTTTGTCTTTGTTTACTCTCTAATTCCACTCACCAATTAAGGTTTTCTTCTCCCCACTTGTACGTATATTTATATTGATCGGTACACAAAAGACGTTGATATTTAAACTCCATTTAAATATCTGACATCGTTTTCATTTAATGATAATGAAGTCTACCTTTTAAAACAAACCATCTTCAACAAATAGCATCTATATAAGAATCTCAATTCCTTCCTTTGTTCGTTTTTAGTGAGAGACAAGAACATTTCCTCTAATTCTAGCAACTCAGTAAAGGAGGAGGATCCTTCATCCGAATCATATCTGAATTCTGAAGTTTGGTAGCTTTTGCTTAATGCTCCACAGTTAGCTAGAATTTCGCTTTTGTTTTTTGTCTCACACATATGGCTATCTGTTTCTGGCACATGAAACGAAAGTATTAAAATCTACAAAGAAAAAGATGCATTATGGTGGATTGAAGTTTTTAATTAAATCAAATTGCATTCTAAAATCTGCAAATTTTTTTTCTCTTTTGGGGAGCTAGACGTTTCTTCAGATATTTTAAAACTCGCGGATTCTAATTGTCCTGGTAATTGCCATTATAATGGTTAAAACATAGAGACTCAAGACCTTTTACCTTATTTTGGTAAATTGCAGCTTTTGTAGCTCTCCAATTCATGATTAAATTGATGACAGCGAAATCAAGGTTCAGGAAAAACAAGTAGTATCTGAATTTACAGCTTTTTAGATGAATTAAAATAATTGAAGTTATTATTTCATAACTTCAATTCAGTATTATTTCACAATAAGTTTATGTTTGGTTTTCCTTCTTTCCCTTTCTATCTGTATCTTTTCTTCTGCCCTTTTTGCTTTTATTTTCTTCATCTTTTGATTTTAATTTTGTTTTTCAGTCCATGAGTTTTTTCCTTATGATTTAAAAATTACAGGAAATATATTGAATTATCATTGTGATTGCTATATTACTTCGTAGAGAGTACGTAATTTGTACTAGCAGTACGTAGTAGTACGTAGAGAGTACGTAATTTCTCATGAGATGGGAAGAGTAATTTGTGGGATAATATAAAAGTGGGAAAGGAAGACATTCTCTGCAAGGGAATGTTCGAGATCTGCCATAAAGGAGACAGCTATGTCTTTGTTCAGTGATTGATGTCTCCTCTCACTTGTTCCTGTTTTCTTGGGCCATCCCAGTAATAAATAAAACAAGAGAAACAAAATTTTGCTTATTTTAAAGAGAATGGGAGGAGACTTGGCTTGGGAGTTGGGACTGGTTTCTCTTCCAACTGTTCGTTTGTGTGTTCTTTGGCGACTCAACCACTTCTGTCCCTATCCATGCTTTCCTTTTCTGTCAGACAACCTTACTTCTAAGGACCCCTCCAATTTTTTTTTTTTAATTATTTGCGCGTGATCTTTTTGGATAATATTGAGAGTAACAATATTTGGGAGAGAAGTTGAGGGCCCTCAAGAACAAGTTCTATAACATACCCAGATAACAGAGTGGAAGGTTCTACAGCACAGATGAAGGAAGTCAATCCTCGGTTATAATGAAATGAATGGTACAGTACTCCCTGAACAAAGGGTCATCTTTTGACTGCATTTTCATTGGATACCTGAAAGTATTGCACTGTAGGTCCTGTTGTCAACATTCAAGAGTACATAAATTGTATATTGAACGACCCATTGAATGATTTGTAGCTACACCTTCACCTAGAAGCCTAAGCTTTTAGATCGATCTAAACAGTTGTTTATCATGGTATCAAAGTGGAAGGTCTAGCGTTTTAACTTCCTGCGGCACTGAATTGCCTTGAAATTTATTTGTCTATTTGTATTTGGGGTTTATGTGCCATATATTTGTCCCCCTTGCGTATGTTCCCCATGAAAGTCACAGGAGTAGGGGAGTGCTGAGTTATTGTATATTGGCCCTTTGATATACATAGTTACGCTTTCACCTATCAGCTTAACTTTTTAGGTCTGGTTATTTAACAATAAGGTGTGTTTTCTGTTATCAAGTTAGGAAGAATATATGCTTTTGGAATGAATATAACTACATGTTTAGAATTTTAGATGGTGTACAGTATAGTATGTGACACCATAAGCATAAATTGTGGCTCTATATATCCACAGGGCGAATACGCAGACATCATTAATTGTCCTACTGTGTTTTTTTTTTTTGGTATTAGAATCATCTGCAACAATTACACCGAGTTTACATTTATCGTTCTGGTGGATGCCCATTTTCATCTCCTCTCTCTTACATTCGTCCTACTGTGTTTAATGACCATGAAGGGACTAGATGTCCTAGTCCCATCTCTTTTCAAGAGAAGGATCGTACCTTCTCAACTAAAAGGAAGAGTAAATTTTACACTGCAGTAAACAAAATTATTAGTTGTTGTGATTCTCTCAGCAGGGTAAAAAGTCAGATGATGAATACTTTGTGTGTGTGTGTGCGCGCGCGCTTTTAAGTGTTATTGGAAAACCTTTTACTTAAACAATATTATGTTACTGTTTAAGGTTGTACTAGCTAGCTGTTTCAGATCAAAATTCCATGTCCTCATGATGCAAGAATAACAACACTAAGGCAGTGGATTCAATAGATTTTAACTTGCCAAGCAAAAGAATTGAAGTTGACTGGCCTCATCTTTGGCTGTAGCAGATCTGATATATCAGTCCGACTAGCAAGATTTATAGAATTTCGACCACGGTTTATTGCAGTTCACAATCAACGTGGACCACACCTCATTTACGACAGATCAAAAGAACAGAATTCACGTACATACCATCATTGAGGATCTATCACTAATTAAGAAGATCAGAAATCAATGGGATGATTTTCATTATTTAATTAATTTCTATCTGCGCAAGTCAACCTTAATAAAATGTGGTAATTTTAATAGAGAGATGGAAGAAAAAGATCATAGAATAATTGGTTATAATTACCTGTTTTAAGTTGATTTCACGTAAAAGATCTATACAGTTCACCTATCAGATAATAGATTATCTTGCAAAGCGTCTGTTTAATTATGTGATGGTTACTCTGAAATCACTCTTCAAGCTGTTACTAAGGAATTAATTAATGTTTGTCAGGAAACTCAGAATTGTTGATCATGAATACCCATAGAAGGGACCATGTCTTGCTTGTTCCATCTTTGCATGCACATGTTTGTTCCTTTTAACTCCAAAGTGCAAAAAAGCTACCGATCTGAGTGCAAGCATCAGTACTATATGAAATGATGCAGAAGGTGGATCTGTAGGAGTACTGTGAATGGATTGACAAGGAAAGGCGTTTATGGGGCAAAAATTAATGAGAATTGTGAGTGGGAAATTTTGGTATTGAGTTCATTAGTTTCAAGATCCAGCAAGCATTTTGAGCAGATGCAACACCTAAAAATGGTCCTTTTGCCTTGCATTAAAATCAAATAGCAACCCTTGAGGGCTTTTGACTTGCACTCTATACCTAATTATGGTTTCATGTGAACTGAACTTGGTGAGGTAGATAAGGAGGAGGAAGAATTCAAGGTGGAAGGAGGAACAATCTACTTGATCTTAGGCGTAATCTTTGCATTATACAAAGGATAATGATACCTTAAGTCTGGTCCAAGTTTATCATAGATTCCTGTTTCTGCTTGGGCAATGATTCAAATTAATCTAGGTCACTGTATACTTAAAATTAAATGTAAGGATGCATTATGTGGATTTGAGAACAATCATTCCCAAACAAAACTGCCCCCATGTCATGAATGTGTTCTATTGACTCATCAAAACAGGTTGCCCACACTTGAAAACCCACATCATATGCATGGATAAGATCAAGGACGACTCACAATATAAGAGTGCAATGGATGGGAATTCTGTTTCCAAAGGTTTTATGTTTTAAATGGCTCTAATAACCATGCCTCTTGTAAAGACTATAAACACTTCCCTCTGGAATCTTCTCATTCTTCTTTACATTAACCATACCAGCATTAATTATCATAAATCATGCTACCTAGTCTTTGAGGTATTAAAGATTTCATTTAGGATAAACTTGTCGTTTATGAAAAGTTCTTTTAAGATAGAACAAATACACACCTATGATATTTATATAAGCTCTAAAAGAATGAAAAGCAACTTAGCAAGTGTTCAAAACCTCTTACTGGTGCTCTCTAACTTAAATGATACATGGGCCTTGCGGGTGGGTTCATGTTTCCGAGGGTTTACTTCCTTAGGGTGGGTCTAGTAGAACCCCTGCATAGGGTAGGTTCCCACGTTACAAACAAAAAAAAAAAAGCGTTCAAGCCGATACAACTTAAGATACCTTGTGCAAACCTGTTTGAGAAAAATGTAACTCATTCCCTCAGATTGAGAATGAATGCTAAACGAGGCATTAGCCAGTGTGCCAGGAGAATTGGAATTGGAACCAAACATATCCGGCGGAACATAGTGACATATATTTGAGACTACAAAACGTAGTATTAAAATTAAATGTTTGGATAGTTTCATCATGATTCTTTGAAGTGAGTCCTTTTAAGTAGTTGGTCATGATCTTATGTGCAAATTCCATGTGGCTAATTATTTTAATCAAAGTTCCCTGTGAATGCATGTGTGTGTGTATATATATATATTAATTATTTGCATTTGATATTTCCCCATTTATTTTCCTTTTCTTTTCTTTTTCATGTAGATCGAACATAGCTGGAGTTATCTTACTTGAGAATCATCTAGGGTCTGGGGCTTAATTAGTAAATTTTGAAGTGGTTGTTAATCATTAAATTAATTAAATGTAATGCTTTAAATTCATCTATTGGTTGGTAGTTGCTAATTTTTACATAAACTTTTTAATTAGCCTTATAGATTTATCCTATTGCTTAAAATCCACAAATAAGACAATTCAAATAAGTAATACTAGTAGGGTGCACGTGCAGAACTGCACATAGGGGAAGGAATAGTTGCAACTATCCACAGTTTAAACCAATAGTAGATAATTCGGGATGGGAAAAGTATGATAGTGTCAACACGTGATTTTTTTTAATAATATTAATAAAGAGAAAATGAAAGAGAGAAAAAAAATGGGAGAAGTGGGAACGCAAGTGGGAAGTTAGAGAAAAAACTTCCCACACACCTACTTCAATAGGTGTTAACGTGTCCTTTTTTTAACCCAAAAATAAAAAATAAAAAATAAAAAATAAAAAATAAAAAAAAATTTGGAGTGAGAAACGTGGGTCTTCCCACACAAAACCCATATTGTCGTACATGGGGCAGTTGAGAAACTGTAACGCCCCGGAACTGGGTTACGTGAAATAAACCGTAACTCGTTCCCAAGGAGTTAGCTTTTCACACAGGATCGCTATATCAGAGTAAGGAAAACATGAAATGGCAACAACATAATCAGAGTCAACTAAAATTTTCCCCAACTCACCTGAACCAAGAATATACCCGCCTGAATCGTCCTCTCTAAGATCTGAAAACAAAACAAAACAAAACAGTGAGATACGACTATCTCAGCAAGTAGCAATGCATGCACGAAATATAGTTATAACAATACTAAAACATGCACGATTAAGAATACACGACGATTAACCACGGTTAATCCGTCTAATCTCGGAAATACATCGTCAATCACATTCAGAAAATCTTATGTATTGGGACTCGTGAAGTTTGTCTATTTTGTGTGGCTAAGCACTAGTGTTCCAAACAATCCAGTCGAAATACTGCAACAGCTCAAACAACCAATTCATCGCCCTCATGGCGGAAATACCCGTGTGACCTCACCCTCATGGTGGAAACGGAGTTGCTGCAGCACTTCCCTCATGGAAGGCCTCTCCATCATGGAGGAAACGCATGAAGGAACCCTATACTTAAATCCAAACAAAATATACAAAATTCACTACAACTCGACTGTGGATCCACACTAAGTCTCGCCCTAGTACTTTGGCAAAAGATATCATATGCCGTGTAAGATTATCATAAAACATGCCTTTATTAAAAGAAACCAACATATATAGTTAAGAATACCAAATTCAATTTCAAATACACACTAAAAGCATCCAACAGTAAAAGTGTATAAAAATTGGCACAATCGGTAAAAGTCTATATTTTTCCTCAAAAGAATTCAACGATATGTCAAGAAACCATTTCTCTTACTTTTCGGGTCAAAACAGAATTTAGGTTATTTCAAAATATGATAAACAAAAATTTATATGAGTCAACAAGAGCCTTAAGTTCATATCCATGGACAATTCGATAATCCCCTTTGATTTACCACACTTATTTCCAAATCCACATTTGATAACCATGTCTAAAAAAAAAAACAGAAATTATAACAGAGACCAATAGTTTGATACAAAAATCAGAAACACCACCTCAAAGCACTAACAGATTTCCTCAACCTCTATTCTGGCATTTACCACTGTTACACTCAATTTGTTTCCAATGTTTGAATTATTCTCTAAGGCAAATTCATAATTTACTTCACCAAAAATCTACCTATGTTTACTGGAATGCTAAACATCTTTAATCCAATCATTTAAACCTGTTTTAGATGTCAAAAATAAGTTTATACAAGAAAAATTACAGCAACCCCACTTCTGTTAATATTTTGATTTGGTGCTAACCTCTTTGAGGTTGGCGCCAGGTCCAATAGGTTGGCACCAGGTCCAAGCAGTAGGCGGCAGTTTTATTTTTGGTCTGGTGCTAACCTCTTTGAGGTTGGCGCCAGGTCCATTAGGTTGGCACCAGGTCTGGTTTCAACTCGGTAATTCTTAAAACTTGCGGCCAAAGCTCATTCTACCATTATCAACCAAAACAAACCTTATGAAACCTTCCAACCCAGCACATATGATCTTAATAACTCAATAATTCTCCTTCGAAAATAAACCAACCAGATTATACAACTATTAAACATCAAACGCTCGAACGAAACTTGGAAATTTCTTTAAACACAAATCTACCCATTATATGATCTTAAAAACCACAAGAATCATGCTGTTTTCGAAGGTGCTACTTGCCTCAGATTTGATGAGAACCAACTCCATAGAATGCTACTGCTGAATAGATTCCTCACTTCCAAGATTTTGGACGTCTTCTGCTCCAACAAAAACAAACGTACTCACTAACAGCAACAAACTCTTCTTCTTCCTTCCAAACAAATCTCTCTCCACTCCTTCTCAACTCTCCGATCTAAAGTTTTCATTTGTTTGCACTACTCCGAATATGAGCGATCCAAATGGTTGGAAACGCTTGGGAAACCAACTATTTGTAACGCCCGGTGAAACACTTCTTTCGTTTCAAAAACTTTTTATTTCCTTTTTGATCATGTGTAGTGCTCCACCACCCTATCTCCTACACCATCCGCCCATCAACCCTTGGTAGATTAATCTATTCATCACACATATATATATATATATATTAATTATTATTTATTCATTTCCAGCTCCCTAAAATTTTCTCATAATATAATATTATTTCAAATTGAAATTAAAAAAATATATATCACTACTTATTATTAGCTTTTATAATTAATAATTTCTAAAATCCCAGAAATGCCCTTGCAACTCAACTACCTAAATTAACCCTCATTAATAATATTAGCACAATCCTTATATTAGCTAATCAAAAATCCGGGGTCTTACAGAAACTATCCCTCCCTCTAAAAAGGAGATAATTCTCACAATCAAAGGAGGAGGAAGGAGAGTTGCAGAAGAAAGCAAAGAGAGATAAACACAAGAGAGAAAAGATGAGATAAAGATAGAGACTGAAGAAGGAAAGAGAAAGGAGATTCTTCTTCCTATGGGTAAGTTTGGTTATGGATGGGATCTCTCTTAAATCTCTCGTAAAGTTCTCAAAAGGTCCTAAAAAGAGATAAGAATGTCTCAGTCGTTGAAATAGAGACAATCTCTCGGGTTTAGATTCTAGACACTTTTCGTCCAGCAAATCACCTAAAAAATGGGATGTTGATCGATTCAGACGTTAGCTCATCTCCCTGTAGGGTTTGAAACCCAGAAAAAGGAAGGGGCAAACACACATCTGAGATGTCATGACAGAACTCAGGCGCAAATTTATGACAAAATTGGCGATTTTCCGGCAAGATTGATGTTTTCCGGCCAAAAAGGGCCCAATAGGAGCATCTGGGGCACCATGGGTTGCGCCCAGGTGTGAGATCAGCATGCGTGGGCCGCATACAGGCGCGGGCCCAATGAGCTTGGGCACAAGCCGGGTGCGCGCGCATCTCGTGCCTGGCCCAAGCCTATAGGCCTGAAGAAAAAAAAGGGGTGTGGGCCTTGAAACCAGCACATATTTGGCCCGAATCATCCGGGACCAAAAAAAAAAACGAAAAGGAAAAATTAGGGGGCCGGGCCGTGAGACTAGGCCCGCACACCCAGGCTGAACAAGGTGTGTCTCGCGGCCAGTGTCTAGGCCCACTCTGAACAGAATCGCGGGTCTTGACCCTGCTCCGCTTGCCTGGTACTGTGAGACATGGGAAAAAATCAATTTCCATTGACTTTCTCAATCATCACACGGGATTAAATAAAACAAAGAGTCGCCATCATTCAATTTAGGTGTGAATGGACACTAAAATATTAAATAAGCATAAAAGGCAATTTTAGGGTAAAAATAACCCTCCTAAAAAAACAACCAGAGATGGGTAAGGGGATTAGGTTATGAACAGGGAAAGGTGTTAGGCACCCCTATTCATCCACACAAGGTGGTTGCCAGGTATTGTTCATGTTAAAATAAAGGAAAAAGCTTGCTATAAAAATCAAGAAAAATCACAAAAAAGACAAAAATATATGGTTTTTTCATACGAATAGTCTGATTGATCCAGAGCTTTCAAATATGATCATACCATTCCTAGGGTTTCATGATCAAAATAAAATTGAGATAAAATCAAATAAAATCAATTTAAAGTGAAAAATCCAAAAATCTGGCTTCAAGTCAAATTCTAGAAATCTAGAAAAATATGATTTTTATAAAATATTTCAAAATTGAACTTGAATGGTCCAGGACATAGGTATAGCCCAAATTTCACATTAAATTTGAAAATCAAAACCAAAAATACCCACGTTGATGAAAAACACCAAAATGGGAGAATTTAGACTGTAGGGTCTTCTCTCAATAATGAAAAAGGACTCAAAAACCATATCATGAAACCCTAGAATTTATTTTCAAGCTTTTGGATCCAGATCTACCATATTGATCATGATAAATCTAGGATCTTAGCCTAATATCACAAAAAACACGAAAATAGTGCTGTAGGTGCAAAAGTGGTGAAAATCCAAATTTTATAAAAAAGTGGGGATCTCATGCTATAAACATCATGGATTCATGTTATTCATTCAGATTCATCATAAAAACAATTAAAACATGATCAAGATATTTAAAGTAGCCACATCTTACAAATTAGAGCACATGGGGGTCTACCCTACGGATCCACCTGTTCTCTTTTCCCCTAGCTCTCTCTTCACGTTTTACGGCTAGAGAGGATTCTTGAGGTGCTTGGAGATAGGTTTGGGTATACGAACACAATCAAAGGCCTTATTATAGAAAAAAGGAGAAAAACAGATATGGGGTTCTATTCTAGGGATCCACCTGTTCTCCTTTCCCCTAGCTCTCTCTTCACGTTTTACGGCTAGAGAGACTCTTGAGGTACTTAGAGACAAGTTTAGGAATACAGATACAAAATATGGCCTTATTCTACAGCAATAGAGAAGATTCTATTACATCTAGAATTGAAGACAGAAAATAAAAGGGAAAAAGGACTTACCTGGATTGAGCAAGCAGAGCAGCAGGGGTTCCTCTTCTTCTCTTGGAGCTTCTTAAACTTCAAAATTTCGTGGCCCCCTAGCTTAAGAATCTCACCTCTATTTATAGGCAAGTACAGGGGTATGGTTGGTCCAAGGTTTGGCAAGATAGAGTTTCAGTTTAAGTTAAACACAAGATCATGCCAATCCTTTATCCACAAGGATAAATGAGATAATTCTAACAGATAAATAAGAGAATTCGCTTATCCAAGAGAGATATTTGGGTGCAGATAAGGCTCAAAAATCAAAAAGGTAAAATTCGCACAAAGACCCATGTGCCCATATATATATTACGGTCGCGCCCTGCCCGTATTATTAATACGGGCACGCCGTGACTGTATATCAACTGCAGGTATGACCAGTCCGTAAACAAAATACGGTCATGACCAGTTTGGCCAGATTTTACACTTTTTTGACCTGTTTCAAATCCCAATTAATATTTTCAATTATTTTCTCATTTTTAGTGCAATTTGGGGTGTCTACAGGTACGACCCGGAAACCCATATATATATTTTTTATTTTAAGCCTATTTTCAAGCCAAATTCATCATGGGAAAATTTAGAAAAATCCCTGAAGCCTTATGGAACCCAAATCTACTAAAAAATCACTCCAAATAATGATACAAAAATCAAATACCTCTCTTTCCTTTATTAAAAGTGGTTCAAAGTGTCCTAAATTGGACCAACCCTTTTTGCAATTGAACCAAACCCTTTCCAAATCAAATCGAAATCCCCCCCTGTATTAAACCAAATCATTCCAAATTGGATCGGAATTGTCCAAAAACTAGATTGGACCGAAATTGTCTTAAAACTAAATTGGACCGAAATTATCTTTAAATTAAATTGAACCAAAATTGTTCTAAAACTAAAATTATATGAGTCATGGCATTAAGCCAAACCAAACCTTGCATAAACCAGACAATTAAATCGGTCCAAACCGGTTCCCATACAACCTATATTTCTAAATAAACCAAAGTTAAACCACTTCTTCTAAGGTTCAAATTTCCAAATCAAACTAAAACTAAATCGGATCTTCATGGTCCATACAACCAAAAACCATTCATAACAAATCAAACCAGTTTCTCTTACGGTTCAAGCTATCAAATTAAACTAAACTTAAACTGGATCCTTGTGACCCAAACCAAATTCAAATCCAAACACCCAATTGAACTACGATTCGGCTTGATCCCATAAGTGGATACGTAGGCAACCCGAACAAATATGAAATCGGGTTGCCAGAATAAAAGAATATTCCCCATTCTTCTCTTTATTGATAGTATAGATTAAATCTAATGGTGAAACATATCAAATCACCTAACACCAAACATATTATTTAAAAATTAAGATGGGAAAAATTGTTCTATCCTTGATTCTAATTAAATACATCTTAGAATTTGAATCGGTTATAATACTTCGGTCAAATGCAGTGCTTAAAGGCATCCTTGGACCCTAGATGTGGGAGGAATTACTGCTAGCTAACAGCCCACCGGATCAGACTTGAACCTAACTCATTAAAATTAGCCATACCGATCTCTAATTAAACTTTTTAACACATGGGCTAAGGATCAGCTTTGGGTGTGAATCCAATGAATAGGCTTAGACTTCTTAACGCATGAAATGTCGGTCACAGACCCCTTCACACTCAATGACCCAAACAGCTTGCATTCACTGGACTTCAAATGTCTACTCCTCTAATTCTTGTTGCCTTCTTGCTTGCGCTTGGGCTCGAGTTAAAGAGGACCACCTGGTCTAATCTAGCTCTTTCTGTTATATGATCTTTGATTCCTCCTACAAGTGATTAAATATGGCAACAATCAATCTCATTAATGAAGGCATCATTTCCCCAAAAAGTATCCTTATTTCACACATTCCGTCTATATCTATACTATTAGTAAGAGAAGATGAAGAATATTCTCCCCAGATTCTTGCCCTCATTTTTTTTTCCAAATATTATCCTTTACAAACAAAATAATCCTCCACCAAAATGAACCCACCAGTGCTCTTCGCATATTTAAATTTAAATACATTATAACTACTTGTTTATCTAAGTGGGCCCTACAAATTTACTACGTGTGCAATCCCCTAATTATTATTTAAGTTAACTCTTGAGAATATTCCCAAATAGGAAAGCATCCACTCAAAACACTCGTTTCTTATCAAGTAACTGTCCATATCTACTTGCAGTAATAGAGCATGTGCCTTCGCTTTGTTGTAAGAAACAAAGGTAATTTTTTAGAGAAGGCCCAAAGGATCCAATTCCAACCTTAGTTGGAACTAATAGAAGTCTAGGATTGGGCTGGGCCAGGCCTACAGTTTTTTTCATATAAGCCTGGGTTGTGGCACTCTTACAACCGTGTGCGTAAGAAGTGAGGTTCTTGAAACCTTCACCCCGGTTACGGTACATCGCAATCAACATAGGTTCGTTAAAGAACCTAAATCAGCATAATCAGACGGTTTATAACCTCCCAATCGACCTCTTTGGTTACTTATCACGTCCTTTGTTCTTAAAAATGAAAATAGGTCCCAGTTTAAAACCTCTCATGGGGCGCCACTTGGCACAGCGATGCAGTGTAGAATAAGGACGGAACCAGGGAGTGAAACAAAGCAGGAAAATTT
This sequence comes from Buxus sempervirens, assembly GCA_947561395.2. Classification (NCBI taxonomy): domain Eukaryota; kingdom Viridiplantae; phylum Streptophyta; class Magnoliopsida; order Buxales; family Buxaceae; genus Buxus; species Buxus sempervirens. Next base: position 9,123,467 of record OX387193.1, read on the forward strand.
TCAGATTTGAGGAAACTCTGGTTTTTGAAGTGTCACAGTGCTGCAAAGAGATTTGAGAGGAATGATGAAGAGAGGGAGAAGGTAGAAACAGAGAGAAAAGGTGACTTACTGTTGCTCTTCAATTGCAATTCCAACTGTAATAACGGAGCAAATAACTGCCGCAGCGTAGAAGGGAAAAAGGGGGACGAGGAGGTAGTGCTGGGTGTGAATTGTGTCTTGAAATGACGGATCCGAATCTGGAGTTGCAGGAGTCCGGTTGGGAGGAATTGAGGAAGGAAGCTCGAAAGATCGAAGGAGATCTTGACGTCAAGCTCTCCTCTTATGCAAAGCTCGGTACCAGATTCACACAAGGAGGTCTCTCCCTTTCAATCTTATCTCTTCGTGTTTGCTTTTGCTCTGTTTTCAAAGAATGAGAAAGACAATATCATCAATGTGAGGAATCTGTTATGGATTCTGGATTTAGGAAATTGGGGGTCTTCAGAACAAAGCAATAAATCCACAAAAATGAAAACGGGTTAATATGGGGATTCTATTTTAGAACTCCTGCCGTGAGGAGAGAATTTCTGTTTTGAATGAGAGATTTACTTGTCGAATCATGCATTCTTAAAGGCTAACAGTTTTATGGTTTATTGTGCGTTGGGGCTTGACAACTGGATGTACAAATCATGTAAGTTGATGCATGGAGGCGCATCGTTTGTTTGTCGGATTTTACATGCTGGAAAGCTTCCTGGTCACTTTAACGAATAGCTAAGGTTCAATTACCAGAAATTTGAAGGATGTAAAGCTGAACTCAGCCATGAGTTACAGATAGATGGTGTTGAAAAATACGGTTGAAAAATACGGTTTAAACAATTGCGGAATAAAATTTCTACTAATTAAAGACAAGTCCTTAATTAATAGGTATGCACAAGCCTTAGACAAATAGCAACAATATTTGATGTGGATTGGATGTATTTTTATTTGGGATATGGATGTATATTTTTTTATCATGGATGTTTGTAGATAGTTTTGGTAGGATTATATGTTAGGAGGAAGTCTAGAAAGAGTTGAAATTAATTTAGAAAATATCGGAATTTTTATAAGTAAATTTACGTCTCGAACGTTTGAACAGTCTCAAACGCGGCTCTCACGTTTGATACGTAAAAACAACTTATATGATCTCGTTCGAACGCGGCTCTCACGCCAGGTTAAAAACAAGCAAACGTTTGAACGTTGGCTCTCACGATCTCGAACGCTACTCTCGGGTTTGTCTACAAATCACCACTGCACCTGTGGCGTTCGAACGACCAATCTAATGGTCTTGAGCACTACTCTAAGGTTTCTTTGTAATTGAGTTTAACACTGAACGTTCGAACGGTGCATCAAACTCTGTCAAAAGTTAACCATAAAATCTTCAATTTGACTCCGATTTTGACGCCTTTTGAATTGTGACTTTTTGTAACTTATTCTAACCAACTTAAGCACTTTAAGCACATATTTTTTGACACGGAATTAAGTCAAACTAAAATATTAAACCTAACAGCTATGTTGTTTATTCATGTTCCCATTGTAATAGAAACCATCATATGGATGTCTTCACATATAGTAGTGGCACACTCATGGATAAATAAATAAAATCCGTAATTGGGATGCTTTAGAGATGGGTTTTTTCTTTTTCTTTTTTTCAGGGGAATCTCAAACTGATAGATATTAAATGATCTATATATTTTAACTTCCTCTTGGGAGTTATGATTTCTTTTTGTAATATTGGTTTAGCGATACTTTTAACTTCAGAAATTTGATATATTTGTTCATGGATCCATAGTAATGAATTGGAAGGAGTTTATGCTTTATTGTCTCACTGATACTGTTTTAGCGTAAAATGCGTAGAGACATTGTATTAGTCTATTTACATATTCATTGATTTGTTATGGGATCAGGCTATGGAGATACTGGATCACCCACTCTTAGTTCCAGCAGATCATGGAAGTCTATGGAAATGGAGATTCAATCTTTGCTTGAGAAGCTACTAGATACCAATGATGCCATGAGCCGATGTGCTGCATCTGCTGCACCTACTACTTCAGTTAATCAAAAGCTAGCAAGGCATAGAGACATACTTCACGAGTTTACCCAGGTATGATTTCTTTTCTTGTTTTTCTCCTCCTTTTCTTTGTTAGTGATTAAAAAATGTTTTATTTGATTACCCTAATCATCACCAGATCAGAAAGATATCTTTCCACTGCATTGAGTTGAATGCATGAACTACGCGTCTTGTTTGACTACAAGTATCACATGTTCTCAGAGATATTATTTAACACCTTTTTAAATATTTCTCTTTAGCTTTACATGCTCCTACCTTATCCCAATGATTCAGGGTCTTTTTTGGTTTTTCACTTACCTTTTTAGATATGTCAATATGCACCCCTTGCACCTTCTTAGAGTGCCACCTTGAACCTTCATTTTACATGCTCAAATCTTCTTAGCCTGCTATCTTTTGAATTATATCCTATTTGGGCTGCTTGTATACGTCCTTGAAGATTTTCATCCCTTATGATATCTTTTCCATTCTTTTCACTCATTCATCTTATTGTCCTCATCTCAGAAATGCTCATCTAATGGCTGATTTATAGACTGTATTAGGATTGCTATCCCACAAAATTTAGAATACATTGACCACATAGCGCTCAGAAGTGTCTCACCATACAGATAATTGATTCAAGATTGTGGAAGTCACTTTGGGGTATCTCCTGGTTCTCTATTCTTCTCAAATTTTTGACATGATTACTGTTATAGACATATAAACACATCATAAATAAGATCAAATTGCCTTAAAATAAGAATACTGATGCCTGACAAACCGTGGCATCTCTGATTTCTTAAACTTTAAAACTTTAAATTAATGTTTTCATGAATTTCAGGAGGATTTGGTTTTCTAGTGTGGTTTGACCGACAAAGATCGGGGTTTAATGTTTAGATACACACTAGGTTTTGTAAAAACTACTAGAAGACAATTATAATTAGAAGATTCTTTTTCTTGAACAAATGGTGGGACTAGTATGGGTTAAGAATCAGCAAGTTTGGTGTATCTGAATCATTTGATGGATAAGGAGATTGCTTTAATATAACATGTAAGGGTTGGAGGAAGGCAAGATCCCGATAATTTTTATGCTTTCGTAAAACTACAGTATGGGCTAGAATTAAAACTATGAAAAGAGCAGTGTTTTATGATAGGGTTTCTGTTTCTAAGGATTTTTGGAGAGAGCATCGGTTTCTTCATGGCTTTATATATGAAATGAGCCATAGCTTACCCTTAATTAGAATCATTAGATAATATGGACACCCCTTTACAAAATTTCAAAGATTCATATGCAAGCTCTATAAACATGAAGCGACTTATAAAAATATATATAACTACTACTTATTATGTGAAGTATACCAATAAGATAATCTCCAAGACAGAAATCCCACCATGGCTATACATACTGACTCAAATCATTCATATCTTCCTTAATTATCACTGGACTCAGTGATGTTGGAACTTTTCGACAGAAAAATTGAATAAGCTGTCAAATGATACCAAAATTTAAGATTACTAACACATTTTTAACATAACAATTTTAGTCCCATTACAGAATGTTCTTAATTGGATCTTATATAATGTGGTTTTTGTATCTCACAACTTGGTTTACTGATACCAAAATTTTGAGTTTTGGCCAAAACACGAATATGAATTGGCTGGCTCATATCCTGTTTTTCAACTGTATATCTAACATTTTTTTCCATTTTGAGCTCATACCTTTTCCCTTGTACCTGACGCTGTATATTATTAAAAAAAAAAAATTCCATAATTTGTGTACTTTAAATTGCATCAAAACTAGAAACACTGAATTTGGGATTTTTCTATTCGAAGTGAATTTTTTCGATTTTCTTCACAAGTTCACATAAATGCATGATTTTTTATTCTTCCATTAAATTTTCATATTTTGGGTATTACTTAGATGTTTTTACAAGATTTGACAAAGATATGGCCTATTGGTTGTTCATCACTTCATTGTGTTATTTTGTACACTTAACTTCTTAGATCCATGGATTTGGACCTCCATCCATCGATCGAAGGGCCCTTTTTTTCATTTTCCCTTACTTTTAGTAAAAATAGAAATATTCCTTAAAATTTAACATTTATTGTGATATTGAAAATTATTATTTTGTGTGTGTGTGTGTGTTTGGAAATTGTATGCAATGCTGTAGATGTATTGCTTCTGTATATTTTTATTTTTGTAAAAAAGGATTGAAAATGTCTTTTTATTCATTGTCTATTAAAATTTAAGTTTCAATTGTAGTCTTGTTTTTATTTTTATGTAATATTAGTATGATAAAAACTTGGATTTTGGAAAATAGAGATGATAACCCTAAGACACCTCAGAATTTAATTTTAATTCTGAATTTTTGTTTTTTACTTGTTAATGAATTCAAGGTTCAAACTATTGATTATAGAAGTTGCAGGATTACACCCTTATTTGAATTATACTCCAAGTCAAAGATGATAAAGAACTTCCTCTCCACTGGAGATTATGGGAAGAATGATGGTGCCCAAAAATGCTCTAAAGATAAAAACCACAGAAAGCACTCCTTTCAGCCTGGATTGACAAAGAGCCATATCCTCCCCCAAAATATTCTCAGCAGGAACCCAATAAGCGTAGGAAACCATCCAAGTTATCCCAAAACTCTCCCAGAGGAACAGTATAAATCATAAGGGTAAATTGTTTCCATGAGCAATGAAAAACAGCCAAAAGCCTGTCAGTCAGGGAATATCACTGGAAACCTTACCATGGAGAACTCTTTCCAAGGAGAGAATCTCATTCATTAAAACCTGAAGCTTAGTTTGCAAAATCCCAAAGTATTATAAAACCAAAACCTAAGCAACACTTTCTTTTTTAAAAAAAAAAATAATTTCATAGAAATATAATTTGGACCTAATAGAATGTCATCGTGGAGAAGAAACATTAAGGGGAAAGAAAATGGTTTTCAAATCCAGAATCACCTCTGATTTACTTTCTCAAATGTTAATTTTGAATTGTCTTGCCCAAAGTTCATAATCATGTGTCAGCCCAACCTGTAAATTCTACATTAATTAAAAAAAAAAGGTTGAGTGACTCAATTTGTGATGGATGATCCTTATTTTTATTGCTAAGTTTTCGTGATTACACATCCTTAATTATGTATATTTCCTTCAACACCATGCCCCCGTAGAAAGTCAGGCTGATCTTACTATCTTATTCAAGTTCTTAATGTAAACTACCACCATTATTCTCCTGGTTCATTATCTGCTTGGTGCTTTCAATGCTTTAATAAAGACCATACACTTTATACTCTATTGGATGATTTTACATCATGAATTTTCATGTTGCAAACTTATGTATTTTTGTAGGAATTTAGACGGATCAAGGGTAACATAAGCTCCATGAGGGAACATGCTGAGCTTCTAACTTCTGTCAGGGATGATATCAGTGAGTACAAGGTAAGGAAAATCAGGCCTGTGAACTGTGTCTATCAGAATCCTTTTGACAACCAAAGCTAATTTTTATTATCTTTCCTTGCCTAGTCATCTGGGAGCATGTCACCTAGAATGCAATTGTTACGAGAGAGAGCTGCCATACATGGAAATATTTCTCATGTAAGTCATTCCTGTCATCTAAACACCACTATGAATCCTGGACATTCATCCAGACAGTATATATATTCTGTTCTGATATATTTTGGGTTCTATATCCATTGATGCAAAACATTGATGTTCATTTTCAGTTATGGGGCATGTGTTATATGTTTTGAATTTACATTCACAATGACTGTGATGAAAGCCTAACTACTAATTACGAATATTTTTATTATTTCTATAGTATGCCTTTTGTATGAAATTATTTGCAGTCAAGTCCAGCTAAATAATCCAGAGAAATGAAGATTATGATATTTCCCATGATAAAATTTCCCCCCAAGTGCGTATTACAAATTTGTTCTTACAAGAACAGTTCCTGAGGCCCCAGCATGAATTTAAAAGAAAAGAAACTTGTTTTCTCCTAAAGTATTTCTGGCGTGCATTGCTTGCTATTGCCTAGAGCAATGAAGCTCTGTATTTCTGAAGTTGTTGTTTGTTATCAGTCGGTAAGCATAATGTTGAAAACATCTTAACGTTTCTCCTCGTGTATTGATTTTATCAATTGTAATTTGTTTTTGTGGTAGGGAAATATGCAAAGCAATAATCCAAGTATGACATTGCAAAACTGTAAGAAGGTTTCAAATAATCCAAGTATGACATCTTGGAATTTTAAAAGGCTTTCTAGGATCGACAATAGTTAGTTATATCATTTATGTTAAAAAATATGTAGTCCAAGGAAAGTCTAAGAATACAGAATGATATCTTTAAACATGTAAAGTAATTTCTGGGGAATTATGAAGGGGAAAACATGTAATTGTTTGTTTCTAAATATCAGTCGGCCTGTAGCAGGCCTTTTGTGGTATTTTGATATCCTACTGGAATTAGATACAAGTACAACAAGCTTTTAATTTTTGAGGTCAGTGGCCTTTTTCCTCTGTTTTTATCAGTTTCTACTCTTATCTGGAGATTCTACAGTCATGTGCAACACTAGCTACCAATGATTATCTTCACTAAGAAATATCTTGTTGCATGAATATCATGTAGACAAGAGGTCTCACCTGCTTGGATCAGTGACCTTTTTCCTTCTTTTTCTCATTTTTGCATGTCAAACATAGATAGATAGACAGCAACCCTAAGAAGGAGGGAGGGAGTATGATCTACGAAGTATATCTACCAACCCTAAGAAGGAAAATGAGCAGACAACAAGAAGTTATCCAAAAAAAAAGGTAGACAGCAAGACTCAGAGCAGAGGAATCCCTGTAACCAGATGCTTCCTAAACACCATTCCTTAGGTAGCCAATCTGCTAATGAGTTTGCTGATTGGAGTATGATATGAAACGACATGTTTCATCCCATAATAAGAAACCGTGCCAAGTCTATAACATGAGCAATCCTCCAAGAACACATGTTTCATCCCATAATAAGAAACCGGGCCAAGTCTATAACATGAGCAATCCTCCAAGAACAAGTGGCTGAGGTAGAAACCCTTCCTTAGGTAGCCAATCTGCTAATGAGTTTGCGGATTGGTGTATGATGTGAAACGACATGTTTCATCCCATAATAAGAAACCGTGCCAAGTCTATAACATGATCAATCCTCCAAGAACAAGTGGCTGAGGTAGAAATTCACTGCATAACTGTGATAGAAGCCCCTCAATCACAAGATTCTCCATTTTTAATTTTGTGTTTATTACATCTTATTGGTGTAAAATTTGCTCCTATCTTTTTAAGCAATTCAAAGGGTGCAAAAATTTACATCTGTGGAAGACTCAAGCAGGTGAGACCTCTTTTCGACATGGTATTCATCTTTCTCTTTCCGTGCAAGCTTCAGCCCTGAATACATTCCACAAGGGAAAAAGCACCAGCTTATTCTAGTGTTGAACATGACAAGATCCAACATAGATAAGAATGTGGCTTATATGTGGTGGCACACAATGATGTCCACATGACAAATCGGGAGAATCCTCAGTGGGGTGGTTGGTCTAAGTTTGTTCATTCTCTCTTTACCTAGTAAAAAAGGCATCTCACTAAGTGAGAATTTTCTGATTGGCAATAAAGGTTACGTACAATTTAGGAATATAGTTATAAGCTTTTGATCATAAGTTTTTGTCAGATGCTTCTGCAAGGCAGGGATCTGCAATTCAGTCCCATTGAGAGGTGTTGATCGTATGGTTATTGAAGAAAGCATGGTTATGTTTCATGACTTGATATTTCTTTGTAAAGAGACTCACTGGTAGAATCTGTTATCCGAAATGAGTGACAGCGTCCTTGTTATGATTGATTTCAAATATTGAATTTTTTTAGATTCCCTGCCAGGTTAAAATATGAACCTTCCAATTACTTCTTCAAGGTCAAACTCTCTGATTGTAGTGCATGAGCCATTCAAATGGCAAGGCTTATGAAGTGTAAATTCTGGATTTCACCCTCTTATCATCTCATATTCTTCTGCCAACTACATTGTTTTTTTTTTCACATTTTAGTAACTTAAATAAATTTAAAATAATAGAAAGCATAAACATGCACGAGTCTCATGCTCCCTCATGTAGTAACTGATTAGATTTTATGTTCATTGAATTTAGAATATAATTTTGTCTGATGAGATTGGAAATGATTTTATGGTGAGAGATGATGCTATCAATTAGAAATTTTGGTCAACAAAATTTGGTAGGTTATGCTCATTCACCTGTATATTAGCTTACTTGTAAATCACAATTTAGAATTACCTTGGTAATAAAACAATTAGTGATGATAAATGGCATCATTTAAGGAAAGGTGAAACTTGAGAATCAGATAATATTCTTCTCCCTCTTTATTACAGATTACATGATAGGTGAGGGCAGGTTGTTTTATGAGGTAGAATGCTTGTTACAGTTACAAATTCTTCCCACCTTTCTGAATGAATTGTTGGATTAACAGTCAAGTTGGAAAGCAAAGTAGAATCCCTTCTTGTTACAGTAAAAATTTCTTTGATTTTTCTCTGCATGACCTGGTTGAATAAATTTATGCAGATTGATGATGTTATAGGTCAAGCTCAGGCAACAAGGTCGGTTTTGGGTTCACAAAGGACTCTTTTTGGAGATATTAAAGGGAAAGTCAAGCAATTGAGTGACAAGTTCCCCATCATTCGTGGTCTTCTTGGTATGAATCTGACCTCATTATAAAGTTGAATTTTCTTTCCTTAAAGCACAGATTATTTATCTTGCACTTGCTCTTGGCAGGTTTAATCAGAAGGAAGCGGTCCAGAGACAATCTCATCCTCTCTGCAGTCATTGCCGCATGCACATTGTTTCTTATTGTCTACTGGCTTTCAAAATAAAGAGAAGTGAAGCATCTTTAATACAAAATAGAAAAATCAACCAATTAATGGTGCTGCTCTGTAGTCTGTATGAAATTTTGCTTCGATGATTTGTTTAAAACAAGTAGAAATGAATCACAAAGTTTTGTGGTTTTTATGTCTAACAAACTTGAACTATTCCACTTAATTGCAGGTTTCTTATCTAATGTACATATAGATAGAATGGATTTCTTGGCTATCTTGTCGCCCAGTAAATTACTTTGTGTCGCAGAGACCAGTGCCTTGATCACAGAACCCATCACGGTCAAGCAGTTTCTGGGGTGGGGCACTTAGAAGAGGAGAAGATGGAGTCCCATAGGCATTCCGGCGACTATTTCCACAACCCAGGCTTGCTCTGGTACTTATTCCTGTAATAGGATTTGTGCCACTTGCATATTTGCAAAGAGCCTGCATTAACAAGGCAATTTTTTTGAAAAGAAAGCATCATGTTCAGGAAATCATGTAAATAATAGCATTACAGACGAAAGGAAATGACAATGATGATGAGTCTTTACAGACCTGTAATGATTTGCGTATATGATCGCAACTCTAAGGATAAAAAAAAGAAAAAGAAAAAAGACGAAAGGAAATGCACGTAACAAAAATGGTTTGCAAAAGGATAAAATAGAGGCATGATATTGATCATCGAATTGCACTATAAATATAAGAGCTTTTATCTTTTCTGCATCAAGAATAGAGCCATCACTAAGTTCCAACAAGAATTTGAGCTTTCAGACAGCAAAATGTAATTTTCCTGCACAATTTCGTATCTGAGATCAGAAAATTTCAATCCTAAATTCATGCATGTCTTGATTCACTTCCGTGCCAATGGATTTTGAAGGGTTAACTCTTATCAGGATCAAGCTTTGAGGTCCTCTTGACAATGCCATTACAGAGACTACTTGTTTTGTTTCTTAAATCGTTCCATGGGATATACAGATCTGGGCACTACACAAATTAATGTGCAGTCTTCAGATGAACAAAAACTTAAGTGGAGTGCTAAACCAATTCCACGCTATATGCATTGAGAGGATGTTCCTATTTAACCTGTTTTTAGCATTTGTAGACCAAATAATCAGTGCATGCCTTGATTTTTAGTTGACCATAATACTTTAACATAAGAAGTTTCATGTTGTAAAAAACTCTGACAAGATGGTTTATAAGAACAAAAAAAATATCAAGGAAAAGCTACACTAAACATTAAAAAGGAAAATTGAAAAGGAAGAAAGGGGTCCTAACCCGGAGACAGTCCCATCAAATCCAAGAAAGGGGAAAAATAAAAGAAAGAAAAGATCACCGCAGTCACTGATATTTTAACTGACTTTACCGAAAAAAGAGGAAAAGAATCATACATGAACGGAGAGATAATAACAAAATAAATTAAGTAGAGTACCTGCTTCTGGGGAAGGTCTAAAACAGCATCACTGAAGTCAGCGCCCTCTATGAGTGCACCCCCAAGATCACTGCGGGTGAGCACTGATCTAACAAGCACAGCATTTGTTAGATTGGCTTCATTAAGAACCTGTAGGAAGTAAAACAAAAATTCACCCTCACATCTCTAGAAAAGAAACATATGAATCAGAAAAGCCTCAGCTATTCAATAACCTAATTTAATTTTGTCATGGCTAAAGCAGATTTTCTCATCGAAATCAGACATCCCAATAAATTTAAGGTCCCAAAGATGGTACCGTATAACACAGATTGCAATTGTGACGGCAAGAATTGTATCTAGAGTGATTAAATTAACTCTAAATGGAACTCGTATTTCTATGTGTATACTTGATGGAAAAATTAGTTTCTGAACTGTATCGACACCAATGAGTTGCAATGTCAGACTAAAATTTGACAAGCCTTACCATGCGATCCATCAATGTGTCGCTCAAATCCGCACCTATGACATGACAGAAAACATTAGCATTAAGGATCTTCTATCAGGGAGTACGAAATTAAGATAAAGAAGAAGAAGACTAGAACATCCAAAAAAGAAGAGGGAGCTTCTTCGAAGATAGATTGGGTGCAATATAGAGCTCCCATATACTGTGCACCATGTCAAGATAATATGAAAAAGGAGACAATGGTCTGAGACCCCAAAATACTGAAGAAGAAAGAAAGGGGGAAAAAAATAAAGGTAACACTAAATAAGAGATAACCATAAGGATATTACAAATAGATGGATCTGATTGTTGGATAAGGAGTGAAACCTGGAAAATACACAGAATAAATACCACTATTGTTCTTGGCGAATACATCTCTGTTTCTGTTTTCTTAAGACTAAAATCTAGTGGTGTTGCATAAGCAACATGACCCAATAGCAATAATGTCTACATAAGAAACCATTATGTTAAGTAGATTTCATTCATTTATGGAACTAGAGATAAACAAGTTATTTCTGTCTTCAAAATATCAGAAACTTCTATTTTCACATATTGCTGCCACTGACAGATACCCAGTGTAATTGGAAACACCATAGGTACTATAAATTACTCACTAAATAGTGTATTCCGAGATGATTTCACCTTACTTAGTAAAAACAGTGAATGTTATGCCATTTTTAAGGTAAGAATTAATTCACCGGATTCTTGCCATAATCAAGTTCCATTAGAATAAATAAAAAATTGCAAGCTTAATTACCTCAAAACTCCATTTCGTATACTCTCAGGATCTGCTTAGGTAATCATTGAGTACAGAATATGATTGCATACAAGTAGGTAACTCTTACAGTTGAAGAAACAGCTCTGAGTTATTAGGAGAGGGGGGAAAATCTGAACTGAAAGACATATTCTTGTTGGGTTACATGATCAAAATGTCAGAATTCAAGAAATTATAGGTGTTCAATATAAAGACAAAATCTTTAATCCAAGAGTAGGGCAAACGACACATGATCAAAACCGAAAATCAAGCATTTAAAGCAACAAATTTACCTGTAAAGTTCGTCTTGAATGCAACAGCTTTCTCAAGGTATGCACCATTGAATGTCGAACCACTGAAATCAGATTCCCTCATATCGGCCGCAGTGAAGTTGGCTCGCCTGTTCTCATCAATTGAGATTGGTTATTACTACAAAACATAGTTCTAGAACATCTAATTACTCAACCCACGCACATTTCAATATGCCCAGTTTTAATCAGAAATTATGGTTGAGCACAAGAAATTATGTAACAAAGAACACGAATCACCTGAAGTTCTCATTTACGTGAACCGCCTTCCTGCACAACAAGAAACCGAGAATTCAAATTAGGGTTCAAGACAAGATATTATTCTTAGAGTAAAACATTTTCTAATTCACATAAGGAGAATTAACCTGAGATCAGCAGAACCAAACTGAGCAGCGGACCCGATCCCAAATTCGCCGCGTAACTCAGCTTCGAACTTATTGAGATCTGCAACAGCGGGCATTCCAGAGCTAAAGCTAATCACGGCAGCTGCCAATGCTGCCGAAAGCACGGGTCTCCAGTTCTTGCAGTCTGCAATCAGAAATTCGGAAGACATGTTTGATTCTCTCATTTTATGTAGTGAATTGCTTAGGTTGGTAACTTCGGTTGGCTGAGAAGAGAATAACTCACCGAGGGGACGACGAACATTTTCCGGCGACGCACGACAGACAACGACACAACGCCTCGCTTGAAGTTGCAAAGGGTTCTGAACTCTAGAAGAAGAAGAAGAAGAAGAAGAAGAGGCTTTTAAAGGATTAATAGATAGTAGATAGATAGAAGCGACTGCCATGGCCGAAGAGGCGAGGATAAGATACCTGATGCAGGGCGAATACAGAGGAAACACCAGGACAATGGATTCGCACGTGTGAACATTTCCCTCCAACCGTGCACACGTTTGTTTCAGTAGATTTCTCGACCAAACGATGGGATTGGCTCCTTATTTTGGAATCTTATGAAAAGGGTCACGACGTGTATCCATAAAGATCTCATTCTCCACAAAAGTCACTTTTCAAACTTTATTGATTTGTGGGTTTATTTTTCAAAAAAATAAAAAAATAGTGTTATTTTATTATTGATAATGCACGCTTGTGTTCGCTCGTGATGCGCTCACATCTCACGTAAAATGTGCTTGTGCTGTATGTAAAAAGATGCGTTCTTGCTCACATCCCACGTAAAATGTACTTGTGCTGTATATATATAATGTCTCAAGCAAAGTGATAATCAAATTTAATAATTTTTAAGAAGTGATCCTGTAATTTAATTACGATGGATTGTTATTATAATTGTTGGTGAAATGTGACCCTTTTCTATAATTCTCAATTATGATAGACTTTTGGTATAATTATCAATGAAAAGTGACTTTTTCACAATTTTCCCTCCTATTTTCTCCTTTTGTGTGTGTTTTTATCCCAGGTGTATGATCTTGTGACATACACCAATTCAATTCTAGTGTCTTATGGCCTAAACCACAAAAATACTAGAATTAGTATGTCGGGCAACAAGTAAATCCGGGTCTTAATTAAAATTTAAGACAAAAAAATCCGAATTCACTCATTTATGAACACTACCAATCATCTGATACCAACAGATAATACATGTTCATCAAATATATTAGAGTGCAGTAAATCAAATGATGATAAAGCAGAAGACTTAATAGAATATCTAACTCGAAATCATAATCTCAGAATGTAAAATCACTGAAATGAAATACAGATAAATACAATAAATGAGGATAACTGCTATACCTCTAAATCTGGATCTACCCGAAACCAACTGCTAACACTCTGGAATCTGTACAATCTATATATATAATAAACTAAATGAGATTGGAGATCCCAGTAAGTCATCGTATGATAAATTAAATACACATGCGGATATATCTCAAATCATAATACATCACAAGTAATCAAGTGCAAGTGAGACAACCCCGTATCCCATTAAATAATATGAATTCACAACAAGGTTCAGAAGAATTACAATAATCATCAACTGGAATATATAAATCAATTTATAATTTAGAACCAGACCAATTCCATTAATCCAATAAACCATATCATATTATATCACAAGACTAATCAAAATAATGTCCAGCCAGAACTATAGACATTGCCCGGACTACAACTATAATATTCAGACTGGGATGCACAGTCCTTGGATCACATGATCACCACACACAACACATTTCGGATAAATCCCCTTCTACCGGGAAGTACCAATCACATCGCTCACACTGCCAGGAGGAATCAATCGTCTCGATTGGCTTTGTCAGGAGGAATCACACCTCGACTGACTCACATCACAAAATAAATAAAAACATGTCGGGAGGAATCCTCAACTCAACCAACTTCGTCGCTCCAATCAGTACGACTCCCTCTACTCCCATACTGATGAGCCCTCACACACTCAAGTTTTAATTATCTTTTTAACATCCACACAATAATTCCATATTCAAAACATAATAAGGATCTCTTTTGAGATCAAATAGGAAAATTCATTTTTCTACCTTACATATCGGTAAAATGCTAACCCGCTATTGATAAGCTAAACTTATCGCAGGGTAAAACAAATTTAATTAGGGTGCAACATACACAAATCAAAACTATGAATACTCATGTGTGTGTCATCTTATTCAAATATGCATATTTTCTCAAAATAATAATATTATAATATAAATGCAATTTAGAAATCATGCTAGTGGAATTCACATGAAATATTTAATAACAAGGATAAACAGCATTGTTTGAAACTTACTATACATATATAATCGATAAAATCCGATTTAAAATTCTCTGATGCAAATAAATAAATCATGCTATCACACACCCATTCACTTACCAACCCCCACTTTTAATTAAATTGACGAAAATTCTCTTTCATATAATATGCTAAATCTCACCTAAATTACACATTCCTTCTTTAATTTTTATTAAATTAACCTTATCCTATTTTTAAACTAATTTTTAAATCTTAAAATTCACCTGTAAACACTTTTCCTTAAATTTTGATTTTTTTTCAAAAGGTGACTAAAATGTAATTATATTCCTGTTTGCACCTATTTGTTGAATTTAACTAAAATCTGAACTAATAATTAATTCTTTAAGTTCTGCACACTAATTTAACAATAACTCTCCCATTTATAACTGTTTGAAGATTACTATATCAATTTTGTACTGAAAATTAGACACTTTTCAAATTCGACGCAGTCACTGTTGCTTCATTTTTTTTTTCTTTCTTCTGTGATCAAATGTGCTACTTTGAAGATTTTTGTAGTTCAACCCAGGAAGCCTCTGAACCTAAAATCAGTTCCTACGTGTTCTATACCTGTCAAAATAATTTTGGAGCTATTGATCTAAGATTTACAATACTTATACATAAATTTGAAGACATCTAAATATCTCCCAAAACCATCTGCAACTGCATTGTTATTCACTTTCTGTGATTAAATAGCTGACTTTGAGGATTTTTATACATCAATCCAGGAACCCTATTAACCTGAAATCAGTTCCTACGTATTCTACACATGGTAAAGTAATTTTGGAGCTATTAATCTAAGATTTATAATACTTATCTATAAATTTGAAGACATTTAAATATGTCCCAAAACCATCTGCAACTATCATGTAAAACCAGAAATAGAGCATACGTATATGACTCCAAAACTTTAACAAAGTCTCTAATAAATCAACTAAAACCCAATTAGACATTCAGCAACCAAATTAGCTACTCCAAAACAAATTAACGTAACATGATAACTTACCATTTCCAATTTCAACGAGTAAAACAAATTGAATTTAAAGATGTTTAAAGCTTAGGAAAACTATCAAGAATTCTTGCTAAAAGCTTTTACAATATGATAACTATCTAATCCATATAAGTACTGTTCTAAAGCAAAGTATAATGATGACTTACTGGTTTCTGTGTGCAGATTACGGCACCTCAAAAATTCGACCTTCTCTTTGGTTAAGCAACTCACAAAACACAGCCCTCATGGACTCAAAACACTCTTTACGAAAACTCAAATTAGCTCTTACACTGCTGTAGAAACTCTCCTCCAAACCATCAGCAAACCAAGGGAAAAACACAGAAGAGGAAACTAAGAGAAGAGGAAGATGGTAGGTTTCTGTCGACTGATCCAGAACTTTGTAGTAAGCTGAAAGCAGGTGTAATAGTCGGTTAAACAAGTGTCTTAACCAAGCAACACCGTTGTTTCAGCCAAATACTTTACTGCTTAGACTAAGGGACCTCTGTGGTACATGGATCAAATACAGCTGAGTCAAACTTCAGCTTAAATACAAGAGATTGCAAGACAAATAGGACTTCTAGAATCCATCGAGTTGAAGATAGATTGGTTAAATGATTTCATAGGTTGTCTTTGTTGAAAACTCTTATATAAGCATTAGAGAATCAATTTGTAAAATGAGAGAAAGAGAGAGAAAAAGCGTAAAGCATGCTAAATAATAGAAGTATACTATGGTCCTATTCCCTTAACACCCTTCACACAGACTCGACCAATCATTAAGAAGACCCCTAATTTGTACATGCATAAATATAACACCAATAATCAAAGTTTTTATACCAATAATTTACATATTAATAGAAAAAAATAATTTAATAATTTTCTTCCAACAAAATACCAAGTTAGTCCTCCATTTAGCAACCACATTTAAAATTGCACAAATTAAGGAATAAAAGCCTTGAATTTAAATTAACTCTAGTGAATCCTCAAATAGATGTAAAATAGTTAATAAAAAATCATCACAAGCATAATATAAATAATCTCGGATCTAAAACATGTGAGATAAATTTCAAATAGGCCAATTAATAAATATAATTAATTACAATTAATTCAATAAATCCCAAAATAATTAATAGAAAACATTTTAATTAGTCCAAGTACCAAATTAGAAAATTTTGGGATGTTACAATCTACACCTCAAATTCTAAAGGATAAATTGGTTTTTAGTGATGTTTTATCAAAATAATTCAGGTTCAGTCAACCAAATCTTGATATTTGGTTTTTAGTGATACGTTTTAAAATAATTAAGAATCGCTGTCATTTTGAAGAAACTTGACACTGATTATCAATTATTTTAAAAAAATATCATTAAAAACTAATTACCAAGATTTAGCTGACTGAATTTGAATTATTTTGATAAAGCATCGTTAAAAACCAATTTACCCAATTCTAAATACACGCCCTACAGCCAAATGGATTGCTGTGGGGTCCAGGGAATATTCAGTTGGTAGGCTCCATAACAACGTCTCTTGCTGTAAGAGTGTATTTGGAATCTGGGTTGTAGGTTATACCGCCCAGCCCCTGTTTATCATAGAACAGTTCATTTGCTGCCACTCAGTTGTACAAGCGTGAAATGCACGGAATGATGCTTATATCAGGAGGGGCTCCACCCATCGGTACTCCATCCCAGCCGGCGGTATGACGGTACCACCGGATTCTGGTACTAAAGGAAATGCATTCACTAGCAGTGCAAATTAATCCTCTACCAAAAATGGTAAGTTTTGGGTTAGATTTGAGTTTAATGAGTTTGGTTTAAGGGCCGAGTTTGGGCTAATAAATTTTAAATTGTGCTAATTGGGAACTCATGATAACTTAACCTAACCCAACCCGCCGGCCCTATTTACAGCTATATTTAGAACATAGGTAACATTATTGTTTAAAAGGAGATATTTAAATGTCCCACCAAACTCTTGGGCAAAAATCCGTTCGAATATTCCTCCCTTCTCACTTCAATATGAAGTAATTTTGGCTTACTGGAAAAAAGATACGAGTTAATTTTGGTTCTAAAACACCAAACTAGCACCCAAAAGCCACTAAAAAAATACCGGTCTTTCTTGGTTGTATCCAAAACTACCCCTGCAATTCTTTCATCCGTGGGCTCCTGTCGCCAAAATTAAAGCTTTTGGCCTGTAAAGCAAGATGGTGGCAACAGTAGTGGTGTAAGATTGCACCAACGCTATTTCTCACAAATTATCACTAGTCTTCTAACCATTAATTGTTTTCTCGCAAATATCGCTATTCCTCAACAATTTTTTTAGTGGTTCTCAAAAATTTAAATGAAGAACTAAACCCAAAATTTTAAATAAAGGCCAATTTAATTCGAAACAGAAATGAAGAATTGCCTATCGTCTATCAGGCGTAGGAGAATATTGTTAGGAATATAACTAAATATAAAAAGTTCACCTCTACTATCAGATTCCACGTATAGGGCCTCCCTAAAATGGGTTTGAATCCGACTCACACGTGAAGGGGTGTGTTGACGATTATAATTAAACATATAAAACTCACCTCTGCTATAAGCTTGAGCTTTTAGTAGAAACGGTGTTCTACGTAGTATCAAAACCAGGATAACACCAAGTCCTAGGTTCAAACCTTCACTCCACCTGTTGAGAAAAAAAAAATTTCCATGTGTAGGGCCTCCCTGTTAACTTAAGCTTTTGGTAGGATCGGTGTTCTATAGATATGTGAATGAGAGATATAGGCTCCGTTTGGTAATGCTTTTGCTTTCTTACTTTCAAAAGTAAGAAAGCAAAAAAGTACTTTTCTGCTTTTCAGGAGATCTTTTGTTGAAGCAAATCTGTTTGGTAAACTTTTGCTTTGTTGCTAAAAATTAAAAAAACATGTTTGGTAACTACAGTAGCATATAAATTGTTTTTATGCTATCATATAAAACTACCGTAAACAGTTGATACGTTTACTTAAAAATATACTTGACGTATATTGTAACGGGTTGAGCAATAATCGAGTCGGTTCAAGTTGAATTTGTTTATTGGTGGGTTGGGAAAACCCAAAACCAAACCCAACTCGCCAATAATCAGGTTCAACCCACCGACCCGATTAAAATTTTTTATTTTTTAATTATAAAAAATACACCAATAGAAAATAACATGAAATAGTGATATAATTTAGGGTTAAACGGGTCATTATCAAGTTAAACGGGGTTATTATCGAGTTAAATGGGCCATTATCGAGTTAAACGGGTCATTATCGGGTTAAAAAGATCATTATTGGGTTAAGCGGGTATGAGACATGGAAATGTCACCTGGGATGACTTCCGATATCGTCACGCGGGGATCGATAAAAGTAAAGAGTCGCCACCATTCAAGTTAAGGTGTGAATGGACACCAAAGGGTTCATAAAAGCCAAATAAAGCCAAAGTAACTCTAATATAAGGAAAAATCTAGAGATCAGGTAAGGGGAATTATTTATGAGCGGGGGAAGGTGTTAGGCAACCCCACTCATCCATCTAAGACGGTTGCCACATGCTTGCTCATGCTAAGGATTGTTTGCTAATCAAAATAGACAAATGATGCTTAAAAGTAAGCAAAATGTAAGTGATTATTCCACATGAGTAGTCCAATGAGTTTAGACTCTCCTCATGGATATATCACTTTAGAACTTCATGAGTGAAGGAAAATCCAAGTAAAATTTGAAGCAAAACCAATTCAAGGCAAATCTGGAAAAATCAGATTATGACAACTGGAAAGCTTCAATTAACCGCAAATTACTCAATTTAAATTCAAATCACATGAAACCAAAGCCATTTGAAAGCGGGTATGATGTAGATCATACAGTAAAAATATCAGCTCAATCCGATCTAAAATAAGAGAGAAATACTCTATGGAAATCTGCTGTTGTAATTCGGAAAAAGCGATGAGTAAGCATTTTCAAAACTCTATTTGTGGAGTTTGGCTTCATATAAATTCATAAAAACTTGCATGGATCAAGTATATGGTGCCATCTTTCAAATAAAATAAGCCTTGCACCAAACTCAATCCATTTGTGACTTGTGTGTCCTCTTGAATAGGCCTTGAAGACCACAGATTAGCTCAGGACTATGCCATTGAACAGCTCTGAGTCAATCAAGCACACAGGCCATAAATCAGATCAAAATCTGTTGAAACCAGTTGGAAATGAAAATAGATTCCTCAAGGAAAACACAGAAACTGAAATCACTCAAAACGGATTAAAATTGAGTAAATGGTGCACAATCAAAGCGGCAAGTTCAGCAATCTGGATTGAACTGACTTGCCGACTTTGGACAGATGGTGTCAAAAATTGGCTCCATAAAAATGAGTGAAAATTTCCAGATACAAAGTAGGCTTTCCCATCTATCACATGTCTTTGAAATCACTCAAAAATTCATCCGGAGGATGAAGTTATGAGCATTCTAAGACATGGTACAGATTCTTCCCTGTTTTGAAAAACCTTGAGTAAAAGTGTGAAATCAGTGCATGTGTGCAAGTGGATTCGACCAAAATAACTTGAAATCATGAAAAGCAACTCATGAAGTCCTAGAAATTCATTCTAAAGTTAGAGATCTCAGATTTTCCATATTGAGCATGGAGAATCCAAGATTTAGCCTATTTGATGCAAAACAGTGAAAAAGTGTGTGATATTGGTAAACACATATCTAGGAGAAAATTAAAATCCATTGCTATTGAGAGCATGGATCATGTTGATTTCTCCAGATTCAAATAGCACAAATAATCAGCATATAAAAATAACATGCAAATCATTCAAGGTGGGTTCTAGCCTAAATGATCCATTCCATCTTCTTTTTCCCAAGGCTCTCTCTTCACGTTTTACGGCTAGAGAGGATTCTCAGGTACTTTGGAAGAGGTTTGGGGCTTGCAAACAATCACCAAATGGCCTTACACTACAGAAAGGTAGAAGTTGGGAGTTGTAATGTAAAGGAGAAGCAAGAAATGAAATGGAACTTTACCTTTGGTAGCTTGAATACTTGAAGCAGCAATCCAGCAGAGTTTTCCCTTTTCTTGCAGAGCTTCCAAGCTTTAAATTATTAACCATTTGCAAGAGGAGGACCCCTCTATTTATAGGCAAAGCCAAGGGTATGCCCAAAAATCTCTCTAGATTGTTCCAATTCAAGTTAAAACCTTGAATTGTTGTAAATCTAGCAGTTTCGGAGGGTGAAATAGGGAGTTCAAGTCCCTGAGAGAGAGGTAATATGCATAAATAAGGCTCAGAGATCGAGCCTTTTCGCAAATGCACGAAACAAGCAAAACTGCACACAGTGTGGTTTCCACAGAACCGTCACTCTAAATGCGGTTTTCATGCAAAATCACCTAAACCGCACATACAAGGCGGTTCCAATTCAGTTACGCTCGTCATGATTGCTGTCAACGTGGCTCAACGGCCGAAGCTTCCGGAAGCCACATGGCAGCTCACGAGAGAAGCATGAACATCAACTGTGCTGTGTATGCGGTTGCAACCGTACATACAGAACGGTTGGTATTGAAATTGACCAAAACCGCACATATATTGCGGTCAACACATTTTTGGTTGGTTTTGAGCCTTAACTGCACAGGCCAGGCTTATTTACATGTAATATCGTTTAAGTAAATGTCCTCGTATTTTTTAATCTCCATTTACTTAAGATATTACATGTAAATAAGCAAACACCCCCCATTTGAATCCATTAAAAATATTTCCAGACCCAAATTTCAAGTGAATAAAAAGTCAACTTTCC
The DNA here is from genome assembly GCA_947561395.2 of Buxus sempervirens. Lineage (NCBI taxonomy): Eukaryota > Viridiplantae > Streptophyta > Magnoliopsida > Buxales > Buxaceae > Buxus > Buxus sempervirens. Next base: position 9,144,874 of record OX387193.1, read on the forward strand.
AGTTCCAGGCTAAATTCCGATTTTTCAGGTCCGGTAAAAAGATTCAACATGTTAATACCAAGGTATTCGTCAAGATTTAAAATCTCAAAAAATTCATTTATGAAATAATATTGCTAAAAACCTGATTACCGGGAAAAATTATCTTGAAATCTTACTTTAAAAAATATTTCATTTTCTGGGGTCAAAAGTCAACAAAATTCAACCCGAAAAAGTTTGACTTTGCATAAAATATTGAATTTGGGCCTTTTCGTTTGCTGCTTTGGATTCAAATGGGTTAAGGATCTCAAACCTAATGCTAAGAATTGAAAATTCTAATAAAATATTTCTCTCCTTCAAGATTTATTAAAAATCGTGCAATTTTGGGGTGTCTACAACGGGTCATTATTGGGTTAAATGAGTCATTATTAGGTTAAATGTGCATTATCGTGTTTAACAGGTCATTATTTGGTTGAACGAATCATTATCGGGTTAAACGGATCATTATCGGGTTAAACGAATCATTATCGGGCTAGATTCGAGTTGGCCCAAATACGAATGGATTACTAAATCCCCAACCCGAAGCTGACCCAACTATTACATGGTTCAACACGAACCCGTTTATTCGGGTTGGATTGGACATGATGGGTCAATTTTTTCTCGGTCTAGTTTTGTATCGAGGGTTCTAGAAGCAAGAAAGCAAATTTATGATTAAGGTGAGAAGCAACATTTCTATGCTTCTTTTGAAAAGCAATGAAATTGTTTTTTTGCTTCTTATAAATTGCTTTATGTGTGCATAACCAAACAACACTTTCGCTTTTGAAAGCAAAAAATTGTAAAAATAAACGAAAGCAATTTTTTGCTTTAAAAAACAAAAAAACACCTCTGAAAAGCGTCAGCAAACGGTACCATAGAGAGCAACCCTCTAGAATCCAATGTACAATTGCCATCATTCTCTTGCTCTTTACAAGGGAAAATGCTGCAAAACGAACAACTAAAGGGGACACATGTTAGTCTATTCAATGATTGAAATTTTCTTTTAAACCAGCAGCCACACAACCAGCGGTAAAAGTACAATTTTGGCGAGATATATCCTCCTTAGAAAAAAAAATGAACCAATTTTCCCAAAAAAATAATAGCCAGTAGTAGAGCCTCCCTTTGAACAGTTTTTGAAATTCTCACTTATTGGGTGGCCAAACAACCGCCGGTAAAAATAGAATTTTGGTGGGTAACCGGTGGTTGGATAAACTTTTAGTAAAACCTCCTTTGAAGATTATCGTGCATGTCAAAAGTTAATATTTTTTTTTTCCAAGTTGGCGTATCACCATTAATGACAAAGCATAAACAGACAACTAATAGAGCATCTAACGGTCAAATCAGGTGATTTTTCCATTGCTTTATCCGGAGTTGACTTGCGGGCGTACAGGGTCCAAAAGCAAAAGGGAAATTGGTTTTATGTGATATTTTTCAAAATAATTGATATTTAGTCGCCCAATTCTTGATGATTAAGAATTAATGATACTTTTTTAGTGTTAGGATGAATTTTTTTTTTCTAAAAATGCCCTCCAAAAGACTTACAAACCTCATTTAGTGACAAAATAAGTGAAAAGGTTTTCGAAATCCTTTGAGGGAATTTTCAACAGAAACTCTTTATGATTAATAAAATGGTATGGATTCTCAATTGTTTTAAAAAATATCACTAAATCTTAATTATTAAGAATTGGTTTGCTGAATCTCAATTATGTTGAAAAAGTATCTCTTAAAAGCAATTTCCCAAAGCAAAACTATATTCATCCCTTACACCGTATAAGCCAGAAGAATTAGTTTTTATATGATATTTTTTTGAAATAATTCAGATTCAGTTGTCTAATTTTTGTTAATTGAGAATTAGTGATATTTTTTAAAAATAATTGAAAATCAATATTATTTTACTAGTCACGGATAATTTCTTCCAAAAATATCTTCAAAATACTTTGAAAACCTTTTTACTCATTTTGTTACAAGTGAAGTTTACAAATCTTTTGAGGGTATTTTTGAAAGAAATTCTTCGTAAAATAACATTTTACACTGATTCCCAATTATGTTAAAGAAGCATAATTAATTTTCAACTAACAAAAATTTAAAAACCGAATCTGAATTATTTAGTAAACGTATCACTAAAAACCAAATTTCCCATATCGAGACCCTTTTGGTCTCTCCGGTCTCCGCGTGTTTGGTTCTGTTTGAACTTTGAATTAAACAAACCACAGTTGTGGTATGTCGATGAAACATCTCTCGAGGGGTACCCAGCACGCGGCGCACCTAGTTGGGGAATCTCCCAACTCGTACGTACCCTAATCGCAGATCGATCAGATAGAGGCCAAAGTATAAGACAAAGGAGGACGAGAGAGTTTCGCCGCAACTAGGCGATACCATTCGTGATGCGCGAACGGGGCGTTAACGCCCGTTTCTATTTTTATTTGCTTTTTAATGTTTTCTTCCTTGATGTTGTCAGACGAGTTCAATACATCCTTAATACTTTTTGAGATCTGCGTAACTTTTGAAAATGTAAAACAAAACGGGGGTTAAGAAAAAAAAAGACTTCATCTCCTTCTTCTGCAACAACCCAGACCTCTTCTCTAGTTCTTTTTGTTCAATCTTTCCAACAGAAGTGGCGACGTAAACAATTTAGGATCTGAAGCCCTTTTACTGGGAAAATCATGAACCTACAACACTCCATTTTGCTAGAGACAAACGCTCGTTTCCAACAGAATCAGACAACATGCTTGTTTGTTTCCAACCAGCTATCTGACAGTCCATTAAATCTCTTTATATTTCTAGATACAAAAATCGTAAAACATTTCCACCTGTGATTGAGGCTCTTCTCCTCTTATTCTGATGTGATCACGGATGGTCTCATTTCACCATGCGATTGGCATGTGGAATGTAAAGCATTTAGAAAAAAACGAACGAAATTTAAAAAAAAAAAAATCAGAAGCTATCCCATTTTGATCTGCACAATCGAACCAGTAAAAAATGATAGAAACTATTCTATTTTTTTTCCTAGGTTGCATTTCAAACTCTAAACTATCAATGAGTTGTGGGTTTGAGCTTCGGCATCTATGTGGTCCGAATCAAAGTAGAATAGAAAACTAAAATGGATCGACCTGAAATTTGTAAGGAAAGTATAAGTTTTTTTTTCCTTTTTTCTTGTGTCTTTTTTTAAAGATAAAGATGAGATCATTTGATTTTTAATTTGGTCCTAGAGAAACTAACATGTTACAACATATTTCAATAACTTAAAATTTGGCCCAAGTTTATCCATGACCATCTCGGGTCAATCCAAAATCTTTTTCATGCTAAGATTGTAGTTTAATCGTTGAAGGAGGAGGAGGAGAGAGGTTTGTTGCAGCAAAGGAAATGAGGTCCAGGGGAAAGGGCAGGGTTCTTGTTTTTAGAGTTTTATTAAAAATAATTAAAAACAAAAAAAGACTAATAATGGCTGAGAGAGAGAATGAGAGAGACAGAAAGAGAGAGAGAGAGAGCTCCTCAAGTCCTCACCAGGAGCAACAATGCCTCCTTGCAGGCTTTTACAGTGATAGCTTTCCGCTCACCGTACCTGCATGCATGCGTGTATCAATGCATGCATGCATGCTACGACCATGAAGGCCATTTACATGGGATGGGAGAGACAAAGTCGCAGACAAAACCAGATATCTGTTTCCCTTTTGTTGTCGTTTGCATTATATATCTTGGACAAACTCGTGAGATTTAGTCATATAGCCATATAGACCCTTAGTCTAGCCCTGGCAGAGTGAATGTCTAGCCTTGGCAACGAAGTTGAGAGCCTGTGATACGGAATGACATCTGCTGCAGTCATACACTGCACTTGTCACTGCTATTACCTTGAGATGCTCCATATACTGCAGCATCTCACGGCTCATATTTTTCATTGTTTTGCATGGGGCCCACCTGAAAAAACAAAAACCATGATGCTCAACACGGCAGCGTCTCACGACCAGAATGCAATATAAAACTGCAAAAGATTTCATTTCTTTTATATCATAACCAATTGTCTGCAATTCAGAGATTAATTGTAAGATTAACACAAAGTGCTAGAAACCGGGTTTCGGGTTGGTATATATATCATGATGTAACCCTAATTGAAATCTTTAATGGAATTTTTGCCGTATGTGACCGTAGGCATACTGCTGAACCACTTAAATTTTCTGTATTCTTCTTCTTCTTATCTAATACTCTATTCACGTTACATGATTCACAACACTAAGTTTCCATTAAAGGGTCACAAGATGAATATTAACTGTAGTGGTGACCCAAAGAGTCGAGTGCGCCCCCAACTGGTTAGTGCTAAAGGATCCTGACTATGAAATCTAAGGCCCTCTGTCTGGGAGGCTAAAAAGAGAATCTAAAAAGTTACCATCTGTATACTGACTGTACATTATTACGTGAACCTTGTGGCAATTTGGAGTCCACAATCCTGTGTCTGTATTCGGACTGAATGCCTGTAGCCGTATCACCCAGTGTGTGTTTTTTCATGTCAGGGCTTGATACGGTGAATGGCCCACAGTGCAGTCTATACGACTAAGAGTAATAGCCTGTGTCAATCAGTTAAGGTTTCTATTAATTAAAATATCAATCTCCTCAACAAGATACGTACTGAGACACAGCTGACATACAAGAACTTCTTGTTTGAAGACATAAAGATGTCCAAGAGTTCTCTTTAAGCTCATTTAAGTGCACACAAAGTTGAAGTTTATTTAAAATGATGTGCTTGTCTGTCCTAACAAATGTCATCCACAACTTGGTGTCTCAACAGATATTATTTCATAATTGTTAATTAATTATCTGCAATTAAGGTGATCTTATCTCATTTGTTGAGCAGACATCATAATTGAACTGAAGTAATTCACTAAAGGGATGATTACCTGCTCAACCTCATGAGAAAACTGGCTATGATCTGATCATCAAAATTGTTGATATGAGGTGATCATCCAGAGACTGAAAGCTAGGCATTGAATGAAAGTACTTCAACTGAAGAGATGATTTAATGCTCATTCTCAGTACATCACAGTTGTTTTTTCATTACTGTTTGTTTCACTCGTTGTGTTGTCTGTATTCCTAAATAAAATAATGCATTTTAAATTAAAAGAAGCTGTTCATTAATTAATTATAACAAGAAGCGAAATTAGCTTCTTCTTCTTCTTTTTTTCTCTTGCAGTGTTAAAGCCTTGGTTCCTGTTACTGTTCCTGCCAAAATCATAGAATCGTACAAGGTATCTAGGTTGTTCTCAAGTTCAGCAAACTTTACTAAAAACGGTTTCCATGTTTTAAATGAAAATCTAGTTTCCATAGATATGGTGCTTTTGGGAACTACTCTTGTTTATGAGGGTGAAGACACATGTAACCTTCAGGGAAATCTTGGGGTTGGGGGGGCAAAGCCAGTATTTTGTTTACATGATGGATGATGGTGATGGCTTTAACAGAGGAAACTATCATTTTCTACAAAAGTGAGGCTTACTTTGCCAAGGAAAAGGCCTTGAAAATATCATGTTCTACCTAAGTCAGGAAAAAAAATCATGTTCTATTCAGCCAGGAAAAAAAAAAAACCTAGAAATTTGTGGAGGATATCGACCATGGGCGTAATAGCTAGCTAAATTAGCTAACAAAATCCATAGAGAATCAGAAATTTAGTAAAGGACAAAGGTGGAAATAAGAAAAAGAAGAGTATCGCTGTCTACTCAGTGTGTTTACAGACTTGGATACGTATGAAATGAGAGAGAGAGAGAGAGAGAGATAAAGATAGAGAGAGAAACTCACTGTGTTTGCAGACTTGAATACGTATGCTGACTGGGGAGTGGGAGAAAGACAAAATAGGGAGAGAGAGGGGTGGATCGAGTGGTCAAGTCGGCATGCAAAAGTAAGGTAGCTAGGAATTATTTTATTGAATATTCATTTAGTGTGAGTAGCTGGCACCTCGAGGTGGAAGTTCCCTTAGTAGGAGGCGGAAGCGGGAGGCGGAGTGGTGGCGGGGAGGCATCCCTTTCGCTTATTGCGCGGGGGGGAGAGAGAGAGAGAGCAGGGATTCCATTCGGAAAGCGAGAAAAGGCTCTCGGCGACATAACTACGAAAACAACAGGTGAATGAGCGAAAATCTAATCGGCCATGCAAACGTCCTTTTCATGCTCTCCCCCCCATCTGTGCCGCCCCTGCTGCCATGTCTCATTGGGAATGCGAACCATAAAAATTTCTCAGATTAACCCTTAATTACATTTACAGTTTCAGATTTTCCCCTATACGCCTTTTCTGACCATTAATTCAATTCAAGGAAATAAAAGTTCACAGGTTTTCCTAGTGATCATGAGCTGTGTTTGAGGCTTTGAGCTCAAAATATTCTTTCATTAAAAGAAAGGACGGTTCTTGCTTTGTGGGCTTTCTTACCCAAAGCCATATTCATCAAGGGTTTGAACCAAGGTTTTGTTAGTTTTCTACAATATATAATTGGCAACCAAGCACCAATGGGATTCTTATATTAATTTGAATTATTGCATCATATTGGTTTAAATTTTGCCACAATGCTCAAGGGTAAAATTTTAACTGTCCATAGAGTTGTAATTTATCATTTGGAGTACTGTTTTCACTCTTGGATACAGTTATAACATAATATCTTATGATTAAAATCCTCAATTACCAAATATGCGGAAGCGATATATCTTATGTCGATCGAGCTCCATAATGTTTTTCAGCAGACTTCAGTGGTTGTTTTATCTTTTGAAAGAGAAACTTGGTATGCTTTTAATGAAATTAGAGAGAGGGAGACTGAAACAAGATTTTGCTTTCATGAATGAGATTGAAGGAGTCTAATTAAGGGATTATCTTAAACTATTGGTGTACTATGGGTTAGCATAGAAATGTTTCTCCCTTTCTTTATAACCTCAAGCAGATACAGAAGTTACACCCCCTCCCTCCCTCCCTCCCTCTCTCTCTAGCTTTAGATACATCTAGAACTACAAATACTCTTCGTATTAGTACATACGTACACGTATGAATATGATGCCTGTAAGCAGGAGACAGATAAGAGAAGGCTTTCCTCCGGGTCCTTTTATCCAGTAGTCTATTTGTAGGCCTCTTTCTCTTTCTTTCCATCTCTCCTACTTTGTTCTTCCGTTATTTGCTCCTCTCTTTCACAACTCACATCAAGAAGAGAAGATACAAGGTGGGGTTTCATCTGTCAATCAATCAGTCAATCAATCAAATCAAAATCAGGGAATCAAAGATGTCATCATCTTCTGCCTTTTCGACGGACCACTTCCCTCCCTCCGAGCAGCTCTGTTATGTCCATTGCAACTTTTGCGACACCGTCCTCGCGGTATCCTTATCTTTCCCTGAGTTGTCTCCATGAATTAGTACTCTGTGATCTCTAGCCAACCATAGTTTTTCTTTACCCCAATTGCTCATGCTTGTCCTCTTAGTTTCACATAATTATTCTATCTTTTTTTATCTTGGGTATCTTGGTTTTGTGGCAGGTAAGCGTTCCTTGCAGCAGTTTGTTCAAGACTGTAACGGTTCGATGTGGCCACTGCACAAACCTCCTGTCTGTTAACATGCATGGGTTTCTTCTACCCGCAGCTAATCAGCTCCATTTTGGTCATGCTTTCTTCTCCCCAACTCATAACATTTTGGTATGTGACAAGAATGGAGCTCAGCCCTTCAGATGCGTACTTTACTTTGATTCCAAAAATTTTTCATAGTTTTTATATGATTCATCTGTTGTTCTTTGGTTGATGAGTATGTCACAGGAAGAGATCCCAAGTCTGCAACCAAACTTACCAATTGAACAATCCAAACCAAGTGAGTTAGCGGTATCAGTTCGAGGAGGAATTGATGAGCTCCCTAAACCTCCAGTCGTTAACAGACGTAAGCTACTCAAAGTCCCTTCTTTTGTTTTTCATGTTAATCCATTACATATCTTGTTTTGCAAGAAAAAGCTCATTTGGAGATTCTTTTATACCTCCAACCCATAGTTGAAAACCAATCCTTATTATTGTATCTTGGAGAATAAAACTTCAAAATAACTCTATCTAGCCTTTCTTTGCAACCTCTATTCATTTTGAGACACTAATTATAAAATAAAAATACGAAAAGACAGTATTCTTTGTAAGATTGCTAGAAGCCTACCCTTCCTCTGCCTGCTTTTTCAGTCTTCTGTTGTTCTACGGAAGCCCCTATTAGTGATGGACTTCATTTATCACTTTCCCTTTTCCTCGAACACCCTCTTATTTTCAGTCCACCATCGTATCTTGGTAAAGCATTATTTCTAGCTAACCATTAAGATGGACCTTTACAATCGGACTATACATACAACAACTTCATCTGCATCATTTGTTAGAACTTGATGAATCTCCTAAAAACCCTTAAACAATTTGAAAACAAAAACTCAAATATCTTCAAGTTTTATCAAATGGGATTTTCCCTTTTTTCTTTTTCGAACCCTAGTAACAAAATGTGCTACTGCGTGTTCCATCTTTCGGTGTTTTCAGTGTGTGTATGGTGTGTGAAGGGAGAGAGAGAGAGAGAGAGTGTGTGAGTGTGTGTGTTTTCTTCCCCGTATATACAGATAGTCAAGAATCTAAAGATTGATAGATTATCGATATGATGAAGAGATGATGAACTGATGATAGAAAGGGGCATAATTAATGAAAGCAGAATTTCCACAGAAGTCAGAAGCGATTTTAATGTGTCTGTCTGTGTTTCTGTCAAATGTCCAGCTCCGGAGAAGAGACAAAGAGTCCCCTCTGCGTACAACCGATTTATCAAGTCAGTAATAAACAGTCTTATATTTGTATTGTTTACTTTTCCTTCTCCCACTTTTAATATTAATTTCTTTGTAAAACAAAGCTTTGAATGAATCACATGTAAGGTCTTGACATCTATCTATCAATCTGAACCCTGCAGGGACGAGATCCAACGCATCAAGGCCGGAAATCCCGACATAACCCACAGAGAGGCCTTCAGTGCAGCTGCGAAGAACGTAAGATCCAAGAACATTCTAGTGATCTGGGTCGTCCTTTTGATTTCTTTCCTTTCTATTTCTCTTGCTTCCACCTTTATTTTCACACTAGGGTTTCATTTTATTTACTATTCATACTTAAATGGGGTTTCTCTTTCAGTGGGCCCACTTTCCACACATTCACTTCGGTCTCATGCCAGATCAGACTCCCAAGAAATCAAATGTGCGCCAACAGGTACTCCACACGTCATCTTCCGCTTCTGTGTTCATGCAACTGTAGGCAAATGAGTAATACAATGGCATAAAGTTTTTAAATTTGCGTTTGGGTTTGTGTAGGAAGGAGAGGACGTGCTAATGAAAGATGGGTTCTTGGCTTCAGCTAATGTGGGTGTCTCCCCCTATTAATGAAGCCATTAGGGCTTTTCCGTTCTTGTTTCTCCGGTTCTGTTATTAGGTTTTATCTTTTTTTTTTCACTCTGCATGTGGAGGACATTGTTTAGTAGTATGAGGTACTTGCTTGAATTGTGTTCTTAGTAGTGGGGTCAAGGTTTAGAAGTCAAATTGTGGAGCCTAACATATTTGATTTCCTCATCATCCATCTACTAGAGTGAAGGCAATTAGATGTCATCAACAGTTCTCTAGCATGTATCTGACTGTTAATCTCCACTTTTGCTTCGAAAACCTTTGCGTGTTTTTCGATATGGCTGAAAAATCTAAACTATTAGCTCACTATCTGTGTTGCTTTGTTATATGTTTCTATCCCATCTATGGATGGTCCCTCTCTTTTCTTCCAAAGCTTGATAGTAATGTAAAGGCCTCCTTTAAATCTGAAACAAATTTTAAGCACTGATATGTGTTTATATATGTTTCTAAGTCATATAATTCTAATCCGTAAGCATCTATAGACGTCATATATCAGGCTGAATATTATTTCGTCGGATCCAACATTTTACTTCTTGTTACATTTAATTGGATGTAAATATCAACTTGGTGGCTACACTTCTACTGTTACTTCACCTTAATTTTCTTATCACTACAAAAAATTGGGTTTTTTGCGGGGTTCATAAGAATGCCACAAAATCTAAAATAAATGTCGTTATAACTATTCGTGACGAACATTGCAGAGAACTTACTTTTGTCGCCAAAGGCCGTGTCGCAAATAATTTGCCGACGTTCTTTGAGTTCGTCGCCAAAGCTAAACATTTGCGGTATTTTATGAGTGTCGCTATGTTTGCCACTGTAAATGTAGTATAGCGACACCCATATGAATGCCGCTATTTATTTTTTTAACGATACACATATGAACGCCGCAATTTGCTTAATTTAGTGACACACTTGTGAATGCCGCGATAAGTGTTATTTAACGACGAACAAATGTACGACACTATAGATTTAAATTCTCTTTTTTTTTTAAAAAAAATCATTTTGTAGCTTCTTTTGAACCTGTAATAATTAATTAACCAATAAATCCAATAGAATAACAACCACCACCACAAAATAATACATTCAACAAATTAAAAAAAGCTTCCAAATCAATGTCAATACAAATAACATCTTCATATTAACAAAGAAAATAAACAAAAAATTACAAGTTATATGAATTGCTTTCCATAAACCAAGAGATGATGGTTCCTTGAGATGAAGAGAATGGCATTCTTGCAGTCCATCTATCAACAAGGTTGAAACCAAAGTGAGAAGCAGCTGAGAGTATGGATGACTCATGTACATGGTGAAAAACATGGCAGAGAACTAAAGCTGCTTTCTGGTCCTCTTTCATGCCTTGGTTAGACGAAATTAGCTCCTTTGCAATTTCAAACAGGGGAGATACAGCTTAGCAAGTCTAGTGCCATTGTATTCCCATCAGTAGTAACCACAAGCTCAACTGATTTAGCTGCCACTACAAAACAACACACTTTTACCGGCGGTCGGACAACCGCCGGTAAAAGTGGACAAACCGCCGGCAAAAGGTTTGCCGGCGGCTTCTGGAGCCGCCTGCAAAGAGGATCGCCGGCAATTTCTTTTGCCGACGGTTCTGCCGGCGGGTTTAGTCACCGCCGGCAAAAATAAGCTTCGCCGGCGGTTTATTTGCCGCCGGCAAAAAAGATATGCCGGCGGTTTCGTTACCGCCGGCGAAAAGAGCTTTTGCCGGCGGTTCAGTCGGCCGCCGGCGAAAGCAACATTTTACCGGCGGTTTTTTACCGCCGGTAAAACATTGCCACAACACTTGCCTGCTCTTTACCGGCGGTTTTTAACCGCCGGTAAAAGGTTTTACGGGTTTTTCATACATACGTGATTTTTTTTTTTAACACCTGCTGTTATACCTGTGAAAATGGACGATCTATACACTTGCATATATACCTTATATCAACAATCAACACAATATATTAAAATCGTTGAACAAGTCGAAAAAAATTACAACATAATACATTAAAATCCTTCAAAAATTACACTACAATGTGTTAACAATTACTTTCTATTACAACATAAACTTCAATTTTTAATACATTTTAAAAAAACTGACATAAATATAATAAATACATTGAATCATGCAAGCTGCGCCATATCCTTCTACATACACATCGTCGGACCATCACGGCTTCATTCCTGCTAAAGAAGTAAAAAAATCTTGACATGCACATCATCGGACCATGTTAGGAGTCATTCCTACATAAAAAAAAAAAAACAAAGCAAAATTAGTATCTAAACACATATTAATTTAAACATAGCTAGCTAGATAAAATCATGTTTTGTAATTAAATATAAAGAAATAACTATTCAATAATATAAGGTATGGCAATTCAAGTTACTTATATTCACTCTAAAGTTATTCAATAATATAAGGTATGCCAATTCAAGTCTTTCCTCTTCACATACGCCTACGAAAATGGAAACCCAAGAAAGGAATAATATAAGGTGTTGCTGAAATAATATAAGGTGTTGCCGAAATTTCGGCAACACCTCCCCTAAAATGGAAGGGGTGACCAAGCCCAAATAGGTCCCAAAATCAGATAACCTGTAATAAAAAATCTAATTCCCACCCCCAATCATTGTCAAATATCTCTGTTTTTCTGTAAACCATATCGAGGTCAAAATACTATGTTCTTTTCAATTGGCTTCACTCCAAGCATCTAGCTAATTGTTTAATTTACATAAGAAAAAGTGAAAAAAATGCAAAATTCATTGATTAGAGCAAAATACTCCTCAATATCCTACAAGGCCAGTTTCTGATTGGCCTTGAAGTTCTTAAAAGAAAGATTTCGGGTAAATAATATCACATACCATTGGCAAAATAATATCACATACCATTGGCAAAATAAAATCACAAACATATGAATTAACATCTGCATTGGCATAAAAATTCCACTAGATAGCAAGGACTACAGCAACATAAGAATCGGTAATTGATTAATTACAAATTGCTCATGTATAACTGGCATTTGAAAGACTCAAGGAAGCCTTACCAATTTCTCTACACCATTGACACATCCAAGAATGACATTGAAATTATTTTGACAAAAGAGAACAAATCACTGGCCTTTCTTCGTCAACATTCAAGAGAAAGGTTCTCTACTTTCCATCTATCAAAAGCAGCTTTTGCCATTGTTAGTGCCCATATCCAAAATGTGCCCACATCTTTACAAGTGTAAATTCTAGTTCAACACTAATAAACTAAGGGAAAATTTTTTTTAACTAGAACTGTAAATTGGAATATCAGAAAAACAATGTTGGATAAAAAAGGTAGTGGATTACTAACACTTTGTTGAGACTGGAAGAAGTCATGGCTGGTATTCAATCTGTTACCACTTGGATTCCAGAGGTGTAACTAGAAGATGAAAGTGTTCCAGAGTTACGAAATAAGATGCAGAATTTGCACAAGGTAGCAAATAATATACTACAAATGACATTATTCTTATCTATAATGCTCAGATATAATTGACATCTAGATCTCCTATTGGAAAGAAGGTCCTTCAGCAATTAATTTTGAGGGATCATTCTGATTTCACAAAACATTGAAGTTTATCCACTTTATCCACTTTAAGCCTATATTTGGACTGGAATAGACATTAGATAGAAATAATCCCTGAAATGGGTCGATCTTGTAGGAGGGATTCAAGCTTAATCACAAGCTGTTCATGCTTACCAATCATCAGGTGCCGCTTTAACAGCTTGATCAAAGTAACTTTCAGCACGTGGACCATCCTTGTGGTTCAGCCATATCAGATCCGCAAACAACGAGAGAACATTTCCATCGTTTGGGTTCGCCAGAATTGCTCTCCCGCAATACTGTTCCGCCATGGCAAGGTCGCCAAGAACCTGTCAAGAAATAACAAGAACTTGAACAAACTAAAAGTAAGGAAATGCAAACCAAAACAAATATAAAACAAGAATTTATTTAGCTTTGCAGCTTCCATTACCGCCTTCAAGAACCTCGCATAATTCCCGAGAACAAGAGAGTTTCCGGGATTCGCTTCGATCATTTTTCTATAATAAGCATCTGTTCGATCCTTCGCGTTATCGAACCCGAGAGCCCAGAACCACCATCTCCATCATCTCCATTTGATCCTCCACCTCCAAAACTACATATCCCAAAGCCACCATTAGTCCCAGCTCCATCGCCCATAACAAGGGTTTCGAGACCCTCTTCTTGCGACCCAACAATGCAGCCCTCATCCATCCCAGTCCCATCCACCAATCCATCCAAACCAGAGCTCAAGAACAGTCCATACAGTGACGAGGATCTCGAGTCGAGACCCACTTCTCGTTCTTCTCCTTCAACGTTCCCGCTAAGGCTCCTATGAAAAGGCTTCCTCTTCTTCACCGGAAGCTCACGCATATCGTCCTCCGATAACGCTCTGTTAATCTTCTTCGTCGAATCATCGCCATGGGACGACAAATTCGAAGAAGCCGTCAAGGATAAAGATCGAGTCATCCTGATATGAAGAACGTTATCATGTTCAGGAGAAGATTCCTTCGAATTAGGTATCCATGACTTCAAAATCGGTGTCGATGAACTTCGAAGCAACATCTTTTCTCAAAAACAAAAAAACACCCCAAATGCAAAACCCCCAGAAAAAATAATCCCTGAAATGGGTCGATCGAACACCGTGGCTTCTGAACTGAAATCAGCTGTTTCAGATGGTTAACCACGCTGAAATCGAACGTGAACTTATTTTCAAAAGACTGATAAATATAATAACAACAATGAAGCAAAAATGAGAACAAGCTTGCTACCCTAATGAACACGAAACGATCTTGATAACAGCACTGACACCAACTAAAAGAAAAAGAAATGGATCTCCATTAAAGCCCTGGATTGCATAAGCTGAAATCAAAAGTAAACTTACTTCAACGGTAGGGTTTCCACGACTGTCGAAGATCTGCCGTGCTTTAACGGCCTTGATTGTTGCCATTGTTAATGGATTGCAAACTGGTTCTCCTCTGCTTTCTCTCTCTCTCTCTGCAAATGGTGTCTAAACGACAGTATCGAATGCAGTTGTGAATGAACTTTGTTGTAGGAGAGGCATGACTTGGCCATCACGGGAAACTAATCGCGCGCCAAGGGGAAGAAGGAGGCGCTGGAATTTGGGGCAAAAAGAAAGACGATGGAAAAAACAATTCATTCGCGCGGCTTTATTGGGTTTTTGCCGGCGGCTTTTAAAAAACCGCCGGCTAAACCACCATGTACAATTCATCGCGCGGCTTTATTGGGTTTTTGCCGGCGGCTTTTAAAAAACCGCCGGCTAAACCACCATTTGCAATTCATTCGCGCGGCTTTATTGGGTTTTTGCCGGCGGCTTTTAAAAAACCGCCGGCTAAACCACCATTTGCCGGCGTTTTTCTCAAACCGCCGGCAAAAATTCGCCCTTGTTGCCCCCTTTTTTTGTAGTGTGCAACCATTGAGCAAACACCTGCACAGCCACAACCAAGTTCTAGAACACGTTTTTCTGTAACAACTTTTATAGATGCCCTTGGCACTCATAATATGCCAGAATCAGATCGGAGCAAAACCTTAAGCCGCAAGATCAGCAAACCACATACACCAAGGACCAATATTACTTTTGAAAACTAGAAAATACATAACCAAATGTGAAACATAAAGAACCTTTATACATGCAATCACCTGGTGGCCTAATCTTTAACAGATGTATTAGCAGAATAAGAGAACCCAAATCCTGCTGGTGAGTCCAAGTATAACATGTTTGCTTCTACAATTAAGTAAAATAGAAAATGAAATTAGCTTTTGATCCATGTTTATTTTTACATGAACTAGCACTTTACATAGCAGATAATGAAAGAGGAGATTATGTAGGTGACCTTTGTTCCAGCTATGTTCATTTTTAAGCAGGATCCCTCGTTTTGGTTTGAATGGCCCATGCTCAGAAAATGCACCAATTCCAACAGATGAACAAGTGGGCCCTGCCAAGAAATAGCAACCCAATAGGAGCTGTTAGTATCAATGACTAATCAAGTTCAAGAATCCATTTTGAATCTCATTTTTTCCCCTTTCATCATTAACATTTAGTCATCAAAATTTTTAGAATCCCAGATGATGGTAATTGCGGAGAAGCACCTCCACTAAGCCAGAGAACCAGAGGCTTTGAGGCCGCATCTGTTTCTGCTTCGACAAGATAGTAAATTAGAGCTCTCTGTTGCTTTTCATCCACAGTTATGTACACAATTAATCATAATCCCAAACACTTGGTAACTACAAGTAGATAAACAAATTAATGGGCCTAATGAAGATTTGGAAGACATTAAGGAGATTTCTTATCATACCTAAGATATTGGCAAGAAATGGGGGTTTGTGCCCCGTTTTGATTGGAAGGCTCCCTGTGGTGTTACTTGGTGGGGATGAGAGGATCTCATTCTTGGTGCAATTCCAAGAATGGCAGCAGTTCCACCTCGTGAATGAAGAATCTACACAGAAGTGAATCCAGATAAACCTCACAAGAACAGTATAACAAAAACAGGTCCTATCTTCATGAAATAACCAAATATGTACCTTAGAAGTTGTAGATTCAACCAGAGGCGTTGTTCTGTCATGCATTACTTTGATACCTATCAATGGATACCTAGTCATTGTAAAGATATGAAAAATCAGCAAGTTGAAAAGCTAATGACAAAAACACAACTACTGAAGAACCATAGCCAACATCCTTTAAATCCAATCAGATTCATAACTGGAAAGGCCAAATGGCAGTCCATGGCTCAACAGGAAAAATTGATCAAGATAGACAAAGAAAAAAGAAGAAAATTTACTAATTCCAATACGAAAAGAAGAAACAAGTATAGGAAAAAAGGTGCAAATCCTATATGAACAAGAAAAAAAAAGATCTCAAGCCCATTGTTTCCCCTTGTTAGTCAATCCTCCATGGAATTTCTGGTAAGAAAATTGGAGAATATATGTTAATAAATATTAAATCTTTTTCTTAGACTTTTACAATCAATTGCGAAGACAAATTATTTACCAATGTTCTCTCCATTTTGTCGATTCGATGCAAAAGCACTACCATAGTTTCGTTAATCGAGGTTCTTTCTGTGTCCTTTGTTGCCATGGATTCATTAATGGAGGTTGTTTCTACATCCTTTGCAGCCATTGATTCTTTCAGGAAGACCATTTCTGCATCTTCGGCTTCAAGCTCTTCCTTTAATGATTTAACTGCATCCTGCAGTGCAATATCTATACTTGCACTTCCTCAAGTTGTAGAAGATCCCCACAAGGTGCTAGGAGTTGGGCCGAACCCATATCCACGCACTCGGCCATGCCTCTCTTCTGTTCCCATAACTTGGGAATAAACATCATATCTCCTGATATTATCTTGAGATTCAATTTCAGGTTGCGATAACAAATCTTCCATTAGCCTTTGCAAATGTTAATTCATGATGTACCACTACTACAGCAAGAAATATATAGACTATAGCATACTTACAATTATTTAATTAACACTATAGCTTTGTTAATTCATGATGTACCACTACTACAACAAGAAATATATAAACATGGCAGCAAGATTACATGAGAAATTATAGTTTCATTATCCAAAGATAAAAGCATTGTTGAGTGGCAAGTAAGTACCACTCAACAACTCACTCTCCTATCTTGGAAACTTTAACTACATGTCTAAGCTGTTTTAGATGGCTAACTTAAACACCAGACTATCCAATTATTTAACTGTTGATGGTAACTTTTAGCCAAGAAAGCATACTTACAACTTTTTCGCCTACCCACTGATTTACAGGTTCTCCATTTTTACTCTTATGTGTTTGAAGAAATACTTTTGACCGTGTAATGTTTGCTCCTGGATTCTTCTCCTCCTATAATTCCAAAAAAAAAAAAATAGTTAAAGGAACAAACAAATAACAACATATAAATTAAGTTGACGAGAAATTAAAAGAAACAAACTTTTATGGTCAATTTTACCAATTCATGCCAAACACGGGCATAACTCTTTTGTCCGGATGTATGCAAAAGTTTTTGCATGGCTCGAACTTGTTTATTCTTTTCAGATTTATCCTACATAATTTTAAGCAACTTAGTTATCATAATAATAATATTTTTTATTTAAGTAAAATATTTAATACCTTATGTTCTTCGTCTTCCCACTATTCAACAAGTTGTGGCCATTGATCAGGGACGACATAAGGTGGTGGTACGTTCTTCAACCTCTCATCATGTGTAGCGTATGGATCAAAATACTTACGCTTGCATCTA
Organism: Buxus sempervirens; assembly: GCA_947561395.2. Classification (NCBI taxonomy): domain Eukaryota; kingdom Viridiplantae; phylum Streptophyta; class Magnoliopsida; order Buxales; family Buxaceae; genus Buxus; species Buxus sempervirens. The sequence goes on from OX387193.1 coordinate 9,162,570, forward strand.
CATTTCCACTCCCTCCACAATTTACTAACAGTTTTCATGGCGTATGCCTTTCCTCAAATGTCGATATTGAAAAATTGCTAGCATAGGAAAAATATTAGTTAAAAAAAAAGCTAATGCCATACCAAATAAACTCAATTCAATATGCAATTCACAAAATCATCAATATATTACTTACTTTAACATCCATCCAAATACTCTCCTTTAATTCAGAATCCATCTGCCCACTACAAAAATGAGGGGAATTAGCGACGGGCTTTTAGTGGTTGTAAGCAAATTCCGTCACTAAAATCACTATTACCGACAGTAAAGGAACTTTCCGCCCCTAAAAATTAATATATCATTTTTTTCGTGCGAAAAACCTATGGCGCGAGTTTTTTAAGTGCAGAATAGACTTTAGCGGCGGTAGTGACCGCCACTATATTAAGTTTTACCAACAGTAAGATGCCTACCGCCGGTAAAAAGTTTTCGGGAAGCTCCTGCCAAATAAAAACTTGTTTCCGGTGGTAAGAGGCCGTCGGTAATAATACTTTTAGCGGCGGTAACATCATTACCGCCCCTAAAAGGGCATTTTTTAAAAAATGAAAAGGACTTTAGGGGTGGTAAGCTCGTTACCGCCCCTAAAATGGCATTTCTTAAAAAACGAAAAGGACTTTTAGGGGCAGTAAGCCCCTTACCGCCCCTAAAAGGGCATTTCTTAAAAAACGAAAAGGACTTTTGGGGGTAGTAACCAGATTACCGCCCTTAAAAGGGAATTTTTACAGGTGGTAAAGCTCATTACGGCCCCTAAAAGGGCATTTCTTAAAAAATGAAAATTACTTTTAGGGGCGGTAAGCTCATTACCACCCCTAAAAGGGCATTTCTTAAAAAACGAAAAGGACTTTTAGGGGCGGTAAGCTCATTACCTCCCCTAAAAGAACATTTCTTTAAAACGAAAAGGACTTTTAGGGGTGGTAACATACCGCCGGTAAAAGCGAAAGCGGGAAATTTCCCGCGCTTCTAATGGATTGAATTTTAACTTGACTTTTAGGGGCGGTAAACTACCGCCGCTAAAAATAAAGCACGATTTTCAAATCTAATTCGACTTTTAGGGGCGGTAACCTACTGTCGATAAAAGCGAAAGCGGGAAATTTCCCGCGCTTCTAGTGGATTGAACTTTGACTTGACTTTTAGGGGCAGTAAACTATCGTCGCTAAAAGTAAAGCGTGATTTTCAAATCTAATTCAACTATTAGGGGCGGTAATTTACCGCTGCTAAAGTAAAGCACCGATTTTTCAAATTTAATTTGACTTTTAGGGGCGATAAGGAAGCTACCGCCAGTAAAAGTCAACTCTACATATACCAACCGAGTCTCTTCTTCTTCAACTTGTCTCTTCTTCAACTTGTTTTTTTTCTTAAAGGTAAGTTTTTTTACTCTTGTCTTTGCATTTATTTTATCTCTACCTACTTTTCTTCTTTAAAACTTTACTCACACTAACATTTTGATTTTTGTCTCTCTACAAATTTCTTCACTCATAGGTTACTCTCTCACTAACCTACTCTCTCTCTCTCTCTACCTCTCTTTTTTCTCTCTCTCTATCTCTTTGTCTCTCTCTCTCTCTCTCTCTCTCTCTCTCTCTCTCTCTCTCTCTCTAAATATCTGTTTGTATGCTGTTGAACGACGGCAGCAATTTTTTATTTTTTTAATATTATTTTTAGCGGCGGTATGTCCAGCCGGTAAAAATTGTTATTTTATTTTTTTATTTTTTAAATATTATTTTTAGTGGCAGTAATTCCCGCCTGTAAAAATAATAATTTTATTTTATTTATTATCTAAATATTATTTTTAGCTGCTGTAGTTTACCGCCGTTAATGAACGAGCAATAGTGGTAGTAGATTATTTACCGCCGCTATAACCTTTAGCGTCAAGCTATTTAGGGGCGGGAGGTGTTACCGCCGGTAAAAGTATTACCGCTGGTGAAAGCTTGTATTTTTGTAGTGGCCACCATGTCCTTCTATCCAATGGCAATTCCTCACTGCTCTTGCATTTAACTCCTAAATAGGAAGATAAAACCACAGCAGTCTTTCATATTGGTACTCCATCCCTATTTAATATAATATGGGTCTTGCTAGCCCAAGCCTCACATTGCAAGGGTCTAAAGCAAAATATGGGTTCTTGCAATCAAAGTCAATCCATGCTTTTGAATCAGCAGGATGCCTTAGAAAACCATCCTTTGTCCTTTGCTCATCATGCCATCTCATGTTTGAGGTTGTCTTTGATGACAGGAATAATCTTTGGAGCCTTGACTTTAGTGGAAGATACCACAGAACCTTAGCAGGTGTGGGTTTTTTACTTCCTTTTGAATGCATGCCTTTATCTCCATCTTGCTAACTAGAGAAAGAAATTTTGGTTTAAACCCACTGATCATGTGGCAAATAGAGTAGAAATTATGGCAGCAGAGATGTACACACACACAAATTGAAACTGGACAAATCACTCACATTGTAGGTATATAACTAAATTTAGTTCAATGACAATGTAAAATTATATAGAAATAATGAGACTTATGTTTGCTGAATTTATTTTACTTGAAATCTGCTAGGTTCACAAGAAAAAAAAATTTGTAGGCAATGGTCAAGGGATTCTGCTTTTCATCCGAAAGCCTGGAAAGAATTTTGAACGGAGAAAGTGCCTAGCATAGCATTATGATATCTAGCTTCTTGATCGATAAAAATGTCATGGTGAAGTAAAAATCTTTTACCTTCGAAAACTTGTAGGGTCAACTTCATTCTCCTAACTCGATGACAGATTTATAATTCAATTGTTATAAAACTATTAACTAACGCTTGATCAAAGTCCTACATTGAGTATACAATATCTTGAGCAATCTATAAATGATAAAATTGTTAAATATGAACAATCTGACTTAAGTACTGCATAAAATATAAAAACAATGGAGATTGAAAAGGACAATTGGTATGTTGTGGAGCTTTCATTATATAAGTGTGGTATTTAATTACATATACAGTATAACTAGAAGGGAGATTGAAAAGGCCAATTGTTAAGCTAAAAGGTTTTAAGAATAAGAATATGTAGAACATGAAAATAGGGCAATCAAAATCATTTATTGTATCTGCCTTTCTTTAGAATGGATCATCCAAAATTCATTGCTTCCAATATATCGAAGAATCAAGCATTGTAGCAGGAAATGGTAAGGTGGGCAGTGTTATTAGTGAGGATTCCCAGTTTTGTTATCATACAATAAAACTGACTTCTGAAAAAAAGAAAAAGAAAAAAAGAAAAAAAATAGATTCAATGGTGTTAATGTGCATTATTTCTAATAAAAATCCTTTAATTGTCATCAAACTTGTATTGAAGGATGGCATTAAGCTACACATTGAATTTTTTTTCTTGATCCAATCGCAGTAGATCGAAGTCCGATGTAGATGCTTTGATCAGATACATAACACCATGACAGAAATCCTTGGATTTTGTTAAATTTGAAATTCTTTGATATTTTTCCCAGATGAAGTACACAGTAGTGATAGCTGTCCCTTACATCTTCCCCCATTCAATAGTGATCACAGTTCACTCATAATGGTTGAGAATGTACAGCCCTATCATATATATCGCTTACGAATTTCAGATGGTGTTCATCAATTACATACAATCACATAGATGCGCTTTGGTATGGAGACTGAATTTAGTCAATCTCCAATTCCATGCATCATTCCCTCTAGCCTGTAAACAGGAAAAATAAGGTCAGGTTAAAGGGTATTTCAAGAATATGAATTTTCATTTAACAAATGAAAAGATATATAATTTTCAATTCAAGGATAAAAATGAAGTGGTTAATCATTGTGCTACAAATATAATTTTAGATTGATCCATTCTACCAAGAGGCAATCTGAATCCTGTCTTGTAAAGGTGATGTAAAGGGAATGTGGTGTAAACATTTGGCCAACCAAGTCGATGAGCTCAGTCCAAATTTAATTATAGTTTAAGTATGATATGTTGGTTTATTTGTCATTATGTTTTCCTAGTTTAAGTAGAATTAGTAATTTCTTATAATTAGGGAATAGGGTTGGTAATGGGTCGGATATATATCCGAATCCGACCCGAATCCGATCCGAAAGTCTCGAATTCTGATATGAGATATAGATCCGTGGTTCGAATACGAATATCAGATTTCAAATCCGACCGAATTCGAATCTGTCCATATCTGATCCGAATAGGATCAAAACCGAAATCAACATAACTTTCATTAAACCATTGGTAAACTTTGTGTAAACCATGGTTGAACCATCCTTACTCATGTCTTTCTTTAATATTTATATGACTCATTATTTTTGATAGTTAAAATTTGCTTTAATAGTTAAACTTGACTTTTGAGTTTTAAGTTCAAATCGAATCTAATTCAGATCGAATTCGAAATTCAACCGAATAAATAACCGAATTTGAATTCGAATACAGTATATAAATTCGATTTCGAATTTGGATTCACATATAAAAGATTTGTCGGATTTCGGATCGAATTCAGATATCGGATTTTTATTTTCGGTTCGGATTCAGATTATGGTAGATCCATACCGTATTCGACCCATTGCCAGCCCTAGTAGGGAACTATGCCTATAAATAGGAATATAATCTTCAATTTTAATAAGGAATAAAATTGTTTTTTTTTTTTACTGCATTCTTTATGTAAGACTCCTCTTGGTCTCTATTATTGGTGAGACTCAGTTACCTAGTGGTGGTGATCAGACTCCATTTCCAAACCCTAATAAAGGTTGGTGAGACCCCAATATTTTTAAGGGAACTCTAATGAAGCTTGGTGAGACTCTAATTGTTTGAAGGGTACGTTGTCCTGCATAATTATATTATTATTATTATTATTATTCGAGACTACTTTTCTGCTTTTTAAAGCAGAAAAAATATGTTTAATTAGTCATTTATAAAGTGCTTGCTTGCTTAATTAAAGGGAAGAAGCAATTTTTTTATTATTATTTTTTGTGAGAAGCAACAAATCATAAAATCTGCTTTTTCGGTTTACATTTCATGTCAATGAGACACCCTGGATATTCCGGTTTAGGATCCTCTGTCAAGCGGATCCTCTGTCAAGCGCAATCCAACGGACCAAATTAATTTGGTCCGATCTTCTCTGTAGAGGTACCTTCGGCTTATATTGGGGTACCTTAGGCTTAGAAGAGGGTACCTTAGGCTAATTTTGGTGACTGCATATGGCTTACCATGGGGGGTACCTTAGGCTTATATGGGAGTACCTTAGACTTACATGAGGGCACCTTGGGCTTCCAGTGGGGTAACTTAAACTTATTTTGGAAGGTACCTACCACGATTTAGAGAGGTAGCTTTGGGTTATAGTGGGGTACTTGAGGTACCCCGTATTTGACAGAGGTACTCCATGAAGATGATCGGATACCCCATGTTTGCCTGAGGTACCACAGTATTTGACAGAGGTACCCCATTGTTTGCCTGAGGTACCCTATATTTGATAGCCTTCCTTTAATTTGATCCAACGTTTGGACCGTTGGATGCGCTTCACAAAGGATCCTCGGCTTCACAGAGGATCCGCTTCATAGAGGATCCGTTTCTGGATATTCCTGGGGCACACAACTCAACTTTCAATACTAGAACTTCCTAGGAAGCCCAAGTGACAAGATGGAACACAGGTCGGCTGGAACCCACCAGTCCAGTCCAACAATTTCGTCCCCAAGTTGGCATCCATATAATGAATTTCCTGCAATCTGCATTTAGGACTGCAGGACAGTAGGAGGGAGGGCCAGCCATGTCGAGTCTGACAAAAACAAGTGGGTGGACCAGAGTATCAGAATCACCCAACTAAAGAACCACATGGGTAGGTGATCCTGCTTAAGATCATCCTTGCAGTCCATGTAATGCAGTTTCTGCAAAGGCAAGTGGTAGAAAACTAAGGGCACAGCCCCACCAGTCTATAAACCTCACAGAATCATAATTACACGGTTCCGGAGGTAAATAAAGGCTTCCATGTGCTCTGCATCTCAAGACTCCTGCACTGACCTAGCCAAAAGGGAAAATGGCTAATGGTCCAAATCATTTGTCTCTGTATATATGGTCGGTGATCTGAAACTTTCCAGTGAGGAAGCTTTAGTGGGAGGGAAGCATGCCTTTAACCCTCCACAAAAGGGTACATGATACTTGTCTGAACAATCAAGCATAGCTTTACAGGACATGAAAGATGAGATTCATGAGAACCATAATACCTAATGACTTTTGGTTAAAGAAGCTTCCCCTCCAGACTGGTTTGTGCTGAACTTTTCACCAACTGAGAACAATGAATCCTTCGACCAAAAAACAGGGGGACCATTTTTCTGAGATACCCATCAGCTCAAGTAGTTATTCTGATGTAATTACAGTACAACACATCTGATTTCGATTCAGTAATCACAATTAGCTTTTTGTTTACAGTACAACACATCTGATTTGGATTCAGGAATCACAATTAGCTTTGTGTTCAGGAGCCCATACAAAGGTATTTTCATACAAGCAACTACAGAATACCCATCTTTGTACAGAAGATTGCAAATCAAATAGAACAAGGTATTGGAGTTTCTATCAAAGTCAAGTTCATAATTCTTGCTATTTAGAGAGAGACAATTGATGTTAAATACACAAAGTGGTACAGTATTTGAGTGTCATATGAACCAACACAAAATATAACTTTCTTTACAATTTACTCATACAGGGTACTCTCACCAGGCTAACCTACAAAAAAGGATCAAAGAGAAAAACCAAGTATTCATACGTAAAGGAATGAAATTAACCTGAGGACATCCAAGGCAAGCATTTCACAATGCAACAGTGGGAGGTGAATCTCAACAGCATTCTTAGTACCAGAATGAAGGGGATTCTTTTAACTTTGTTCAGAAATCTTGTAGAGTTACAGGTATCCATATGGTTAACCATGAAAGCAAGCTCTTCTTGGTTCAATCCCCATCACCTCCGGGAACAGCAGATGGAGCAGTCATATCTGACTCTATTTTTCTTTCATGCACGTTTCTACACTGCTGAATGAGGAATTACTCTGCTGGTCCAGTCTTGCTTGTTGGATAAACTTTACACTGGATGACCGTACTCCCAATTCTAAAGCCAGGAATCACAGTAAAACCGACCTTCGGTCGAGTTCTACCCGTCGTTCCAATGCCCTTTTGGAGGACATTTTCCATGTAAATCATGGAGAAATCCACCCCATTTTCAACCTGAAAAATATCAACAACAGGATTGAAAGAGAATGCCAGTTTATGAAGCATCCATACTGAGCTAGCCATGTTCACAAAAGATTCATAAAAAGCTGTTGAGGACCTCCATGAATTCAACACAGCTTCATTCTGTTCCAAGTTCTTGAAAAGAGAAGATTCCATGGTAGGGTGGATCAAAGCTTGGTACTTCTTTTCACAGAATTTCCCAAAATCACTGGTGGGATTTCTACTTAGAAGCTCCATTGCATCACCAGTAGCATGTTCGATGAATTGCTTCAATGAATTCTTCCCTCGACAGCTCGAATCAAAACCATTGCACTGAATGTCTTCCTTCTCCACGCCAAAACCCTCCAAATCAAAATCTCGAAACATGACTAAAGAAACATAAGACATGAACACGTATCTGTTATGTCTTTTCTTTGCGAACTCAACATCTGGATAAACAGATTTCGCCGCTATGTCCAAATCCCACTCAGCTTTCTTCATCAAGTCAATCAAAAGCTTTGTAAATCTATGAGTTGCCCTACAAGCATCTTGCAACACAGAATCGAAAACCCCAAGTGATAAAAATACCTCATAACGAGAAGGAGAAGCAGAAGACTTCGAATTCGCATCTGATAATCTTTTAGACAATCTCAAATTCGAATTCTGAATCTTACACAACTTTTGGTTCAACTCCGAAACCTCAGCGTCTCTGAGATCAATATCGGACTGTAACCTATTCACTATCATATCCAATACACGAAGCATGTTCTGATTCTCCTGTACCTGAGCTTCCAAAGGCGAGGAGATAGGCAAACTAGGGTTTGCATAGTTAGGGTTCTTGAGGAAATCCCTATACCACTGCTTGATCTCCGACAGCTTCTGGAGGTGAGAAACTGCAGCTCGATCGGCAGCCTTCATGTTTTCAGAGTCGAACGGGGTGTGAGCCATCTGTAGCTGAAGATAAGCAGCTTCAAAGGAGGAAACAGTGGCGAAGAGAGACGGGACAAGGGCTTGCAGTGTTTGGAGATTGCTGATTTGGGTTTCTCGGTTTGGAGCTGACTGCGATGATTTCTGAAGGTTTTGATCGGGTTTTATGACTACTACTCTCTGACCAGTAATGACTCCTTCGGCGGAATCCAGAAGGGAGAGACCATCCGCTTCCTCAGGGACTTCTTCTTCTTCCGCAAAGAATTCAATGGTTTTAGTCTTGAAAGCCAGAGCAAATTTCTGAAACATTTCGGAGATCTGGGGAGGTTTCGCTGAGCCATCCATCTCTAGCATTTCTCGAGTTCTCTCTGAACGCAGAGAGAGAGAGAGAGAGAGAGAGAGAGAGAGAGAGAGTTTGTTTTCTTCTTTTGCTTTTCCTTCTCTGAATGGTTGAACAGAGACTATTGATGTTTTGAAGGAAAGATGAAATTTTGGGTTTTCTGTGGGAATGTTGTGGGGATCGACACAGGAATCACAAGGAGTCTGTGTCTAATCCAGGGGCTAGTCTTTCACTTAAAATCCTTTTTTCTTTTTTAATGTGAGGGGAAGGGAAAAAGGAAAACTTGATCTTTGTTCCTCTTGGTGTTCAGTACTCTTTGGATTATTTAAATGAATGAACATCAAAAGAGGAAACTGTTTGCAAGGAAGGAATATAAATGAGACTGAGTACACAAGACTTCTAATGGTTTTACTTTATTCAAGCCCTAAGGTCCCTTTCATGGTCTCTTTCTGATCAAACTGCCACCAATGGCTTCTCAAATTCACCAAATCCTTCACATTTATTCTAAATTTTAGTCACCCATTCGCATCACGTCCATAAAGTCAAGAGTGAAATTGCAAAGATGCCTATCCAAAAATAAAATAAAAGTGAAAATTGCAGGAACAATCAAAGTGATATTTCTTTCCTATTGTAATGCCTCTGCCACCTTACATTGCAGATTCTTTTCTTTTCTTCTTGTGTATCTGTGTTCAAGCAAACTTAAGTTCATCATATAAGCAACCGAGTTATCAAATTTGATTCTGTAATTATCCTCATTTGCATATTGATGGACAGAATTGGTCAATCTATGAAAACTAATAAAATAATAGCCATAATCTTATACTATAAAATTTTTTCCTAAAACGGCCTTAATTATAATTCTAAGTATATATTTCTATAGGTAACTTGGTTTTTCTTTTTCCCCTTTCAAAAAAAAAAAAAAAAAATTACCCTTTTACAATTTTTAAGATGTTGGATGTACCAAATCCGAAATGAAATCGTCTACCATGTTTCCTTGAATTGCTCCTTGACGTGGCTGTGAGATGCTGCCATGTGGAGCATCTCATTGCCACTATTTTTTCATGTGTTATAAATGTATCAAGTGGGCCCCACATGAAAAAACAGTGGCCATAAGATGCTCCACATGGCAGCATCTCACGGCCACATCAGGGAGCAAATCAGGGAAGCATGACGGATGATTTCAACTCACCAAATCCCTTTTTAATTGCATATGTGAAGTATTGCGCACACCACCTGCTAGTAACTAAATGGCAAGCTTTGAACTAGGTTTTAAGATTTGGGTGGAATCTATTGGAGTTGAGGGACTTCATGTTTGGTTAGCAAATAGTAAATAGGTGTTTGATATGGGATCATTAGTAAAGTACCAAAAACATGTAATTCTTAATAATATTTTAGAGTCTACAAATGCCTAGGGGCTTGTAGACTTAACCTTATTATATTTTAGTATTTTATTTCAAATTTCAAATAATTATACTACATTATTTTTTTAGTAAAAGTTGACCACCATGATTGGAACGTGGTGATGTTAGGTACACGGCAGGTGCGTAGAGTATAAGAGAATTATAAAAGAGAAACGACATAGAAAAGCTCGGTACCATCTCTACAAAAAACAGTGTAAGAAAGTCATAGAAGGGGAAGGATAAAGAAAGGCTCCATGACATATCTAAAATAGCTAGAAAGCTACTAACTAACAACTTCCTCTGTAAGAAAGTCATAGAAGGGGGATAGAGAAAAGCTACATGATATATCTAAACTAGAAAGCTACTAATTAACAACTTCCTCATGTTTTTTTTTCTTTCCTCTTGTTTTGAGAGGACTTGTTGTGTTGTTTTTCTATGTAAGAATCTTAATGTGACTGCACAGTGTCTACAACGCATATCTCAATTACAGCATGCACAGCAACAGACATTGATGTGGAGACCCACCAAAATGAATATTCCGTGGATCCCACATCACTGTATCTTGTTGTACATGCTATAAAGTAAATCAACGTTGCAGACTATCATTACTGTCTTAATCCTTATGTCTTGTTTTGCTATAAGATACTGTCAGGTTTAATATTTTAGATTGGCTTGATTCCGTGTCAAAAAGTATGTGGTTAAAGTGTTTAAATTAATTAGAATAAGTTATAGAAGTCACGGTTCAAACGGCGTCAAAATCGTAGTCAAATTGAAGATTTTATGGTTGACATTTGAAAGAGTTTGATGCACTGTTCGAACGTTCATTGGTAAATTTAGTTGCAGAGAAACCCGAGAGTAGCTTTCAAGATTGTTAGAGTGACCATTCAAACGATACAGGCTCTGAGGTGATTTGCAGACAAACCTGAGAGTGGCGTTCGAGACCGTGAGAGCCAACGTTCAAACGATCGCTTATATTTAACCTGACGTGAGAGCCGCATTCAAACGATACCTTATAAGTTGTTTTTACGTATCGAACGTGAGAGCCGCGTTCAAGACCGTTCGAACGTTCAAGTTGTAAATTCACTTACAAAAATTTCGATCTTATCTGATTCAAATCCAATTCTTTCTGAACTTCTTCCTAACCTATATAAGTATCCTTAAGACGTTTCAATACATTACTTAAGTCGTTTTTTGAACCCTAAATCGTCTTGTGTGAGGAAGAGAAACTTCTCTCCTTTTTTTCTACCTTTGAGCTATCAAACATTCTTCTCTTACCTTAGAGTTCCGGGTTGGAGTTTGCTTGTAGAAGTTCCTACGATTATTGAGTGAGTTTGTTTGGCACTTCACGAAGAAGATATTTAAAAATCTGAATCGTTGTAAGGGTGCAAGTCTGAAGAATTCTTCAAATACTTAGACTGTGAGTCAGAGTCTGTGTTGGATCGTCTGAACCACTGTCTGTAAGTCATCTTCTTATAGTGAAATTTTCTAAGGTGGCTCCTAATAGCTCTGAGGGTTTTTTACTTTGAGAGTTTTCCCTTTGTCACCAAAATTGCCTGTCTTGATTTACTTATTGTTTATTCTCTTGTAATTTTGTGTGACATCGGCTAACGTAATTATTACTATTTTTCTAAGGCTTGTGTATGCCTATTAATTGAAGACTTGTCTTTAATTAATAGAAATTTTTATTTCGCAGTTGTTTACACCTATTCACCCCTTCTGTAGGTACTTGTGTTGGTCATCCGTGAATGGAGGAACGGTTTGATTTGATTTGATTGGTAGGCAGATTACACCCCGGTTTTTGATTATTCGAGCACCAACGTCTCTCTTTGGTTTGACCTAACATGGACTTGCCACATAGAAAAAAAAATTTTGTCGGATGGTGCTCGGAACAACAAGACAGATGCCCGAATTACACTCGAGGAGACAATTTGACAATTGGTATTCCAAAAAAAAAAATTCAAGTCGATTTCCTCTGGTCCTCTATTTTTGCTCCCTCAATCACCACGCAACACTTGTCCCCAAAGGGCCCCACCATAACTACTTGCGGTAACAACTTGGATTACATTGCCAGCTTTGCGTTCCCAAGGGCCCCACCATAACGGCTCTCTCTCTTCTTCACCTCTCTTTCTTCCTCTATCGCCCCTCTCACTTTGCTCTCTCGCTCTCTTGCCTCTCTTTCTATCGTTCATTCACTGAATAGGAACCCATCTTAAGTTACATAATGGAAACCATTGAATAGAAATGAATGAGAACCCATTAAACAAGTCAAATTTATAAACAATTTCCATCTCCATTAAGTCAAATTTGAAACGTGGAATTTCCATTAACTAAATAGGAACCCATTAATCAATTTAAATTTGAAACGTGGAATCTGAATTTGAATAGGAACTCAAGAGGAAATTCCATTAATCCATTAACCAATTGAATAGGAGCTAAGTAGGAACTTGAACATGGAACGTGGAATAGGAATTGAATAGGAAATTCCATTAAGCCATTAACCAATTTAAATTTCCATTAACCCATTAACCAATTGAAACGTGGGAGTTCCCATTTAGATTTGAATAAGAACTGAATAGTAAGAACTGAATCGGAACCATTAACCAATTTCCATCTCCATATGTCAAATCTATAAACAATTAGAGAAACCCATTATATTTGTGGTGGTTATGTTAAAATTAAATCAAAACTCTTAATATATATATATATATATATATATATATATATAATCGGGTTGGCGGGTTGATCCTGTTTATTGGTGGGTTGGGTTCGGTTTGGGGTTTTCCCAACCCGCCATTAATCGAGTCAAACCCTAACCCGACCCGATTAAACCCAACCCGATTATGACCTGACCCGTTGCCAGCTCTAGGAATGCCCGAGCTCCTATTTCGACAAGGTCTCCTAGATGCAAAAATAAAGTGATAGCTCTCCCTTCAGATTCCGGCGAAAACAAAATTGGCTCTCTCCATAGAGATCCTAGCAAAGGAAAAAAGGAAGAAAAATGGCAAAAAGAAGCAGGAGAGAGAAACGAGAGTAGTGGAAGATGAAGCAGGAAGTAAGAAAGGGCGGAGGAGAGAATTCTCTCTCATTGTGGGCCCTTGGGACGCAAGTTGGCAATGCTCTTAACCCAAGTTACTAACGCAAGCAGTTATGGTGGGGCCCTTTGAGGACATGTGGCGCGTGGTGATTGAGGGAGCAAATAGGGAACAAAAATAAAGGTACCAGAGGAAATCGACTCGACTCATCTTGATTTTCTTGCGAGCCTTTTATTAAGGTAAACTGACCCTAAAAGTTGGTTAGGTGGGTTTGGAAAGTTTGATTGACTAGGACAGGTCCACCCTTTTTGTTTGTTTTTTTGATAGAGATAGGACAAGTCCACCCTGGCTTCTTTATTTTATTCTACAACTGAGTAGATTAAACCAAAAGGATGGTGCCCACTTGGGTTGGAGCTTTTCTTGGAGGAGGGGTGTGGACCGGTCAATGAAGGGAAAATTGACTTTTAATGATACTTTTTAAACATAATTCAGGTTCAACCGATTAATTCTTGAAAATTTAAAATTAATAATACTTTTTTAAAACAATTGAGAATCAGTGTCATTTTACTATTACGAAGAATTTCTTCCAAAAATACCTTCAAAAGACTTGTAAACCTCACTTTTAAATGAGTGAAAAGGTTTTCAAAGTCTTTTGATAGCATTGTCGGAATACTGATTCTTGATTATTTAAAAAAGTGTGATTAATTCCCAATTTTCAGGAATTTGCCCACTAAATATGAATTATTTTTAAAAAATTGCACTAAAAACCAATTTTCCCGGGCAAGGAATACCAAAACAACCTGAAATCAGATGGGTTTGGGTATAGGGCTGGGGACCATGCTAGGTCCAACTGTAGATGTGGATCACATTTCCCCAATAAGGCTATAGTTGTGGATCTAAGGACCACAAATATCTCTTCATACACCTGAGACCTACTGGCCTTTTGTGGCTGTGTCACTCAATAGGCCAAAACTTCCCCTCCACTCCTTCCCCAGCCAAAAGATTCATAGTACCATGTTAGCTTTTCTCAATACAGCTGATAACTGCTTACACTCAAAACTACTAGCATCTTAGTATTCAACAGCTTCCATTATACTACTCTATTAGAGAAATCTACTATCAGACTGGTATTTAGAGAAGGCGCTTTTTGCATCCAAATCTTTAAATTATGATATATTTATATTTTTATCCTCTTTTTTTTTATATCAATATCCTGCTTTTTACCCTAATCATTGCAATTGTAACCCTAATGTTATAATCGGTTAATATTTGTTGTTTATTTTTTTAAATGACCAAAATAACCTTCAATAAAATAAAAATTATTTTGTAATTATCCCCTTTTATCATCTTCTAATCTCACTGTTATCCATGTACTATTATATCTGTTACATCTATAACCTAGGTAATTGATATTAAAGGAAAATAAATGATCAATTATGAGGGAGGGGGGATCTTTCTCTTAGTAATGAAAGTGTTTCTAGTGGAGAAAAATAAATTAGTATTTTATTACTTTTTTACAATCTCTTTGAAAAAAGACATTTTAATCATTCCAAGAAGATAAACTACGGACAGTTGATTCTCATTGATTCTCATTGACATTGACATTCTTTCGGCTCCCTCCTCTTCGGCCCCTTAGAGGATTAGGCCCATTATAAACCAGATTCTGTTGCTCTGTAACTCTTTCGATTGTTTTTTGTTCGTGCATACTTTCAGGGAGGGCAATCAAGTAGCCGATTGTTTGGCGAACTTTGCCCTCGATGCTTACTCTTGTGTGTGGCTGCGTCCTCCCCCTTTCCTCTCGTTGTTGTTGTTTGATGATGCGAGGGGGCGGAGTTCGGTGCGTTCTATTTCTTAATAAAGGTTGGTCCGTTGATTATCAAAAAAAAAAAAAGATAATGGTAGGGTATGACTGCAATGATTATATTAAATAAATGGGTATACATAAAAATATTAAAAATGAGAGGATATAAATGTAAATGAGTAATTTTATAGGGACATAGGTGCAAAAGCCCTTGAAATGCATGTCAATTTAATGCAGATAAACAATGCAGGAAACCTTGTTGTCAAAGCAGAGTTACAATCTCATTGCACAAGAGATGAAACTTGGTTATGGGATGCCATTGCTATAGAAATTGGGTGAATAATAATCAGTACATAAACTGTAAGGAGAAAAGAATGACAGATCCCCCCAACAATCTAAATTACAAGGATTCTATGGGGGACATAGTACAACTTTGGGCAAGGAAAAATAACATTTCAAAATCACAGAAAATTCATACTGGTAACACTCATTCTAAAACCTAAAACACCTATAACTGTAAACATCACCCAAGCAACCCATGCTACCAGAAGCACTACCAGCAGAGATTATACAGTTCTATCAGCTGCAATGTTTTAATGGAAAACAAAGATTGCAACGAAAAGCACCACAGGCAGAGCGAAGAATAGCTTTGAACTTCCACCTTTGATTGACATTGCAGATGATTCCTGCGGCCTATAAACAAAAGGTGGTTTAAGGCGGATTGTTGAAGACGATTAAATAAAAATATGCAGTTAATATTTAAAGGTTTATATACATACTTCTGCTTGGATTTGAGGGCACCACAAAAGAGGGCATTATCTGGTATTGGCAATTCGGTTGTGTTAGCCTCAGGATTAACAATCCTGACATATGTTTCTTGGCCAAGATACCATCTGTCTAGGTTTTCTGTTCTCAGGTTCCACACTCCAACATTATCAAGAGAGATCAGTATTGCTGTCCATGCTCCGGGGAAAACCTACAAAGAGCAGCAATAGAAGAATACGTGAAGAAACAAAATCATAATTTGACTCCAAATGTATATATCTTATAGATGATGAACCTCAGCTATGATAGACCTCCATGCTTCCATCAAAAGTGTTTAATATGCAAACAATAATGATGTTTGTGTCAAGAAATTATACCAACAACTGAAATCCTGACCATTTGAAAACTAACTAATAGTGCATCATTAAAACTACGAAATAGTCGAGACATCCATAAACAGTGTATATTTAGGTATGTTGGATTATGATCCACCCATGCATAATGCGAACAAACAATTTAAGAAGAATTGCATAACTTGTCAAGACATAGATATTTAATTTCTAAAATAAGGTTCATAGATCCAAGAAAGTGACAGCTCTGGATGCTTTTGCTACATGACCAGAAAAGGAGTAAGGGGACCCAAAAAAAAAACCCACACACACACACTAAGGGGTGAGGACGAAGATAAGCACATGTAGAGGATAAAAAGTTTTCAGAAACAGACCTGTACTGTAGAACGAGCAACTGCATCCCACTTATTATACGATCCCCTGCTGTTATTTGTCCATTCCCCATAATCCATCCTGCACCAAATAAAAATCCTACTATTATCACAAATGGAAATATAAGTACCATGATTGCATTCTATAAAGGTGTAGGCACAAGTGAAAAACAGGGAAGATAATGAATCCCTACCCAACCACAAAGAATGCATAACCGTCCATGTGATAGCTCTGCATTACAGTATCATTGTTCTGTAGTATGACTTCTATAAATCCCTTATATGTTGCATTGATCACTGATGTTTCCATCCTGGGTGGCTCAGCAAGTGATCCATTAGGGAAATCAAGCTTGTAAACTCCCCCTACATGAAACTCATCAGCAAGTTTTATTGGAGTCTCAGGATTGACAAATGAGATCCCATTGAGTGTAAAATGCCGTTTCGCATTAATCATGACGGCTGGCTTGTTCTTCAACATATATACATCAGTCACATTGATTGAACCATACCTAAAAGATCCCTGTGGGTTAGGGCGAGCACCACTAGCAGAAACATTCCACCTGACCAATTTGGAAATGGAACTGTCAGTCAGGGAGACCTTAAAAACAAAAATTGAACTTCCTTCCTTCCAAAGTACTATTGTCATTAAGATTGGTAATGCCTATCCATACAAGAAACCACATGAACAAACCTGATGGATCTTGCCTGGTTCATCGAAAATGACTTGTCATACTGATCGTTTGGTGGGTCTGGAAGAGGACCAGTTGCATTTCCCTTTGAATTGGTATAGTGCAAGATGGAAACACCAGTAACCCTTTTCCAAAGTGATTCATTCACGAACCTAGCACTTGCAACAATGTAGTAATCTGTACTTGCATTCTGATCCATGTTAACCAAAAAAGAATAAGACTGTCCAACATGTATATCTAAGTTTGTATAATTTTGTTGAATTGTGTATGATCCCTCCGTCTCAGCAAGAAGCAAATTATGGTTCTGAATCCTGAAGTTCAAACTAGTTGAGATTCCAACATTGTGTACACGAATGCGGTAAGTTTTACCTGTCAAACGTCATGTAATAGTTAACTTTAAGCTCAAACTGGTCCAGTGCAAGCCTAAATGGAAAAGTCTAAGTTACATACTAATATGACTAGAAAAATGTGATAATTAGAATATTACAATAACAAAGAATAAATATACAATAAAGACTCATCAATCATAAATTTCCAATTCTGGTGTGTGTGCTCCAGATAATTGCAATCTGATGATCAACCATCAGATCAGTAGTATTTTCTGCACCATTTTTCATGGAGTAAATATTTCCTAAATTATATGGATACATAGATTAAAATGGAATAGAAGTATTCCGCTCTATTATTAGGATGCATTAAGAAAGGCCTCAAGGGAAATCCAAAGCCATCCAGTAAATTTTTATGTAAGTTACCATCAAGTTTAAGAAGTTCAATGAATTCAAAATCATCAATTTGGTGGATCAACTTAGATGGATGACAGCAAAAATTATGCACAAATGGTAAACTAATGTTTACTCATTTTTTTATGATCAGGAAACCACATGCAGGGACTAGGTCCAAATATAACCATCCAATGGCTTAATAAGATGCTAAGTTCTTTAAGGGGATAAAAAGACAAAGAAAATAAAAATAAAAATGTAACAACTATAAATTATTTTGCCCTAAAAATTTATTGCAAAAATTACCTGGTTGGACTTCAATAGTTTCATAAGGAATGCCATCTGGAACCAGTGTGGTATTGTATCTGAAAGGACCCTTCCCATTAATGAGAACTCCATCAGGCATCCCAAGGTCATTTCCATCGTCAAGGGTCTGTCTCAGCTCCTACAATTCAAAGGGGAAGCAAGCCAGATGTATTGTTTTACTCTTAATTCCTATAACTAAAACTGGAATTACGACATAATTAGATATTGAAATCCCAGACTCCAATATGCTCTGATCATGCTTAAAACTAAACATTGATCATGAATCAACAACTAACCGTATGATTTCGGGTGTACCAGTCACCAATAAAGATGGTTATATCCCCATATGGAGTTGCAAAAGGAACTGGTATCACAGGCCTGTTAGTTATGATAAAACCGCCATAGCCACCCGCTGCTCTCTGAAAATTGAGCGACGGGAAGTAAAAGAAGCTTCCAATCTGATCCTTAAGTTGAAACTGGTATGACCATTTCCAACCTGCAGGGATAGGACAATTGGTGCCTGGGACACCATCTTGCCACGAATTTCGCCTTTGCTGAACGCCAACCCTGTACAATTAACAACCAAAAGTCCTCATCAAATCAAATCGCCACCCAAAATCAAACATAATTTTCCAACTAAATCGAGTTGAGAAAGAAGATATATGGTGAATCCTACCAAGTAAACAGAAGATCTTCATCCAAATTATTTGTTATGTTAACAACAACATTATCGTTAGTAGTCACATTAATGGTAGGACCCGGAAACACGCCATTAATCGCTATAACCTGCAATACAAAGAAAGAACATTGAGAATACCAGAAACCCATCCCACTTAAGCATTGATGAAACCAGATTATCAGACTAAACTGCAAGTAGAATTCGAAGCAACGATTACAACAAACGAAACAAGAACAAAACCAAAACATTAAAAGCACAAAACCCAGATGAGAAAATTCAGCTGTTTAAGAAAAGATCGAAGATCATAATCACACCACCCCTTAACTAATACAGAAAAGTAAGACAACCACAGATGAGAATACCTACTAGCAGAGGAAAAGAATAGTATCCGAATACAAAACCTGTTGTTCAACGCCCAACGGAGCGACAGTGATGTATGAAACATCCCATACGTGAGAAGGATCAGCGCCGAAACAGAGGCTTGTAAATAAAATAATGTGGGTTAAGAACAGAACAAAAACCCGAAACAGTGCCATGAATGGATCTGTTACAACACTTACAGCCGTTTTTCAGTTCTGTACTTGGACCCTTTTACATTATCGAGACAGAGAGAGAGACAGAGACGGAGAAGAGAAGACCAGAGAGAGAGAGAGAAGAGCTCTAAGGCGGACAAACAGAAAGCCGGCAAATTTCTTATTTTAAAGCTTAGTATGAGCCGAGGAGGAGTCACACAAACTGACACTGCTGGGTACAGCAGAGATATTACAAAACGGCTAGGGCTTTTTGTCTTTGTTTGTTGCACTGAAAAACCAATTTTTTAGGGCTTTAGAATTTCAAATGGAAAGTACCCATTTATATAACTTCCTTATTTGAGAGTCGATGACTCCGAGGCGAATGGAGCTTATGGAAACCAAGATACTCTGGCAGTCTAAACGTTCCCATTTTCACGAAGCAAAACCTCCTCACCTGCACGACGGGACCTACATGTGGGTCCGACCCTATTCTGGTCTGGTCTCATTCCCCTGTTTTTACGGACCACGCGGTTCCGTGCAATATAGGAAGCCTGCAGCGACTGAACAAGACAACCGTATTCCTACCAAAAGGAGGAAGAAAACAGTAATGGCAGGTGGGTCACAGTAATTACGCTTATAATTTGAGATTCTACGCCTTCTACTTCTTTTATATCCTTTTGTTTTTTCTCTTTTAGAATAGACCCGCATGTTTTGGCATGTACATATTTAGGGTGCAACTCGGTCCGGTTAAAACTGAACCTGAACCGATCCAAACCGACTTCGGTTCGGTTCGGTTTTGGTCCAAAAATTCCTAAACCAA
The DNA here is from genome assembly GCA_947561395.2 of Buxus sempervirens. Lineage (NCBI taxonomy): Eukaryota > Viridiplantae > Streptophyta > Magnoliopsida > Buxales > Buxaceae > Buxus > Buxus sempervirens. Next base: position 9,182,496 of record OX387193.1, read on the forward strand.
ACTAGGTCGGTTTGGTTTTGGATTTTATGTTCGGTTAAACCGAATCGAACCCGAACCGAATTCATGTATTTCCTTAAACCGAACCGAATTCATATATATATTATAATATATAATCTATGTTTTATATATATATATATATATATAATACAATATATGTTAAACTTTTAAAATGTATCTTTAAACTTTAAGGATATTACAAAAAAAACCTTTGTTTGAGATAAGAATATATTAGTCTAACCCGAACCGAACCGAATAGTTTTCATGTAGTTCGATTCGGTTCGGTTCGGTTTTTTTTATATATTTTCGGTTCGGTTTTCGGTTTAGTTGGTTCAATTTTCAATTCGGTTCAGTTAACTACATATATTTTCGGTTTGGTCTTGGGTTGACATCAACCCGGACCGAACCGAACCAAGTTGCACCCCTAGTACATAGTGCATACGTATCTCCCTAACACAGCGTGATTGTTACTACAAGAGACATTGCAAACTCACAAGATTGGCATATGGAGCATTTATTTTTTCATAAAAAGGACTTTCTTACATTTTCAAAAAGAAAAAAATGCTTCATGATTGACTGCTTTACGTGACAGCATCTCTCTCACATAATTTGGTATAGAATTGGAGATAATTTTAAACCAAGCTTACATGGAAAACAATGTAAACTTGTATATTTTACTAATTCATTTGGGGCTTGGCTTGTTAAAACTCGAATCTATTACTATGTACAATTGCAATGAAATAAATATTATTTGTTAAAAAATATGTTATATGGTACCATGATTAAAAAATATATTTTTAAAATTTAAAATAAATATTTCTAATGTTATAGTTCCTAGAATTCCTTCTAAATATATATTTTACTTATCCAACTGGGGAAGTTGGTTTTAAGTGATACTTTTTCAAAATAATTCAGATTCAATCGCTCAAATCTTGATAATTGAGAATTAATGATACTTTTTAAAAAATAGTTGAGATCATTTCACTGTTCATAATGTTTTTTTCCAAAAATGCCCTCAAAAGACTTTGAAAACCTTTTCACTCATTTTGTTACAAGTGAGATTTGCAAGTCTTTTGAGGGTATTTTTGTAAGAAATTCTTCATGAATGGTAAACTAAAACTAATTCTCAATTATTTTAAAAAATTATCACTATTCTCAATTTTCCAAGAATTGAGCAACTGAATTTGAGATATTTTGAAAAATATCATCACTTAAAACCAAATTTCCATATCCAATGTGTGAGCTTATGAAGAATAAGTCTAGGCCAAACATGGGGCTAGAAAATCCTAGTAAGTCTTTGAACTTCACTAAAGTTCTACCAGTCCATTATCGAGTTATGAAAAGCTTGATTTGAGTTACATAAATTCCTATATTTCATTCAAGGGCTTTTTACATCCATGTCCTTACGTTATATTATATTTGCATGTATGCCCTCTTGTTTTCAATATTTGTATTTATATCCCTCTATTTTATATAACCGTTTCAATCATACCCCTGGCATTAAAGTCCATTAAATTTTATTATTTATTTTTATTAAATGACCAAAGTAACCTTTGATAAAGTAAAAATATTTTGTATTTATCCTCTTATATTCTTATAAATTCATTTATGTACTTACATTATTATATTTATTGCATATATACTTTAAATCATTAATATTAATTTGTTTAATTAATAATATTTCATATGAATTCCACCTAGACCCATATTCATTTGCATATGTAATAAACTTTTAGAAGGTTAATTTAGTCATTTAATAAAAAAAATAACAAAAGTTAATGGAATTTGACATTAGGGGTACATCTGCAACAATTATGCTAAATGGAGAGGTATAAATATAAATACTTAAAAAAAGTGGATATAGATGTAAATATACCATAATGTAGGGGTATAGATGCAAAAAGCCCTTCATTTAACTATGGATATGCATTTTAAATTGCGTCAACATCAAAACGATCGATTTCTGAGTTGAAAACTACATTGGCACAATAGGTCATTTTCTGATAATTGGTAACTCCAATAGAACAAGTGCAACCATTAAGTGTGACTTAGCTAGTGGCCAGATGGAAAGAAACGGAAAACGGGTATTTCTAACTCCAATAGAACAAGTGCAACCATTAAGTGTGTCTTTCTTTCTTTCTTATTTTTAAATTATTTGTTTCTAGTTGCATTCCTATTCTACTTGTAATCATGCTGACTTAACATATTCTTAGCTAAGGTTTGGATGATGAATTAGGACGTACATGGGAATAAAGTTATAGTGCTCAACCCATTATTCACTGTTATTATGCTTTGTGGCTTGAGCAAAATAATTACAATCATCAATGTAATAGAAAGGTATGTGTCCATCATCTACTACCTACCACTTAAACTTATTAAAATAATACCATTTAGACCATGACAATCATACCTCATGAAGACAAACTAATTTGGTTGGGGTGAGATGCTGTCCTTAATTAGCCGCTCTTCTCTCCAAGTCAAAGCTTGTTGATATCTTACCAACCAATGGGAAGAAGATTATAATCAAATCTTAAGAAAGATTAATGGTTCACTAACAATGATTGAAAATTTTACCTTTAGCAATAGAAAATATATCTATCTAAATGCTCTTGTTCTCTTGTCGCTAGCATGCTTTAGTATGTTTCATTATTGTGCTTGTAAGCTGTAGTGCTTTTATTCTTCATCATCTGACTCCTCCATCAAGTGGAGGCTTGGATGTCCGGGAACCTCAGGTCTTCTTTCCTTCTTCCTTTCTTCTTTCTTGTTTTCTTTCAATTATTCTTGATTTCTCATTTTTTCTTAATTAATTTTTCCCTTTCTTTGAACTTTGTCAATATTAATCATATGCATTTGTTGCAAAAATGAACATTTGACAGCATGCAATGAAAGACAAATTAAAGAGGCTAAAGAAACAAAGGAAGAAAGAAAGAAGAATTGGGATTGCTTGATGGTAAGTATGACTGCCTATGTGAGGTTCTCTATTGGTTGAAGAAGCAAACCCATGAGATTGCAATCGGTGCCAAAAGAGAAAATTTTGTAGCATGCAAGTGGATGCTTTGTAAAAATTTGGCCTCTTTTTTACGCTCCGTTAAGGTTTAACTTTCATTACTTGTCAAATAGATGCCTAGAGAGGGGCAAGAGGGATTTTGTCTTCCTAGAAATAGCAGAGCCCTCCCAAGCGACCCAAATAAGAGCCTGAACTTTAGTTTGGGCTTTAGTTTTTGATCTAGGCTTCTATTTAGACTTGACTTTTAGTTGAGTTTAGAAAGCCCAGCGCTGCTTTATATTATTATTATTATTATATAAAGCAGAAGACCCCCTCTTTTCTGCTGTCCTTCTATACCTGAAAATGCTCTTCCATTTTTTTTCATATTTTACTCCAACATCCAGGTTGTTAACACCATGTGTATACTATCATAACCAACTGCCCAATTTGTTTATTTATTTATTTTTTTGCTACAAGCATAGTGTGTGCATTCTCTTCCAGGTGAAAATTTTCTGGGAAAATTTTTTCTTTTCCCTGTTTTTTTTTTTTGGTGTTTTGAAGTAACATAAAAATATTTTCTAGAATGTTTTCCCTCTTTTATTTTCGGCCTAGAAAGAACATTTAACAAAAATTACGGGCATTTCTGGAAGAAACTCAACGTAAACATAAAATGACACTAAGTTCTCAATTATTTTAAAATGATATCATTATTATTCAATTATTGAAAATCACCTAACTGAATCTGAGTTATTTTTTAAAATATATCACTTAAACCTAATTTTCCTTTGATAATTTCCGAAAAGCCCCTCCCCTTCGGATTCACATCCCCTACAGCAAATGCTGTATGCACCTTACACCCCCTCACATTCAATGGGGGGCCCACCATACATTTGAGGGCCCCACCATTCATTTGTGAGGGGTTGTCTACAACATGCGCTGTAGACGATGCCCTTCCCTCCCATTCTTGTCTTATCTCTATCACACTTCCTCTATCCACTACGAAACTAATACTTGAAAAAGAAGAATGTTGTTGACACACCATGTTGGGTTGCCATCCACTGCTGAACCACTACTAGATTTATATAGCTTGGGGAACTGGGAAGGGAGGGAGAGTTGTCGTTGAGCTCTTGTAGAGGCTAGAGAATGTGGTTGTTGAGTGTGAAGCCCGTTCTATTTTTTTCTGGAAAATAATTTCCACCAAAAACCAGTAGAAGCTATTTTCCTCGATTTTTTCAATAGTCAGGGAATATTTTACCATATTTTTTATTGTTTTTTGAAAACAAACATGTGGAAAATTTTAAACTTCTAGAAAATATTTTTTTTCCTCCTTTTTCCGGTGAAACAAACACAACCTTAAGTTGTTTGATAGGGTTTTTGAAAGTTTGATTTTAAAATCAAATACTAAAATCTACCCAAAAATCACAATCCTCTTTTTATGGGTTTCTATAGATTTTGGTACTTAAAAATGGTGGGCCCCACTTGGACACAAACATTAAAGAGCTACTAATGATGGTGGGTCCCACTTGTACACAAGTACTAAGGAGCTATTAATGGTGGTGGGTCCCACTTAAACAAGGTGCTAAAATCCAAAGCATCCAAACAAGATTTTGGATTCTAACAATGAGCATTTACAATCTTGATTTTCAAAATCCAAATTATTATCTAGAATCCACAATCTAGAAGCCGTACCAAACGACCCCTTAGTTTATATGTATATGAAAGTCGTTAGATTCATTTTACTCTAAGGGTACGTTTGGATTGCAGGAATTGAAGGGTGAGAATTGGAATTGGGATATAACAATTGAAATTCTAGCGTTTGGTTGACCAATTCTCACAAGAATTGGGATTCACGTGCGAAATTTTGTGGCTGAATTCACGCGAAACACGAGAATTGTGAATCAGACCGGGAAGGTGTTTTTTCTAATTCTCGTGTGATTTAAACACGAACTGGTCGTCCTTACTCCTTATAGGTTTGCTTTCTCTCTCTCTCTCTTAGCTCGATGTCTATTTGTCCAGCGTGCGATCATTGCAATGACTGGTGACTGAAAGCTCTTCGGCCGAAGAATTAAGCTCTTTGATCGTTGACGGCCGTTTTCGGGCCATGTGATCATATTTCCCGCCTCTATGCACAATAGCTCTCAGACTGTTGGTTTCTTACGTTTGGCTTCTTCCAATCTACAACTTCTCCCTCACTTTCCAGCAACTGCAATCTTTTCCGAACAACAATTGGACGGAATCCACCATGCGGCATTTGTAGAAAGGCCAAAAAGAGAGAGAGAGAGGGGCGAAGGGGTACCTGTCATTCTCTTCTCTTATCTTTCTCTTTCTCCATTTGTTAGCAGGTTTATCCGCCGCCGGTAGCATGAGAGACATCATTCTTCATTTTGTAACTTCTCTACTGAACAAAGAGGATGTAAGGAGACACGAGCCCCTTCTTTTTGTTTAAGTGGGATGGAGCACGTGTCCTCCATCCTTACTTTTCTAATAAAACTAAAAAAACAACTGAAACAAAACAAAGAAAAATAAGATTTGTTGAAGGAATTAAAATCAAATTTTAAGTAAATTTCGTATCTCAACCAAACACAAAAATCTTAATATTTATAAATTTAAATTCTTTAGATTTTAAATTCATGTATATTAGAATTCTCGCGAACGTTTGAATTCTTGCGATCCAAACGTACCCTAAATGCTTTTATCATGACATCTTTTAAGCGTAGAATTGATATACCTATAAGAAATATTTTAATTTAAAATAGTAATTTGAACATGAAGTTTTCAAAGATAAATGGTGATTTAAAAAATAATAGAAGACAGCATGCTTGTAGGTTGCTAGGTGACTTTTGTGAATTACCTTCACATATGAGAGTCAATCTTTAAGTTGGTGACATCTTAAAACCTACATTTAGTTTGGTTTGAGCTGCCCCGAACTCAAAAAATAACATTTGGTCTAAGTATAAGAGCACTAGCAACAGTCTACCCATAATCCTCCTCATCCTTAAAATACGGAATCAAAATAAGAATTTTTTTCAAAAATTGTCGTGTAGCAATTTACCCATCCCTATTTTAAATCGTAAAATTTTAACTTGTGCTACAGTGACGACCTAAATTTAAGTCATCACTGTATCGCTACTTAAACACGAATCCCGTGATTTGTGCAACTCTTCAAAGGAGAAAAAAGAAAAAAAAACCCCTGCGGAATGATGCTTGGCTTGTGAAAGAGAAACATGAACCTTGCGGAAGAGAAGAACGGAGCTCTTCGACAGTAAGCCCATCCCCCCCCCCCCCCCCCCCCCCCCCCCCCCCCCCCCCCCTCTATTTTGCCTTCCAATTTTTCTGGAAAAAGAACGAAACTGTTCATGGTTTTTGTGCTTGTTAACCAGTGGAGCTGTTCATGGTTTTTGTGCTTATATGAGTTTTTCTTCATGCTGTTAAGTGAGGTGATTAATTTCATTGGAATTGTGTTCGTCTCTTCAGTGAGGATTATAGGGCTTTGAGTGCTTTTGGAATTTGGGTTTTGAATGGATTGAATGGAACATAAGGCTAAGTTGTGGCATCAGTGAGGATTACAGGTAAGGAACTCACGTTTCCTCTTTGAATGGAACATAGGATTGAATGGAATTTGTCTTCGTCTCTTCAGTGAGGATTACAGATAAGGAACTCACGTTTCCTCTTTGAATGTTTGTAGACTTTGCACATTGTTTGGTCGATAGAATGTGCTGGACTATAGGGTTGAGTTGTGGCATCAGGGGTTTTTTATTTGTTTAAAAAAATAATTTTTTTAAAAAATTAATATTTTAATGATTTAAGGAAACAAAAAAAGAAATCTGATGTAGTGATTTGCTAAGAATACAATCCCTGTAATAGGAAAGTGAACCAGATTCCCCAAAATAGGGAAATTGAATGAGTAAGCTTCTACTTAGTGCTCTAAGCCCAAAGAGTTTAAGGCTGCGTTTGTGGGTGTTTATTTAAGTGCTTAACAGAGCTTTTTTAAAGTGATTACCCAAAAGCAGTAGAAGAACGGACCCGTAAGGAGGACTTCTCCTTGTTCTCAAGGGCTTCTCCTTCCGTGTTACGATAAGCTCCTCACTTTTTTTTTTATCTCGATCGAGCTCTGCGAGAACTCTTCTTCAACAACTGTTGCTTTTCTTTCCCAATGACAACTGTTTCTCCGGCGACTTCCCAACACCAAGTTCACGCATAGAGTCTCATCTGCCTCAACCGGTCTTTTTCCTCTTCCTCTGTACGGTTTCTCTTTCGGTCACCACCTATTTCCGACCAGTGAGCTGCTGCTGTTCCTGGCGATCAACTCTACGCCTGCAAGTCGATGATAAACCTAGATCCGTTTTGCCTTGATCCCTCTTGGTTTTTGGCGATCCCAGCGACTTCCACGGCCGTATAATCCCCAAAACAGTGAGTTAATAAATTCGTTTCTCCCCCTCTTTAAGTCCTCCATTGAATCCATCCGTCGCATGGCTGAATGCTGCAACCTATTAATACTTGAATTGCTGGCCAAATGCTCCTACTTTGTAATTTTATTCTTTGGGATTTCATCCTAGATTGTTTTCTTGGAACGTTTCCTGCAAGGAATTTTAAACTCAGCATTTAATTCTTGATCATCTCGGTTATAGGCTGTTCTCAACATTGCGGAGTAGCATGTTGAATTTGTTTCTAATAACACGCATGTCTCACGTTTGTTGAAGTGCTTGAGTTAACTGGATTTTTTTTTCTTTGTTTTCCTTGATTCCCCATTTCTCATGTTATTATGTGTTTTATTTTTCCAACAACTTGCCATGACCAAATGATCAAAATACCTCAAGGAATTCATGTTGATCAAACCCCTCTAAACCTAGGCGCACACATTCTTTGTTTTCCTTCATTCCCCATTTCTCATGTTTTTATTTATTTATGTAAATAAAGGAAAAATATATGCTTTATCAACAACCCTTTAATGCTTCTCTTGTTTGAGAAATCATAGCTGCCTCTGTTTTCTAGCTCAACGAGAGGATAAAAATAAGAGGAATTAAGAAGTTTGGGGAGATGAGGATGAGGGTTTTCCAGAGTTTCATATTCCTCTTTTGTCTTCTCCCTGTTCAGGTGACTTAGTTTTGTTTTGTAATATTTGGTTTGAAAATTTTGTTCTACTGGGATATCATTTCTGTGATGATGAGGCTGGGTTTCAAATGAGTTCTGGACTTATCCTCTTGTCTGAACTTTATTGATTTGCTAAGTCAATAGATGGTTTTCCCTTGCTCTGTTCTAGTGGTCTCAAATAGATCTCTTGGATCTCCTGTACCATGTGGGGCTCTCTTTATTATCAAATGTAGTTCTTACCTCACATCTTCTAATTTGAATTTAATTTCTTTTTCTTTTTCTTTTTCTTTTTGCTTTTACTTTATACTTGTAATTTAAATTTTGATTGCCCTTTTATATTTGTATTATGTAATTTATTTTAGTTTCTAAATCATGGTCCTTGATGATTGTAGGTTTGGTTGTGTGAGTTTCTTGTTCTTTTTTTGCTCTTATGAGGTCATTGTTTTCCCAATAAAGCTTTCAGTTTATTTTGACTGAATTAAAGATGGCTACGCCTAAATCATTAGATTGATACTTGAATCGGCTAATTTTTATGAGTTTGGATTTTAGTTAACGAATGACATTAATTTCTTGACTTGAATGAAATAGGTGATAAATGGAAAATCGAGAAAAAGTATTTGTGGAGTTATGCCTAGAGCAAAGATTAATTGGTAATAGGCTTGTAACACACCCTAATAAAGTTGGTTGGAACATTGTCGTGGAGGAAATTTTTAAGAGAACAAGCATAAGGAACAAGCATAAGGTACGAGCAAAAACAATTGAAGAATCACTGGGATTTTACTAAACTTTAGTGGCAAGAATGGAATAAGATGCTTAAGGAATTTATTGGGTTAGGATGGGATCCCATTCTTATTTTTAACATGTTTTTCCTTTTCTTTTTAGTTTTCTTTTTTATAGGGATCCAAATAAAATACAAGGCTTTGATATGGTTAATTTGTATAAAATAAAAAATTAAGTGCTTTAATATATATGTTACCAAACACTTTCCTTAAGTAAAAAGCACTTACTAAGTGCTTAATACATGTGTTTACCAAACACCAATTTTTTCAGATGAGCGCTTTTTTACAACTACGGATAAGTACTTAGATAAGCCAACTTATCTTTTAAGTGCTTATCTATAAGCACTAGCAATCCCAAACGCCACCTAAGGCAGCCAGATTAAGTTTGGGACCATGATATCTTTTTATGTTAAAAATAGAATAATTAAGACTAATATGGAGTACATCTTGCAAAGTTCTCCCCATAGAGTCATTTTGATATAGGGGCCTTTTTTATCAAAAAAATAAGAAAAATTATCTAGAGCAAAATTTGGTAAGGAGTCCACGGTTTTCCTCTCAATAGATGTTTGTAATGTTAATATTTGACAAGATATTAATCAGAAATGTAGCCTCTAAGTAGACAGCCACTGACAATCCATGGAATTTCCTCTCTGCCTTCATGGGCCATAGTCTTCCTTGGCATCTAAGTGTTGCAAGGCAATTAAATGACTTTATATTATGGTGGGCTATACAGGCCTTCCCTTTTCCATGGGCCTTTTTACTCAAACTCAAAGATTTGCATCTGAAGGCTGTGTTTGGATATTGTAACTAAAAGAACCTCGCTTCTTGCTCTGCAAAAAGACAAATCTTCTCCCTCTCCAAAAACGCTGAACCAGGTACTCTCTCTCTCGCTCTATCTTTCTATCTCGCTTGCTTTTTCCCAATCCGCTTTTTTCTATATTTCTCGATCTCTTGATCTTGGCCTCTCTCCCTCTCTCTGTCTCGCTTGCTCTTTCCCTTTCTGCTTATTTGAAAGCGTTCTTCGTTTTGGGGCTGATTTACAGGCTTTGATTTGTATACTTTGGTATGAAATTTTCGATTTCTCGATTCGGTTCAGATCTGTGAGTTCCTTAGCTTGGTGAAACTTCTTCATTTCTCTGTTTCTTTTTCTTTAGCTGGATATTATGTGCTGAATTCCTTTTTAGGTGATTTTATTTGATATTTTTTGTTCTGGTTTGGTTCTGGGAGATTTCCTAGTAATCCAAACAGTTTTTAGGAAAGGTAATTTTCACTTGCCAGAATATCACTTTTTGGCATATTACTTCCCAATTGACTTACCGGCTTATTCTGGCTATCCAAATGCAGCCTGAAGGTTCATTACTTCATTTAGATTTTGAAGTTGAAATAGATTGAAAGACCTATACAAAGTAGGGTTTCGAGTTTGAAAGTTCGAATAAGATAATAAAAACAATCCATGGCCTTGAGACGTTTTTTGGGGTTATCGGATGGGGAGTTGATGAGATCAGATGCAAAGCCATGTTCAAGATTAATGAGGCACACTGCAGGCATTTGGACGGTTGGAGGATCTTTGGGTTTCTGGATTCTATGCAGACTTCACTACGGTCAGTAATTCTATGTTGTCTGTGGTCTTTTTCATTTTTATGCTGTGATTGATTTACATTGATTTTCTGTTTCATTTTGGATTCTTCAGTGCCCCTTTTGTTTTTGTGTTTGATTTGCCATTATTTTGTTTAGAAGATGCAGTAAATGTCCACATGTTTGTATCTGATCATGTTCTTCAATGTATTCTTCTTTTAGAATAATTTGGTAGTTTAATGTGATCCAGTAAACTGAAGGGTTCTCTGAGACAATATTACTAATTTGATGCTTCAAATGGTAAAATTAGTGAGAAAACATCCATCAAAATTAGAGTCTCGTATTTAGTACTTAAAAACTTTCTAACCATAAAGCTTCCTCAAAGGTCTTGTGTAGTAGTAGAAGTCTTATTATTAAGAAGACTAAGCAGTTTCCAATCATTTATTCTCTTTGGAGGTTCTAAGTAGTTCATCTTTTGGTAATTATACTCTGAAGATCTCTTAATTATCAAATGAAAATTAACAGCTTAATGATTTGAAGACCAATGCAAAAATTTTGAGCTTCCTAGATGGCAGCCTTTGGTATAAAACTAAAATTTTCAGTTGGATGGAACTGTGAGTTGTTGTCTAGATTGTGTTTTGCAATCAGTTAAACATAGAATTGCACAGTACCAAGAATGAGAGGTAACACCAGTAAATATAATTTTCTTGGAGCATGAAATTATTGATTGAGATCCACTATCAACATTTTGTGATTATCCACATAGTGGCAATCCAATCACTGTTGTAAACCTGATCATTGAGTTGTTAATTCTCATAAAAAAGAATTAATAAATCATTTAAAGAAATGCATGATCAAGAATATGCTTAGCATTCATTAGAGGTAAATTGATCTAAATGTTGGCATAACATTTTATTGATGGAAATTTGAGAAGACTGAGATGTTTGAATACTAAGTAATGATATTTCAGCCAATACATTCTGATCCTTTGGAAACATGAACAAAAGAGTTATATGAGGGAGGATTCCAAAGTTTGTGTTTTCTTGAGTGATGATATCTTGGAAAATTGAAAAGCTTTGTTAAGCCTACAAATACAATGATATTCCCTTCAAATCTGGATTTAAAAGAATAAAATGGAAAGAGGAAGGGAATGAATCAAACCAGAAAATAAGGACAACAAACTAATCTTGAGTTCCCCTCAGTTAGGTGAGAAAAAAAATGATGCGGTTGATTTTAGTATAACTTATATTAATGAGTAGATAGACAAAATCAGCAAGGGGAATCATTTTCCAAAAGGCTGAAAGTCAAGATAATAAACTAAAATTAGAATCATCTTCAAGAGGGTGGGAAAACAATGCTGTTGATTTTAGTATGGTATGCATGTGTTGTTAGACTAAGGGGTTCGTAAAAGAGGGCTGGTTTGTAGATTTAAGTGGGACCACTATCAAGTATCAACAGGGTGAAAAAGTAAATCTCTGGGGACATAGAGAGGGAAGGAGGGCAAAAATCAAGATTGCAAACTCAAGCTTGAGTTCTCTTTAATTGGTTATGAAAATGAACTGGCAGATGTTTAGTATGCTATGTTGAAACATTTGGACTGAGGTAGAGAGGGAAATAGGAGCATAAGATAAAATTTCAACATAGTGGACTAGGTGAGATGGACCAAAATAAGGACTACAAGCCCAAGATTGATTTTTCTTTAATTGGATGAGAAAATGCTGCCATTGATTTTGGTATTTTATATCTGAACTAGCAGACTAAAAGTTGTGGGAGAGGAGGGACGGACCAAGGGCCAAAAATTGAAACAACTTCAAGCTTGAGCTTTCCTTGATTGGATGAGAAAGCAGTGCAGTAGATTTTTTAGTACATGTGAATTTGTTGATCAAGATTCAGAGTAATGGTATAAAAAAATGTCCAAATAAGATGCTTAGTTTACTTCTGCAGTATAGTGACAAAGCTACTGTGAATTTTTTGTGGTATAGTAAGATAATAAATTGTACTTTTACTTACTATGGTTGTTTATTTTCATAAGAGTTTCTAAGTGCGTTTGGTCTTGCTTAGGACTAAAGTTAGTTTAAGGAATCTTTTCTTTATCATAAATAAATTTGTAAGTAACATTGTAACCAGAATACTGATTTAGTAAATGAAGTTCAGCTTTTGGCTTTCAAATCTCAAATTTGTTGTATTGCTTAGATTAGCACTTCAGGATATTTTCTATGGCTATACTTCAAGAAACTTGGGCTTCAAAGATGATTGAGGAAACACTTCCTTCCTCAATTAGTTGTGAAGCCAGGGGTCATTTCCTTCACATTAATTTGTCCTATGGTATTCCTTATTTGATAGTTTCAGGCCATAGAGGAAAAGTAAATAAAGGTGCTGATTATTTTATTCTCCACCCCCCCCCCCCCCCCCCCCCCCCCCCCCCCTCCTTTTCTTCCTCAGTTTTTATGATTGAGGAGCAATGGTAATATGATCATCTCATTATAATGAATTTCTCACACATGACTTCTTATTTTTCTTATGCACGTAGATTCTGTGAGATCTATTGTTTTCTCAAATTTATCCTTTGTTATTTACCCTTATTTTTCTTGGCAAAGAAGTAGGTGATGTATCAATTTAATTTTTGCTGATGTCTGAAAATTCCCCATCTCCTACATTTCACAGTGTGATAGTTCTCTTCATCTCTCATTTGGTTTGTTTACTTAATGCAGGTCCAAGAATTACAGTTCCAAGGGCTCTTAGGTGGGCTGCTTGTGGAGCTGTATCCGTGGGTTCAACATCCGCTTTATTAATTTTCCTCTTTAGCACTGAATGCGAACCCCAGAACATTGCTGCATATGACAAGCGAAAATGAGTTTGGTTGGCATGGCATAGTCTTGGAGCTGCCAAGGAAATATCTTATAGTTCATTGTTTCAGTTAAGAATCTTTTGTAATTTTTAAGTGGGACACCATGGGGTGTCATGTAACAGCAACTATACTCCTCCAAATGATCAGGAGTCAAATAAGACTCTGTAATTTCTGAAGTACACATCTTTAACAATTAATATAGCTGGTTGCTTTTTGACGTTCATGTTTTTATTGTAGTATGAAGCATTGGAGCATGTAAAATATGGGTTCAAGCAGTGGCTTATTTGTGTGTGTGTGTGTGTAAATATGTATTTAGGTTCATACAGATGTATATCTTATCATTATGCCAATAACATAGAATGTTCACTCCTAGTCCAAATTATCAATTGCGCAATGATCCACTACTAAATCTGGAAGCAGAATTGTTTTTGAGTGTGGATTTTTTAAACTTATTTTTCTGGCTGTTTGGAGTGGCAATTGTTCATGATAGATTCCTAAACTTGATTGATTTAGAGTTTCTCTTTGAGTGTTTTCCTTTTATGGGGTTGTCCAGAAGGATTCTTCTAGTTGTAGTGAAACTCATGCGCTTAATATTGTGCAAATTTGCCTTTATTTTGTTTTTTGTGAGTTGGTTAAGTTTCACACATCTTTGCCTTATTTTTAATGTCTAGACAACTGAAGCAAGCTACTTTGTTTCAGGTCATCAGTGCTTACAAGGATCACCTAAGCGATTGACTTCCTCAATATTGATATAAAAAGGTGAAAACTTTGCGATAAAACTATTCTTATTGTTGCAACGAAATTTTACACTTTATCTTTGGAATGAGATACAATGCATATAGGTATTGCTTTAGGGCATGGCTACAGACAAAATACTTCCGGACAAAAAGAATGTAAATGAGACAATGAGCATAATACAACAGGTATGGGGAAGATTGAGAGTGACGAGACTGTAAGGTGGTTGAAAAAATTCTGGGGACAGGATACGGTTGAAACATATTACAAATGCTTCTCAAAGGGGTATGGGTGGAAGAATGCAGAATTCATTTGCCATATCTTGATTGAGGCGGTGACATCAGTCCTAGTAGCATTGTTGAAAAAGAAGAGCCTTGCTGCTCCATAGAGTGCCTCTGTTGGATAAACTCGCGATGTGATGCATGTCCTTCCACCTTGGGCAAAGCCTTCTGCTATAGAATGATCGACCTGGGAATACCCATTGATTTCCACATTGTATTAGAATTAGAATTAGTAATATTATTAAGCATCTAGCAATCGAGACAGCATATTAGTGATTTCAATTTCAAAATGGTTCAGTGAAGAGCTTTTTAAGTACAAACCTTGGCTTCTGAACGATGACAGATTGAAGGTTACATTATCCACAGTTTCTCTAGTTTCAGCTAATAACTTGAAGTAAATCAAATCATCGACTTACCAGTAACCTCATAGATAATTTTTCGCCTTCAAGTACGGGCACTGTGTGCCCATATATTTGTTTACCAACATCATTCGCCTTAGAAGATCTGCAGGAACCCAAAATGGTAAGTTTATTAGCTTCTGTGCTCATTTCCAGTTTTGTGACAAAGCATGCCTGACATATGCACTAATCAACTTGTTTTGAGTCTTTTGACTGCTGTTGTCTTGCAGAAAGTTGAGAGATTCCAGCATACAAACCTTGATTCATCAGCACAGAAAAAGGTCTCGAGATTTCCATCAGTTCCTTTGGCAATGTAGAAATACACAGGTGTCTGCTCACTAAGGTTTTCAGTTGCAAGAACCAGAAGGCCAAATGGTCCCAGTGCTCCTCTTCCAGCAGCTCCGCCACTGGTGGTGCAATTATACCCCACATCAGCTTCAACCGTTCCTTCCAAAGCCTCCTTAGCTATCTCAAACTCAGCAGTTATGTCCAACTGTTTTGTCATTCCCAAATCAGTCTCCTAGTAAGCAACTATTGCTTTTGTACCATACCCAGATCAGATACCAAATGAAAGACTACAGACCTGTGTAGCTGTACCAACATTGATGGGCACCACTGATCCAGCTTCAACCTTGACTTTGTTGAAGTCCTTGCTTCTGAGTCTCAGACTCTCCACCTCCTCAACTGGCCACTGAAGTATGTTGGTTCTAGTCTTCTTGTCAAACACTACTGTCCTTGGAATTGTCTGTAGAACATCATAAAAGCTTGCATGGTTAATGGCAGTGCCATTGTTATTGCAAATGACAAGAAAACAAAAAATGATACCTGAACAGATGCCCATCCCTTCTCAATATCAGCTCTTTCGCTGTCAGTTTCTCCAATCCAACCCCACAAGACCCTCCTCTCCTTCTTCTGATCGTAAAATGACTTGGATGCATAGTACTTGCCCCAATCATACCTCAAACCGATACCAACATCCTCATCTGGGTTGTCCGGCATCCATTTATCGGTCGTCGGATCATAAATTCCAAGTGCATAGTAATCATGTTTGTTGTCATCCAGACTCACCTTCAGTACATGCTTAACTTCAGGACCATTAGCCGATGTGTCTAGGCCATTTTCGCCAGTCGTTGAAACTGGATAGAAGTCGACACACTCCCACATGCCGGTGCCAGGCACGGCGTGCAGGACCGAAGGCAAAAGCTCATAGCTTATGAAGTCTTTGGTCTGGTACACAAGCGATATGCCGGTGGTGTTAACCTTGGATCCGAGGGTGACCCGCCAGTTGCCGTTGTGTGTGTACCATGCCGTGGTCGGGTCACGGAAGTCCTTGACGCCGATTCCGGGTGGGGGGATGAGGACCGGGTTGCCCGGAAACTTGACCCATTTGAGGAGGAGAGGATCAGATGGGTCGGCAGGGTATGCGAGGTTCTGCACCTGCACCGATTCATTGGTGGATCCAGTGTAGAGCATGATGACTTGCCCACTAGGGAGGAGGGTAGCAGAGCCGGTCCAGACACCCTTGATATCGTACCAGTGATCAGGAACCATGGCTAAGGGCAGGTATAGCCAATGAATCATGTCCCTTGATACGGCATGGCCCCATGTTATGTTGCCCCACACTGCATTATACGGATTGTACTGGTAGAAGAGATGGTACCATCCTTTGTAAAACATGGGACCTGCATCGTTTGTGATAGATTTTCAAACACCATTTGAAGTGGCAAAAGGCCTTGGAGGTGGATCAGGCCACCATCCGGCCCACATAACACAATGCTTTGATACATATCTCAAGCTCCGTTTGGGCCAAGTCACCTGAAAAGTGCTTTTGGAGAAGTGAAGTGAAGAGGATTATAATGACAAAACGATGCGAATTGTTACGTGACTAGTAATCTCTCTCTCTCTCTCTCTGTGAACTAGTAATTTCTCCTTCTCGACTACATTTCTTTGCATATGAGGGCCATGAACCGACCTTTGATGTTACCATTCCCAAATGTAATTTTTGGCTTGATAAGATGCGTTAATAAGTTGAAAGCGATCCTTAACTAAGCAGACATAAATGCAATCCTCACACTGTGCACTTTTCTTAATAACGTCAAAGTAATTCCTTCTGTCTTGTAAAGCTAAAAAAAAGCACTTAAATACACGTTTTAACAAAATGCAATCTTCAACAGATTTACTTATCCAAATGCTTCAAATGGATGCACCCTTAAATGCTTAATATTACATGTAGAAGCCGAATCAGTTAATATCGATGCCATAATATAAAGGAGGTCGTCATACTTACTTAAAGGACTATTATAACTCTTGAATAACTACCTAAAACTAATTTTAGCAGTATGCTATGCACGTGCATCCACCAGTAATAAAAGAAAATTTGACTGCACCCACCAGTAATAAAAAAATTTAGAGGGGTATATTTCGAAGTTATAATAGTTGACTGATAGGTGTGAGAAAGTATGTGTGGTTCAAAAATTCTTTCATGCAAGTAAAGAGTCCAAATAATAGAAATATAATTAGATAATTTGGAGGGGTAAAATTATATGATATTTGTGTATGATTAGAGGCTGAGTGCAGCCTAGAAAGGAAAAGTAAAAACAGAGATATCACGTGACAAAACGGCCATGCAACCCCAGAAAGGAAAAACACGTGACCTTTTGACCCTTTTATAGCCATACAGTTAAGGCAGTTAAAAAAAAAAAATTCAAACTCATAACATATTATAGTGTAAGCATTGAAAACATGTCTAGTTTTATATTAACCCCATCATTATTCACTTATAAAAATGTGAAAAGAACATTCCTAAATGAAGAAAGGCACAAAAGGAAATTATAATTTAACAGAAGAAAAGACTAGAAAGTAGAAACTTCTAATCTTTAATTAATGTTCTCTTAGATTTTAGTATCTTCAAGTAATTCATGCAATATTTTTTTGTGAAGTTGTGCATGATTTCCAGAGTTATCTACCAAGGAGAGGAGATTTTGTGTGGTCTTACCATCAGGATCTGAAGCAGAAGAACGAGGTTCCATCCATTGCAGCCATTAAAATTTGCAACAAGATTGGATCAGTACATAGAAAGTAAACTCAAAAAGAAATAAAGAAAAAAAACAAGACAGGAAGAAGAAAAGAATGGTAGCTAGGAGAAGATCACAGAGAAGAAACGTGGAGCCACCTACCATTCATCCAGTTCTTCTCAGGTTGAAAATGGTAAGCAGTTCGTTGCCAAGACAACTCAGAGTTGGTCCATGGATACCACAATCCATCACCGGATATCAGACGGAATGACTTCTCAGACACACCTTCCGATACCCCTCGTGACGCAGGCTTTACACTTTCCGACGACGTCGACGTCGACGGAAATGATTCTTCATTTTGAACCGGTACTACTACTGGGGCCAATGGTTCCTGGTTATAACCAACCAACACCATTAATAACCCCAGAACCAAAAACCCAGAAACGATGATCGACAAACCCACCAAGGATTTCGAGCTACTCGCCGGATTTCTTGTGGTTTCGGGTTCATCATGTAGAAGAGTGTAAGAAGAAGGAAGCAGATCAGGGGTTTCCGTATAAGGAAAGGCACGTACATGGTGGGCATTAACCATGGTGGTGTGATGTAATGGAGAGGAAGAGAGACTGGAATTGATAATAAATGGCTTAAGATAAGAGACAGAAGGGGAAAAAGACAGAGATGGTGGGGTGATGGTGAGATGGACTGTGTCAGAAAACTTGGGGTTGTGTCAGATTCCGATTTGCTAAGAACAGATCGTAAATCTGCCTGGGGACGGGTCCACGGGGGCGGTGGCTCGGTATTCGTTGTTTTTCCATCTTAGTTGGAGCTCACATATATAGAGCGAAGAGAGAGAGAGAGAGATGCTGGTTATGGAGTTAATTTGAGTTTAAGAGTATAACTATTTGATTAAAAAACTTTTAAGATCATCATCCATCATGAGCCCATTCCTACCAAAATGGGGCCGGATGGTCTCTCCATCTTGCTTTATATATCCAAAACAGTAAGATCAATTATTATGTTCTCAATAATATCTTGGAGTTTAAGAGTATAATTATTTATTATTTAATGTTTAAAATGTTTTTATTAAGATTTTTTTTTTCAGGAAAAATGAAGAAAAAAGGAAAAAAGGTTTAAGATTCAAATCAAGTTATGGGAAATGGGGAAGTGGCAACTTGCCAATCAAGTGGCTACTCCCCGCTCTTGCTTCAGCTTAGAGAAAAAAAAAAAACAAAAACAAAAATCAGTAAGGATGAGAAATAAATAAAGAATTATCTTATACTGTTTTGAAATGATTATTTTTTAATTTGGATTTGGTTAATCTAATGAAGTTCATGTGATATACATGATTTTATTATGGGCCTTCGAGGGATGAGGGGAGCATCTTGCAATTGTTCGTCTGTGCCGTGTGGTCATAAATCAATCGAATACAAGTACACCTACCATCCAAGTCAAACACAAGCTATGGAAGCAATTTTTTTTGGAAGAGAAGGATAGATTTGCTTATAATTGCTTTAGTTATTGTCATAGCTCTTGCTTATCTACTGCTTGGGGAGGACATTTTGGGTTGTTCTTGTGCACCCCAAAAATAAAATAAAATAATAATAAAATTAATAATCAATCTACAAGGAGGTGTATCTTGAAGTGTAATTATTTAAGGGATATAACAGTTTTTAAAATTTTGTAAAGATTAGACACAGTGGATAGTTATATATTCAAGTAATTTAAATTTTCAAGAGGACATAACAAGAAACTAAATGTATAACGGGATTCTTTTAACCTGTTTTTTTATATAAAAACTCTTCATTAGTACATGCGTTTTGGATTTTGTCTCACTTATCAATGAGTACGAGGGTCTAAATTTTTCATGTTTTTCACGTTTTAGAATTGAAAACTTATTTGTACATCGTCCCAAACCAGTTGGGGTCCTACTTGTATGATTGTATCCTTTATTTGCATCTAGAAGACTCCACTAATGTTAGTTATGATTCAATTTTAGTGATTTTAGGCATGAAGACACTTGCCTTCGAAGAGGTTGGTTTGACAAAATTTTCCAAGTGTCTATTAATTTCAGTTTGAAGTCCTAACCAAGACTCCCAAGTGTTAGTAGACATGCACCCTTGGGACAATAGTAAAGCCTTGCCATATTCATATCAAAGGCTAGACCCTCCAATTAAATTAGCTTGCTTAGAGTTAAGAAATTGTGAATCGTTCGAATTGTCGCTATAATGGCTTTTCATCCGTGACAATACATCAAAAAATGATGATAATGGTAGTGATAATAATTATAATAATATATTTATACTACTAGTAAAGAGAAGAAGGAAGAATATTCTCCCAGATTCTATCCCCCTTCCCTTTTTTTTCTCTCCAAACATTGATCTCTCCAAATAAAACAATCTCCCGTTATATCATTACTGTTCTTTTCATGTTCAAATTTAAATACATTGTAACTACTTATTTAGAATGACATGATATCTATTATAGCAGGTTTTTTATCTATGTAGGGCCTACGTTTCCCTATTATATAAATAAAAAGACACCACTCTACGAGAGGCCGCCATCAATGAAGATTAATGAAAATGAAGTGCCCTTACGTTTAAGAAATATTAATGGAATTCAAAGAGCAGGCAATGAAGATTAATGAAAGTGAAGTGCCCTTACGTTTAAGAAATATTAATGGAATTCAAAGAGCAGGCAATGAAGGGAAAAGTATAGGCTGAAGAAATCAGACGTGGGTATATGAGCCTCACACGTTGGGTTCTATTTTAAAATAGACATGAAGGTAGCGTCGTGGTTGGAAATGAAGAGAAGTCGAAGTTAAAGTGACAACCTGATAATAAATAATTAAACTAAACGACAGAATCACTTCTTTCGTGTAGGACACAATAAAACACATGAAGGGTCCCTCAAACCATATATTGGTCCCTTAATCAATGGTCACCACGTGATGTGTGCATCACTGATAGATAAATAAGAAAAATACTAAAATATTATTATTATTAAAAAGAAATTTCACTTTTTCTAATGATTTAAATAAAAAAATTTATTAGAAAATAAATTGCATTCACCTTAAAAAAAAAAAAATTTCATTCTACTGAAAGAAAAATTGACTTCTAAGTTGAATGCACCAATTAAAAAGCCTGGTGCACGGGGAGGGCAAGAATTTGGGTGAACACGATTTCTAGGCATGAGGATATATTATATCTATCTTGTATATAGAAGAAAAGAAAACCTATCAAATATATTAATTAAGCACTTAATTTCAACATGTACTTAATTGTCTTGTGTGTGAAATGTAAAGCTAAGTACTAAGCACGAGTGAATATGCTTATATCATTGCCAATAATCTTTTCCGTGACATCTATTTAGCACGTGCGCCTACCAATACAAGAGATATAAGGATATGTGCAATGCTCGACAATTTTTTTGAGCTTATGCAATTTGCCAATAATCTTTTCCTTGACATCTTCTCAGCACGTGCACCTACCAATACAAGGGAGACAAGGACATGTGCTATGCTGAGAAATTTTTTTGGGCCTATGCAATTTGGCAATAATTTTTTCCGTGACATCTACTCAGCACGTACGCCTACCAATACAAGGGAGATAAGGATATATGCTATGCTGGGCAATTTTTTTTTTTTTGATTGCATAGGAAAAACCAACATAATCCCATAACTTTCTCTAATAATGTAACAATAATTCAATGTTTCCATGAAATGGGAAACTTGACTCACCACCCATTTTAAGAAATTTGCAGCTTGCACGGTCAGCTTTTCAAAAGTTCACATGAGTGGTCTAGTTTCACATTTTGGTATGTTCTATTTGGTCAATGAGATTGCTCCCAGACATTTTACCTGTTTAAACAATTGATTAAGCCTAAAAGTCTGGAATTAGCGTTAATTTATCAAATTTTAACGTAAAGGTTTTCTGGTCTAGGTTGAATTTTCTGGTGAGATAGGTTTGTCTACCGCGTGGAGCCCGATCAAAATTACATTACCGTTCACATCAGAGCTTCTGGATGGACTCTGCATGTAACGTACTCCTTTCAAACTCAATTTGCACAAGTATTAATTTTCAGTAGATGTAACATCTAACATCAGCATAAGGACAAAATCAAATGCCGTGTGCCTAATTAGCAGCCCCAGGAAATGCACATCAAATCATTTTGGCATGGAATGCAAACCTCCCACAAGAAAACATGGATAATGATTGACCAAAGCAGGAGTAAAACAAATCAGTGCCAGGAAATGCACAAGTTCCTAACATCATGAACAGGTTGGTCTACTTATTATCAAGGAAGATTAGATCTATCTACTCATAAACAAACCTTTTTCAGACGTTAGGTGGTGGCCAAATCTTCCCAAAGAACTCCTCCACACGCTTGCTTTGGTTAATATAGCCATCTAGTCCTGCCACGAGGAGTTCTTCCGCTGCAGGGCCCATGGCTGATGCAAAGCTCAACTGATCCCACTTAACAAGCTGTAAATGAAGGGAAATTTATTAGTCAAGATGGAATGCACCAACACATCCATGAGGAATTCTTCAGTTATCAACCTTTGGGGAGAAACAGGAAAAGATTTGCACAATACAACTAATCAAATTGGCAGACTTTTACAATAAAGGCCATCCAAGCAGTTTCACAATGATTAATTGGGTCCATTGCAACTTAGGTTGGAACAGGTCTCAGTGGTGAAAATTTAACTGTCCAGTTTGATCTTTAGGTTGCGCATTTTAACCATGCCATATGGGAATCCTGGTGTCTTTTGAAGATGGAATTCAATGGTGCATCTGCATCTAAATTCTTAAACTATTTAAATAGCATGATGTTTCGATGTTGATTGTTCATTTACTGTAATCTGAACCTACAAAAATGGGGCTACTCGATAAAGACAATAATGAAGATAATGGAAAGAGCATCAGACCTCTTCTTCAGTGAAACTGTAAGCAGCGGCAGAATCTGGCGATAGCCTCCTCACAAAAGAGTATTTCTCATCAGGCGAGGTGATAGCTTCTTTTAGTGACTGCAATATCTTCAAAGGTACAATAATATAGTCGATCCTAGAATGAACAAGAAGAATAAAAAATGAGCACATTGACCTTATCATCATTTCTGAACTAATCAGGATCTTTCCCAATTAAGAAAAACCAAAGGTGAGAAATTTTTTAACCCCAGAAGGCTGAAAATATCCTGCTTGTTCCGAACTGCGGCTGCCATCAATTTCGATTTATACCCATATTTGTGAATATAATTATATGTCTTGGTGGCCTGAAATCAAGTGAACATATACAATTGTCAATTAAAAGCCACATAGTTGCACTTGCCACACAGTTGCGTCAAAGTTGCAAGGGCCATCAATTTAACACACGGTTTTAACTATCATAGCAAAAGCCATATTATGATATTATATATAGACACTGGAGTTGATCTTAGGACTTCAGGATTCTGTGGCCCTCAAACCAAGCAGAAATACCAACAATCAAAGATCAGTTCAGTTGAAATCCATTATTCAGTAAAGCTGGTCAACATATTCCGTGTAAGGATGCAGACAGAAATCATCCAAAATATGAGTTAGATTACAAATTTGTTTTGGAAGTCCATGAATTTAAATTTTGGTAATATTTGGTAAATTTTTTCATAAAAAAGAAAAAAAATTCCCACAGCTACATGCAACTTTTCCTTATTTAAGATGTCTTTATTATGTATGAATAAACTAACTTATTTGTTTTCAAATGGATTTCGTTTATTGAAGCGCAAAAACATTTTAAATGCCATCATATAAGGAAGACTTTCCCATTTTCCATTCAAGCTGTAAATTTCCCTCATGTCAATGACATCACCAGACATGCTTAGAGACATGATATTTAAAACTTCGGACCATACTATGAAGCATTTAGAAAAAAAGTTGGGCCATGTGGAATGACCGTTATTTTTTAAAAGGAGGCAAACTAATTCTTGCAAGGATTTCTTTGACCAACCACCCTATTAATCTCTGCGCTGAAAATTCCAGCTTTTATTGCCAAGCAAATTGGTAAACTGCAGATGGATTTTTCATGGAGGGAAGGCTCATAATTTCTGATTGTTAGATTGATATTCTAAGTGCAAACCACATACACATAGAAGTGGTAGATCAGTGTACAGATTGATTAAGACATTTATTTGGATCCTTTAGGAATTTGGCATTCAAATTTTGGGAAGAAATGGAAAAACTTATAAAGGAGGATCATTTTTGCAAATATGGGAGTCATTTGAGTGATTGAGAGCCAATACCTTAAGGGGTTCTTATAAATATGGCCTGTAAAATGCTAGATCTGATATTTTGGATCAGCTTTTTTAAGCTATTTGGTTTGAAGTAAGAATGAATAGAATAACATTTTCAGAGGGATGTCTAATGGGATACATGGCCTTCATTTTAATTTCGAACCTTCCTTTGGAGGTGGAGGCAAAAGAAGTTGGATCAATCCTAATTGGGACTTGGAATCAATTTCATCTTTGTTTTCATCTATGAATTCTGTGATTGTGTCAGACGGGATGGACACTTTGATGGATTTAGGAGAAGAATGGGATGTCTTCCGTTCAATTTTTTTTTCAATTTTCTTCTCCTTATGGACTAAAAGCACAATCCTCATAAGATTTAACAGGCCAATATTCCAACTAAAGTCACATTTTTCATGGAAACACCTCCCTTGATAAGATTTCAACGGTACAGTCGATCCCCAAGAAGTGTGCAATGCACATGGTAGAAGCAAAATCAGTTTAAAATCTTCTACTTCACTATGCATTAGCTGTTTTTTTTTCTTTTTGTTGATGAATCACTATGCATTAGCTGTTAATCTTTGATACATTTTCTTGAAGAGATTCCAAGTTCAGTGGGTAATGCTGAGAAACCTAGACAAAATCAATTCTTTTTGGGTTGAAACGGAGGCTTTTTTTTGTTTTTTTTCTCCCAATGAAATGTGATCTTTTGGTTGTTTTACAAGGAAAGGAATAACCATATATTTGAGAAAGGTGGAGAAGATTGCAGATTCGATCTGTTCAAGAGTACTCAATTTCATGTTTCACAAGGCATTTATTCTTGAAGAGCTCAAAGATATATTTTTATTTTTCCTAGTTCTGAAAATAATTTTCCAACTTTTTTGCACAAAGTGTAATCAAGTTGTCAACTTTTGGCTTGGTCCTCTTTGCACAGTTAAACGTTATTTACATTATATTTATTAGAAAGAAGAGGAGAAGAAAATCCACTGATGCAAAAAAAAAAAAAATTAATGGACAAGATTTTTAGACAATTCCACGCACTATCAACTGAATATGAGAGCATATTCATCTTTCAAAAGATATAAATTATCAAAATAATTGGTGTAGAGCTAACCAAAGCCAATCCAGGATCTTCTCCTCTTTTGCAGGCAGCTTCTATCTCAGGATCACCAGAATGATTGCGTGCCCAGTCCTAAACAAAATTTGTAAAATGAGCAAAATCACTTGAAAATTTTTGAGGTACAATGGAAAACTAGAAACTATATTACCCGAATACGACCAACAAAAATCTGGATAACGGAAGCACCAGCTTGAGCAGCAGCAGCAGCTTGAGAAAAACTGAATCATGACCACACTTCACAAAATAAGACCATAGGTTTGGAAATGGTATTTCAAAAACAATATATAGATACACACCAAAGTACCTTATGTTTTAACAGCTCTTAGAATACAAAATGGGAATTTAAGTTCATTTTTTATTTTTAATCATTTTCACATCTTATTTTAAAGTCATGTTCCCTGTTTTTCTGTGTCATAAAATGTCATAATTATTCTCCTCTGAATTTCTAGCATATAGAGTACATTTAATTTTCAATCAGTTTCAAGAGCTCTCACAATTTATTTGTTAGCATCACTTCTTGATCTCAAGTAGTTGAGCACTATATGAAACTAAATATATTCATTTTAGTTTTTTACCATATTATCTAAATTCAGTACCAGCATCAGTAAAATGACTAGTCCCAACCAGTTAATAAATTCCTGCCAAAGATGTTACAAAGAGAAGTTGATAGGTCTATGGAGGCATATCTACAAACTAGATTCTTGCAAGATGAGAAGCAAATTCAATCATCAAGATATACATTCTTTTCCTCACAAAAAGGTTAAATTTTGTATGACAGAAAACCTTATTATTCGGACTTTGTGTTTTTGGTGCCGAAGCATGTGGCTTCCTAAAATTTAAGTTTATTTTTAAACATTCTTATAATTACCTGTAAACAAATGTTAAGTGTGTCTGTATGCCTTCACTTTCCAGCAGCCTTGAGGCTTCAATTCCCTGAACAGAATATCAAGAACTACTGAAATACGATGGATGAGGCAGATGAAACAGTGGCTTTTATCAACCACAGTTATGTTTCATAATGGAAATCAGAAAGACAATTATGTCAGACATTTTTTTCCTTCACATACTTACTTGCCAGGTTGAGGGAATTTTAAAAAGAAGACGCTCAGGAGTGACATCTAGTTCATTGTATAACCTCAAAAGTTCATGAACCTGAAGTTTATGGAAACAAAATTCATCACCTTACAAAATCAAATTCCTGTATCATTAATGAAAACTTCAGATGCATATTAGTTTTGAACATTTGTGAAAGACTATTAATATCACAGGTTTTTAATGTTTCTTGAAAGAATAAGTTCTTTTTGTATATCTTAACATCAGACCTGATGGAAAAGATACTAAAGTAACGCTAATATACATGATGAGAATATAGAAATAATTGCCAATGTAAGTTTCATGTAAGAAAGAAAAAGAAAAAGATGTCAGTGCCTAAATCTTGATTAAAGTTGAATCTGCATCACCAATTATTCTCAGTAATGTGACTTGATAACAACCACAACTTGCAGCAAGTGCATATACAAAAGTGGGATGTAAAATCTGAAATTTCCTGATGCACTTTTTACAGCATGATGACAGCTGCTTATACATTCATACTGAAGTAACACATTCATATCTTCTTCCCCGTGAGGAAACAATTCACCTTAAAATGGATTATGCCACTCTGAATCCAACTACCAGCCGCTGGGAATATAAACAACCCAAGTGAACATTCAGCTATATACTAAACCCCAGAGCAACTGAAAAGAAACATTCAAAATGTTACTAATCTAGCTCAATATACATGCTTTTTAGTAGGCATTGCTCGATTGATTGGCAATAGTTTTTTTATGGTCGCTATGCAGATTCATAATCTGAACATCAGAAATCTTCCTCCTTTAATATCCATAATTTTGAGAATGATGCAACTATATAATGTTTGTTGGACTGGGAGCTTCATGCTGATGATTGTATGGGGAAAAAGGTCACTTCAAGATTATAAAGAAGCAATATCACTAGGTTGCTAAAATTTCTGTTTTAGAAGATGAGAAATCTAATGACACTACCTTCAAACAACCACAATAATGTTTTTGAACAGTGCATAATAACATTTATCCATTTCAAGGAATCGTAGTATAACTCAGGAAGGCACAAGAAAAGAGGAGAAAACCATTTAGGATCCAAATTGATTCAAAACTATAGCCATTACTATAGGCACTACAGATTCATTAAGATATCAAGGTAGAAAACAAATGAAGAAAAACGAAAGGAAGCTTCAACATGAATAAATATTCTGATCTCTCAGCAATAGGAACCGATAAACCAAAATCATAAATTTTGTTACCAAAACAAGAAAAAAGAGAAGGTACCTTCCTAACAATGCCATGTGTGTCATAAGCCAAACGAGCATCCACTTCAGTTGAAACTCTACCGGGGACTAATTTTGCCAAATCACCCCCAACATTCACTAAAGCCTGTGAAGCAATGTCCAATTTTTAACAAAATAAGCAATCAAACATAGTGATTTTAAACATTCAATGATACAATGAGAAAATCTGACCTTGTTAAAGAAACAGGATAGCCGATCAACGGAATGCTCTCGACCATAACACTCCGTATCCGCCAGAGCAGTTTCTACAGCACTCTAAACAACAAATCCTCTCATAAAATCACTTCCAGAAACCAATTTGTATACTAACAAACAACCCTGTAAATTTCTCTTTTCTTTAACAATCTGTCAATGCCTTTCTTTCGAAAAATGAACTGCTCACCCCAAATATAGTATCAGGGAGGCCACAAATTCCTAGAAGCAGTGACGAGCTAACAGTAGCAGCAGTTGGCGGAAACCTAGGATTTAAATAACGCGCAAAAGCTTAATCAATCAACCAATAAATAAACCGTTCCAAATTCTCCTAATTCACCAATTACGAAATTACCTTTCGAAATCGTCGAAAACGACAGTATCCGGAACGATCTCACTGAAGCTCGAGACAGCATCTAATTCAGTAGTTAGACCTATATAAATTTCAACAAAGACAAAATGAGAGAAAAGGAAAAGAAAAAACTGGAATCAGACGTTTGAATCGGAAACATAGGA
This sequence comes from Buxus sempervirens, assembly GCA_947561395.2. Classification (NCBI taxonomy): domain Eukaryota; kingdom Viridiplantae; phylum Streptophyta; class Magnoliopsida; order Buxales; family Buxaceae; genus Buxus; species Buxus sempervirens. The sequence goes on from OX387193.1 coordinate 9,210,648, forward strand.
GGAGAAGATAGAAACCAGTGTCAAGAGACGACGCGTTGCCCGTGGAAGCGCGGATTCGACGAAAAGATCTCTGAAACTTGAAGAAACAGTTCGAATTCGAAGATCGAGTTGGAAACCTGCATATTCTTTTCTGATCCAACGTAAAATAGAATTCAAAAAAAAAAGAAACGGATCTCAGGTGTGAGTAAGCTTGGAGACTGAATCGTTATGAAAGAATTAACGAAAGCTAAACAAGAGATTACCTGAAAGGATGATGAAGAAGATGTGCGAAGAGCTGACGAGGAAGAATTGAGCGAGATGGACATTTCGCTTCACAGACACAGAGAGTGCTAAGGCTCAAATTTCGTCTGCGGAGGAAACAACGGGCGCCACCACCTTATATATAAAAGATGAGACCAGGACTCAACACAGACTCACTGAGTAGAGAGAGAGTGAATTTTTTTACGTCAGCGAAATGACCGATAATGCTTTAACAATTGCCTCTATGAGCTGTAGAATTATCGAGATTGCCACTACTCTGTGGCCGAGAAGTGAGAACCACGTGAAGAATAGAAATTTTAAAGAGAAACTGGGGGCAGTAAAGGGATTTCAATTTGTTCCTTTTTTCTTTATTCTTTTTTGGATAAGTATTTTGGCAGTTTCGTCAATTCATCTGACGGCAGACATTTCCTCGTGAGCTCCGCCCCGGCTATAAAATCTCTTTGCAAATTTTGTTCCTTTTTAAAGCAGATGTGTAATATAATTTAGTTTAATATTTTTCTTTTTTTTTGGTAGTCTAATTTAGTTTAATCTTACTTCACTCTAATTGTAATGGTTTTAGTAATTTTGGTTATGTTAAGAAAAGTAAGGTCTTTCTTTTCTTTTCCCTTTTTTTTAAACAAAATAACATTTGTTCGGAGAACATTAGCAATAGGCCTTTAAACGACCTGCGCTATTAGAACATTAAAGGTTGCTCAATCTGAATTATAGTTGCATCATATAAACTAAAGATGAACTGATTTTAAATTTATGAAATTAAGTGTAACATTCTTCAAGTTTTAAAAAAGAATTACAAATCACAAGTTATGATCTTTGATCTTCAAAATAAATATTATAAATATATTATATCTATACTATATATAATGCGAGGCGCCTTTTGGGATTTGCACTAATTAAAGTGCAAGAGTTTTCATAATAACCAATACATACCATCTTGGAGATACATTAATAAAAGGAAACAATGCGACAAAATTCCTCAATTTTTTTAAACTCAATACTCAATTATACAACTGTTTTCTCCCACGATGTGCACCCTACTTAGGGTTGCTTGCTTAACGAGCACGGCCCGCTTCCTTGCGGGTCGTGTCGTGCTTGGCCTGTCAAGGAAAAACCCAGGCACAGCCCAGCCAGTGGCACGACTAGAGCTGGGCTGTACCCGGCTCGATGGGCTTGGGTTCTTTTTTTGCAAAAAAAATTGGAGAAGATGGGAAAAATAGTAAAAAAAACCATAAAATTTTCTGAAAAATATATTTATTATTCACAAAAATGTCTTATACATATTGGGATAAATTTTGATCAAAAAAATCTAAATAAATTAATTATTACAAGTACAAGTACAACTTTGCAAATACAGTAATACATAATACACTTACATAAATAATACTGCATCACTATATTATGAGCACAACCCAACTAGGTTGGGACCCACTCATATATCTTTCATTTACAGTTTCCAAAAAAAAAAAGAAGAAGAGAGAAAGTAAAGTTCCTAAACTTTGATTAAAAAAATATAATAAAACTTAGGCTAATCTGGAAGTCTAAATTCATCAAGATTCAAATCATCGAAGTTTCTAGCAAATTGATCATTTGCATATTTATAGAAAACCAAAAATGGCTTTTTACCATCTCTACCCTCAAATATGGTTGTTATTTGGCAGTTGGAAAGGTGAAAATGGTCATTTACAGTCAATTACAAGCATAATCCCCTAACATGGTTGTGGGGGGGGGGGGGGGGGGGGGGCGTGTAAAATTGTAAAAAGCAGTGGTAAAAACCACTTTTGGGGGATAAAAAACAGCTAGCCGTTTTTCATGCCTAGCTGGCTGGTCTAGTAGAGGCCACATCTTCTCATACGCCCCCTCTCCTACAAAATTACAGCCCCAATAATTAAACGCCACGTGTCCACATAAAAGTTACGAAAACTCACGGCGTTCGTCTTTTATTTCTTCGTCTCCCTCGATTTCAAACGAGTCCTTTGACTAACCCACACTCTTTGCAGATCTCTCTGTCCGACGAACGACAAACTCGTCGAACTGTTGGAGTTGGGGCTTTGGCTGAATACGTCGGTATTGTGGGACGATATCTGAAGGATTACCTGAGCTTATGAACGATAGACAAATGATGAGATTTGAGAAAAATAGCCGAATGAAGTAATGCCAGAAGAAGACCACGATTTCTGGTAGTTGGGTGAGTTTTACAGATTCCAGAGACGCTATTCTTCTTTTCGATTTGCAGGAGAATTCTCCGGAAGTGACAACTCTCACCGAGAGTTGGCTTCATCGGAATCGGAGGGTTGGCCGGCCATTCTCATCCTTTGTATACGTCGCCGGCGAGACAATGAATGGTGAACGTCAAAGGAACCAAAATTTTTCTTCCATCCGATTCCCCTAATCCCTTGATCAACGGTAAGCAAAAACCCAAGAAGACCCCTCGATTTTCCCTCAAATATTTTTCTCCTCTCTTTTCTTGCAAAGGCTGAATCTCTCTCCTTATAATGCCTCTTTCTTCTCCCCAACGACCTCTCTCTTTTGTTTTCACCAACCAGCCACCTCAAGTCGAGCCCGCATCTCTCTCTCTTCCGCACTCTCTGTTACTATCTGTTCCACAGAAGAAGGTTTCAATCAGGTACTAACTCTTGAACCCGATCTCTCTGTTTTGAAAAAGCCTAAGACGTGTGATTTTTGGATTTTGAGGAAGATGAGTGAAGACTAACCGAAGACAGTTAGTCAAAAGGTTTCTTTTGAAACTCACGGAGAGAAAGAAATAAACGCCGTAAGTTTTCATAACTTTTGTGTAGACATGTGGCGTTTAATTATTGGCGCTGTAATTTTGTAGGAGAGTGGGCGTAGGAGAAGATGTGGGCTCGGTCTAGTATGGGCAAGCACGCGGCACGCCTAGGGGCTAGGGGCCGTGCCATGCCACCCGGGCAAGGCCAGGCACGGGCATGCTTTAAAGCATGTTGGGCCGTGCCATGCCCGTGCCGACCTGGCCGATAAGTAACCCTAACCTTGCTAGTAATTAATTAATGCAAGCTGAGCCACCATGGCTTAGTTCGAGTTCTTTGAGCCTTCTTACAGCTTAGCATAACTAATGAGCCTAATTTTAGGCTTGAACTCACGCTCATGGGACCCAAACCTGAGCTTTTCCTTATGAGTAGGGCCATAGACAAGGCCCATGTCCGACCCAAGTTTATTAAGATTATGTTGTGGTCAGGCATAGTTCAAAGCTCTCATCTTGAATCCCTCTATACTTTTTCCTTTTACTGTTGGTTGCGCTTCGAGTGAGATGATGTCACGTAAAGTATATGTGGGCCTACTAGATTGTTCCATGTGGGAACATCTCTCCCCAAAAGCACAGAGATGTCAACCCAAATCGTGATAAAAGACCATACTAAACAAGATATTTTCCCATGTCTCTGGGAGAATAAATTTGCATGAACTTAGGAAAAGTAGTCACATCCAAAGTCATTCATCATTTGCTCCTTAGTCCTCCTTCCCATATATCTAGGGGGCCATTAAGTGCAATAGTGATTCCCATTTCTTGGAAAGGCAAGAGCCTGTATCAGATTGTGGCAAGTATGGATGGCAAGTAACAAAAGACCACTCAAATCTTGGCAGGATTTTAACAAACAAGGATCTCACACATAGCCAGAGAACGAAATAGAACTGCTGATACTGTTTAATTTAATCAGATTATTCAAGAACCTAATCGAGGAAATAAACCGTATACTATAGAACAGAAAACTAGCTATAACAAAAGTATACCAAATTCTATATTATTAAAAATAATTAATAATCCATATAGGAGAGTTAAGGACAAAACTCAAAAATTGAAAGTGGAAAATAAAAGAAAAAAAGAATGATTAATACATTTGAAGATATGGATTAACTCATAAACCAAAAAAAAAAAAGGGGGATATGGATGGACAGCACTATAAGGAAAAAAGAGGGGAAATTACAAGGAGAAAAGCTTTAGACATAAAACATTAAGACACAATTTACATCTCCAAAAGGTCGCCATTGCATAGAAAGTCTTTCCGGCAAATTGGCTTCCTACCCCCGAAATTTATTCATTAGGAAACACCGTAGAGACTACAGATAGCAGTAAATGCTCATCTCGTCTTTGATAATTATATCTACAGTGCACTCAGCCTCTTCCATATAACGAGGGACTTGAGAAATTCCTTGACCTGCATATGGTAATAAATGATTTTCCTTCTCGTGAGAAATAAGATAATAAATAAACAACGCAGAGGCAGAGCATAACAAAATAACAAAAGAAAGAACTTAATAGAGTCTACAACAAATTTACCTCTGATGGGTCCCTCAGAGAATAGAATGCATTGCTTTCTTTCGGCACTGAAGATACCAAAATGCCATAGCCTCGATTACCATCTCTCAAGACCTGTTAAAATACAAATTAAGGAGTTGATTAACTAGATCATTAAGGCTAATGGAAATAAGAACTCATTAGACAATTTTGTCTGGCATTACCTTGAATGCATCTTCATCCGTTCGGTCGTCTCCAACGTATATGGGGAGCACATTACTAGTATTGAGCCCTGCACCATTTTTTGGCCGGATGAAGTGAGACAAGAATAAGTTTTAGGAGAGCATTATAAAAAGATTTATATCAAATATCAAAAGCAATAGTTACCAAGTGATTCAAGCAGAAACTCCACGGCTTTCCCCTTATCCCAGTTAATCACAGGACGGACCTCTAAAACCTATGTAAAGGAGAACAGACCCAATATTAGAAGCAATATTTTAATATCTGATTGATATCCTGAAGGGAAGATTTAACTAATATCGGATGAAAATTTTCGGTCCTCCAAGAAATAAGAGAGTTACCTTCCGTCCATGAGTTAATCGCAGGCGAGGGTAGGCCTTCAAAATATCATAAACACGTTGTGCAACTGCAGACCAATTCTGAAATTAAAAAAGAAAACGAAAAATACCAACTTGTAAGCCAATATGATGTTTGTGTCCATAATGAGTACTATAATGGGATTTGTTGCAATCACAACAACAGTTACCTTCTCATCTACATTACGGTAATGTACAGAGACGCAAAACTTATTATTCTCGACTTTTGCACCTTCAATTTCCTTTGTATTCTCGATAAGGGATCTAAAAACCTGCTCAAAGATAGATATATAAGCAAACCTTTACAATTTATAAAATAAATTCCGAACCTCTTTTGCCTTTGTAAACAGAATAACTACACACCTCATCGATCATGGGTATAAATTCACTAGCAGGCTGGAACAAATTTACTTCCTTACCCTACATTCCAAAGAGAAACAGTTTAGGTTTTTTGTCTGTCACTGTGAACATGACCATGGCCCAATCAAGGGGTACCAAGCAAGCATCATTACTCACCTGCTTGTCAGTAGACCTAATACAGTTTGGATGGTCATCAGATGTGGAGTGCCTAACTGGGCCTATGATGTCCATACCATGACTGCCGGCATAAGAAAGCTCTGTTAGTTGTACAAACTCGGATACCTGATGAAGGGCGGAGGAAGAAGTTGAGTAAATACATTCAAGAAGTAAAAATACAAAATTACAAAAGAAAAAAAAAAAGACACTGAACAAAGAACAGAAGGTATCCCCATTAGTGACAGTTACCTTATCACGGCTTCTTCCACTAATTATTGCAGTTGGAAAACACTTTGCAACATTTCTTACAGCAGAGCGCATCTGAAAAGTAAATTGATCCAAATAAGAATAAAGAAGCAATATGTGCTTAAATAAAGAAAATATTGACCAGTATGTTCTTTCTTGATCTGATATGGTAAGTGATGTTGATTCTTACAGCATTAGACATAAACGCACTGTCAGGGTCATCTACAATTGGTGAAAGAGTTCCATCATAATCCAGAAACAATGCTATATTCTTTCCCTTCGCATAATTTGTGATTTGCTCAAAATAGTTGAGTGCTGAAGGATATTTGATCTGTGCACAATCAAGACAAAGAAAATGAATTAGTTTGACGAAAATTCTCTGTGACAAATCTCACGAAAGTTAAACAGCAGAAGAAGTAGATATACCGTCCAGGAACGATAAGCATTATCAGCATCATCTGGTGCAACTTCAATGCTGAAATCCTTATTAAGCTTCTTACGAGGAGGTGAAGAGGATTTCATGGCATCCAGCCAACTGCTGTAACGGACATCATCGAGTTTTCCAGGCTTTCTTCTTGGAATTGTTAGATACAAGCTAGAAGAGAATGCTGAACCTGATGGTGAGTAAGGCAGCACATTCGAATGGATGCCTAATCTCGACTTATTTATGGGTGCAGGATCAGTAAGAACAGGAGCAGCATGGTTCGATTTTAAATCCATCGGATCCAGTTTACTTGCACTGGTTAGTAATTTCCAGGCAAAGTGTTATAATAGGTAGCTACTTGGAGCAAGCTGATTTGAAGCACTGGTTTACCCAACTCTCTTGTCTATGAAAAACCACCTCTTTAAACTTTTCTTGTCACTACTATTGTGCGAGCAGTCCATTAAGTGCAGGCTTCCTGAAAACTGCTAAATGCTAAAATTTGTTAAATGAAAACCAATACAGAATCAACATCAAGGCTTGCATGAACAGACTATAATTCACTCTGAATCTTACCTTTTCATCTCCAAAGCTATACAGCATTTAGAACAGGTCACTGGAAATCATTGTGAAATGATGCTTGAGGAAACAATGAATATAACTTCCAGATCTCGGTAAAATTTTACTGCCTTCTGTACAAAGGATTTAAAAAAAAAAAGTGTAAGTAACAAAATTTTTGCCTTATTATGAATTTTTGTAGATATTAAAAAAATTGCTAGAGATTACTTCATAAGATCATTATTTTGTATATCCAAAATTTTTCAAAAACAAAGGCTTGACTAAAGTGGGAGAGGGGAAGGGGAATGAAGAAGGAATAAAGTGGAAAGCTTTTCAAATAAAACTTAAACAAAGCATCCATCCTTACAAGAGAAAAAGACAAAGGAAAAAAAAAGGTTCCAATTAATGCAACAGTAAAAACATTTAATAAGATTTAGATAGGCACGGTATAAACAACAAAATCCCAAATCCTTAGGTATGAAAAGATTTTGAAAATTTAAGTTCCTACCTTAAACTATACACAGAGTTTCGTCAATTATTTTTGTAAGCCATGATGCAATGCATCAAAAATGAATTCATAGTGAAAAAAGTTCATCTCCTATTAATAATTACTGTCTCGATCCATTAATGATTTCCAGATGAACAAATATTTGAGTGTTTAATAATTTTATTATGTTAAAAATATAAAATAGATAAATTTCCGAATCAAAAAAATACAAAAAAAGGAAACTCATCTTTTGCTACATAGCTTCCAGAGCAATAATTTACAAAAAAGGAATTGATTCCAGAAAATGACAGCGAACATGCAGAGAACAAAAGAACACAACACTAATATTTTTACAAAGACAAACAATGAATATTTTTTTCCTTGAAGGAAAGAAAATGAAAAAAAGAATAAAGCTAAAATTCTATATGTAATTTACACAACATGATTTTCCTTGTCGAAGCATTCTGTTTTGTTATGATACCGTGATCTCTTCAATCATACAAACAAAAATTTCAACTACAATGACATACATAATAGAGATTGAGGTCATTATATGATATATCAAAGCTCTTGCCTCCAGAGGGACAGGAATTAGCTATATAGGAACAAGATTGGATGAAAAGCATGATACTGATCTAGTTGCCCTTTTCAAGTAACCCATGTTTGAAAACATTCAATTCCTTCAAGTAACTATCTGTAGAGCTAATAAAAGTAACCCAGTGCTAGTCAAGAATCACAAGTTGAAGTTCATAAAAAATTTGATTACTGCTTTCACTGTGCTTATGCAATGCATTGTAACTTGCTTCATAGGCTTCACGTAGATAAAATTTCAATATTACATATACTTCTGGTATGCCATAATCTTCAACTAGCACAAATACCACTTAAAAAAATATATTAATAGTTTCAGAATGGTAACTGCACTTCTCAGGAAATTGAATGATTCAAATAAAAATTTTGAAGTCATTACTGCACTCCTTGAATTAATGGAGACAATGATTGCAAATAAAAAGAATGGAAGGGGTCAATTATGGGTTACGAATATGATATAGTGCTCAGTATTTAAGAGAGGCCCACAAATTTGATATTTGGTGGATGTAGGCCACTACAGTATAGACAGTGACGTATAACGATAATTAAACCTGGCCCACATTGTGGGCAGAAGAAAACAAAACATAGCATTTGCACTGCAGATTATGAGCCTACAGAAAAGCATGGGTAGTCATTTAAGCATCTGGATCCGATGCATACAAATTTAAATGAGAAAGAAAATAAAAAGTAAATAAAAACATAATATATTGTTTAAACAATATATTCAGGTTTTCTTGCACATATATTATTTCACAAGATCCAATTCAACAGCCATAACATAAACTTCCGGAAAACTGTAACACGTCATCAATCTTTGGCACTAGCTAAATGTGCTCATCAATTTTTTTGGGTACAATTAGAAGAAAAATACCCCCAGGTATAGCATCGGTACTTAGTTACCAGTTGCCACAATGAGTTTTTCCTATCAAATGTCCTCGACTCTTTTTGTTTTTTCCTCTTTCATGGTGGGATCAGGCAATCTGACAAGGACTAACAGAGATAATTGACCTTTGTTAGAGAAAGAATAGCTTATAGCAACCGACAAGGCAACAAATGACACTGTAGCGAACAAGGTAAAACGTCAACTTAAATCAGATCAAACTCCATAAAAAGAAAAGACAAGAAATAGTATTGATGGGAGCCACATTTCATCACAGGCGAAGACAATAAAATGCAGAAGCCAATTGAAAAATCAACATAAACATAAGCTTCATTTTATTAGAAAAAAAAAAAGATTAGTTTATATCAGAAAGATTAAGGGGAACAAACAAGAAATTTCATGATCCAATCGGGGCGAACGAGAAAACTGCAATTTGCCAAATTGTAAAACGACATGTAGACATAACAAGAATTGACACAATGGAACCGTAAACCCACATATCGAAAGCTTCTATATTTACAAGTAATTCATCTGGACGGAACCCTAGATTTCAAACGACGACGCATGCCTTCACAAAGATGACGAAAAAATTGACGGCACCGTATGTCAGAAATTAAATAGAAGAACAAAAGCGTCAACCGTACAAGAGCAATCGAAGGTAAAAGCATATCTCCACTAAGTATGCTACTGAATCAAAACAACCACTGCCTGATAACAAAACCTACCAGCATTGCTTATTGTAGAAAAGCATTCCAGAAACGATAAAACAAAGAAAAAGGATCCAAACTTACCAGATTTACTCTCAGAACCCAAACACGCCTTTCAGAGACCAGGAACGGAATAAAAACTGATCTCGGAAATGAATCGGATCGAAAACCTGAAATCCGAAATCGCCGATTACAGTCCGTCAAAGAACGTCCACCGGAAAGAGAAAAGAAACCGAAAAAACACGATGTTGCCAAGCATAAGCTAAAGAAAAGAAGAAAGATGAATGATCAAACGAAGATAATCAAATCACCTTCAAATCAAAAAATTAAAATTGCAGTAAACCCTAGACACAATCTCGGAGAAAGAAAGAAAAACGGAAATAACAGAAACGTGAAACGTAAGCGGCGAGGAAGAAGAGAGGACCGGCGAGAGGTCTTCGCTATTTATAGAGTTTCGTGGCTCAGGAGACGTGCTAAACAAGGCAACTCTGGTTGTTGAATCGGGAAACACCAACAGAAATTCACATTTTTTTATTATTTTTATTAATTAACATAAAACCGCCAAATATTTATACGCGCCCATTGAGTCCACGAACCACCAACGGGGCCCACCGGGAAAAGCCTTTAAGTAGCTCGTGTCTCTGCAACTTTGCGGCCTATGCGCGTGACGACACCTGTGATCGTCTCAAGCCTGACGTGGCCACGTGTCATCAGGGCCCCGCCACGTAGGAATGGGCGCATTTGTCGCTCGCGTCGCTTTCCGTTACAGGCTTACAGCTGGTGGTCGTCGGTGTGCTGGGGGGTTTGTTATATGGTTACGGTTAGTTTTAATTTTTATATTCGTTGTTAAATACCAACCGAAAAAACATAAAAAAAAGAAAAAAGAAAAAAATTGTACAGGTGGCAAATAAGTGGGGCTCTTTGATTTACGAGAAGTTTGAGGGCCCCAGACCGAGCTGGCAAATCAGCTTTTACGCGGTCAAAGAGTCCGAATCACAAGAGATGTGAAAAAGTAGAAAAAGGAGCGGAGACGAGATTGCGTTTCATTGGGGTTAGACTTTAGCATGCAAGGTGGGACCCAATGGCAGTTGGTTGTTTTTCTCGGTAGCCACGACGACCACGGGGATATTGTGGTTCGTCAAACCGGTCGATCTGGACTCAAGACTTGTGACTTTGGGCTTTCGGGTTTTCGTGGTGAGTTGTCTCGGGATTTCTTTTATAATAAGATATTTTTTCTTGGATTCTTTTTCTAGAACCGAAGATTCTAAAATTCAAAAAGCCTTGGTCAAAGATGAATTATTCTCTTATTTGTAACGTGGAACATAGAGAAAAGTTTTAGTTAATACAAACTTGGGGACTAAGTTAAGCCGAATTACTCTTGTATTTATTGCAACCAGGGCAACAGACAATTTAAAAATTAATATTTTTAATTTAAATTTTTATAGAAGGTGCATAGATATGACCTAAATGGGTATTGAAGCAGATGGAAAGGTTTTAGAATGTATCATATATCTGATGACCCTAAGTGGAAAGGTTTGTAATATAAATCTCTAGAAAAAGTAAAATAATTAAATCTCTCGATTAACTAAATAGGGAATACAAAATATGTTTTGTATATATAATATAAAAAAGGAGATTTTCGATATTTTCATTGACTTGTCAACGTGTATCCCACTTGTAGGAAAAAATAAGGAGTTGATACGAATGCATGTGACAAATTATTATCATTTGCCCAAAAAGAAAATGAGATTAGAGTCAGTTTCCCCATTGCATTTAGTGGACCCGTGTATCACGCATTCGTCTTGGTCTTTAGTGATAAATGATTCAGTTATGGCTACCTACCAATCCAAATGCCACGAGTAGGGGAAAAGGTGATGTTGTTCTAAGTATAGGCTACGGTCTAGGCCCCTATTGCCCATCTTCCATAATGTCGAATCAATGGAAGTAACGTCATTTGTGCATTGGTTATTGTTATTGGTGTGAAATGCTATCATGTAGAACATCTCACAGGTTTTTCGAGGGTGAGATCTTTGCCACAGGACCCTACGGCAAACCCTGCAACATCTATGGTAGTGGTAGTATCTCACGGCGGTTGCTTTCTTACATTGAAATGTCACTTCAACTGATATTTCACATTGAAAATGCAGCAGCCGTGAGATGCTACAGATCTGATGATCTCAAACCAGTCGTTTTTCAAGTGTCGTAAATGTTTCACACAGGGACCACTTAACAAAACCCTTCACATGAGAGCATCTTACACCAGCACCTGCAATCAGTGTAGGTTAACATTGAATGTGATGTCATTCCTCAATCCATATCCTCAAAAGTTTGTTTTAGTCAAAGGGGGCAAGACTTGTTATTTCTTCTTGCATTAGATCCTGCTGGTAGTGTGAGATGCCGCCACGTGGAGTATCTCATGTCTAAATAATTTTTCCTTGTTTTAAATATTCTATGTGGAGTTCATTTGAAAAAACACTAACCGTGAGCTGTTTCACATGGTAGAATTAATGTTAATTAACAACAAGAGCCAATCAGTATAACCCTGACAGGCTGTAGGATTTTCCTTACAGACAATTTTAGTCGTGAGTTTATATTGCCAATTTCATTTGTCATATCAAATTAATAAATAGATGTTAGTTGCTCCCTGACCTACCACATGGATGTAGGATATGTAGACCATACTTTTCAAACGATAGCTCTACACATGCTACGATATGTAGGCCATACTCTTGTCATTTTAGTCAAGCTAAAATTACAAGAAGTAAAATTGAAAAATAAGTTCATATGAGCAAAATTTGTCTTTGTAATTATCTAATGTACCTCAGGTTACTCTAAAAATCTCATGATAGTTTAATTGGATGTAAAATATTAATTTCGAAGTAGAAGAATAATGAAAAATCACAAGCATAGGTGAGTTCATGACCCTAGTTAAACTTGAGACCCATGAGAAACTCCTTTCTATAGCTTTTGCTTGGGAAGAGTTAAAGGGATGATATCAGGTGTTGATCATGCATTCTAAATATTTTCTTTACTTACACTCGCAGGTGCACGTGTAGTATTGCACGTATATAGATAAAAAGATTAGAACTTTTAAGAAATAAGAAATTCTTTAAGGGTATTTTTTGAAAAATGAAAAAGACAAAATTACCCATGTAAATCTATAAGACAAAATGACATTAGAAGTTTGAAAAGAAAAAAAAAAGATATATATGTTTGGCACGCTTTCCAAAGGAGCTATTAGTTTTATAGATGGTATAGATTTTGCCTTCGAGGCTCATTTAAAACAAAATTGAAATCTTAACTCTTTTTCTCTGCTGCTTCCCCCACATGCAGGCATGCATACAAATACATCCATACTATTATAAACAGAAGACATGCATCCATACTATGACAAACTAAAGATAGGAGAATATTATATATAGATTCTTGCCTGTCATTTTAGTCGGCTGAAAAAATTGTAAAGATCGATATAATGATTTATATATTCCAACAATGGCATTCAAAACTATTTACTCACCTATCCACTCACAAAACTAACTACTCACCCACAAGGATAGGGCGTAGCAAGATAGTGCTTAGGCCATCTTAAAATCACAAAAACTTCACATCTACTTATATAAATAACTTTTGTCCTCTCTAAACTTTTAAATTGCCCCTTCACTGTCTAAATTCTCACATTGGTCTACCTAAGCTATTTCTTAACGATGGTCTACACATCAAACAACAAGCTTATAGGAGTTTGATGGAGTGTTGTCTACCATCTTATCCTAACCCAAGCGTTCTCCGCTTCTTCTTTTAGTTGTATAACTATTTACTTTGATCAATTAAAGGAAAGCTACATTTATTTTGATCACGATGCTTTTAGTTCAAAGATTTACTCCGTTACCGTAAATGAAAATCATGACTATGCCACTAAGTTAGGGTACTCCCATATATGTTCGTGCATTGCTGTACTTGATCTACCCTAGTAAAGTACTCCCATATATGTACGTGCATATATGTACGTGCATTGCTGTACTTGCCCTACCCTAGTAAAGTACTCCCATTGTCACTTTCAATTTTTGTTTGTTTTATCAAACAAAGAGGCCACTAGATTAATATAACTAATTAGTTAAATTTAATAAGCTCAAAAACTACTGGGCATACAATCAACGTGTGTTGCAGTATCAACTTGCTCTTTGATAGTTAGAAATGATAACAAAATGTTAAAGTTACATGGGTTTTATATGATTCTAAAACTGAGAATTAGGCTAATCAAATTGAACTATGTCAAATTATTGATCCTTTGCAATTGGATTGCAACCAAACAGTCTCAAACTTAAATTTTGCACATCTATACTATATATAATGAGAGGAGGCTCCTTGGGAAGTGTGCCAAACAAAATGCATAGTTTTCCAGAACAACCCTTACACACTGTTGAAAAGATTTATTAATAAAAGGGTAAAACAGTCAAAACTGCCTCTACTTTTCTAAAAACTAACAACCAGTTCCAACTGTTCTCTCCAATGTTATCTTCCGTCTATCCCTTCCTATACACGTGCAGTACTGCACGTGCACCCCTGCTAGTTTTTACTTAATTGAAGTTTACCAAATGAAATAACTAGAACCTAATGATTTAATTGTTGAACAACTATTAAGTAAAAAGCCTTCTAAGTAGATTCTTAGCTTCTTATGGCTATTTTTGGACACCGAAAATTTTTAAGAAAATATAAGACTTCCACATGTGTAGAGCGTTCATAATTGTTGACTTCAAAATTCCTGGCTCAAGCCACAAATGTTTGGGTCAGGCTATTCCCCACCCTCCTCTACGAGCACTTACTGTCTGCACCTAATTTCTCATACACCTGTGTACCCATTCATTATGATTGGTGCATTCAATCATCTCAAGAGAGAGATGCATTTATTTTAGTGAGATACACCAATTATAGTTGGCTGATGTATGGGTGCATGATAAATTGCATGCATGCGATTTCTGTTTCAATAAGATAATAAATAAACAAATATTTTCAATAAGGGTACAAACAAGGGAGTGCGTATTTCACCAAAAAAAAAAAAAAAAAAAACAAGGGAGTGCGTAGTATACACCTTGAAACCGTAAAAGCGCAGGCGTTAGGTATACGCTAAATTTAGTAATGAAGTTGTTATTGTCAAAACTAACTTTTGGCTGTTTCCACTCTCTGAACTTAGGGTTATTAAAACGTGAAAACAAACAAATAGTTTGGCAACAGCACACTGGTTCTGGTCTACTAATAAAAGAATAATAAAACATCGCTTTTACCAACGACCAAGATGCGGAAATAAGAGAAAGAAGACAAGATACGATGCTTCGGAGCAACACATCAGAGCAGTACGGTCGATATCCACCTCGGATCCACGAGGTGTGTTTTGTCGGAACCATGGAGTAAGGAATCGGAACGAGAGGAAAAAGAATGATGACAAAACGTACCCGGGCCCCACTTTCCGGTTGACGTGGCTCCACAACTACGCGACGTCAGATTTGGGCTTTTCCGCGTCGTTGTACGTTGTTCCCGTCCACTTTCTCGTACCAGCTGCAACTGCGAGCATGACTCAGCTACTGACGTGGCATTGACAGCAACACGCTTGCTTGACGCGTAGCTGACGCGGCTGCGGACCTTTCGGAGGAGAAGCTTTCGATGCTTCGTTCTTTCACTTCTTGTCCGCTTTCCACGAGGTGAGGCGAAGAGATTTTGGTCAAAAAAATTTAAAAATTAAAATTTTGAAAAGATATCTTTGAAAGATCTAAAGGAATCTTCTTGCTATTTCCCACGTAGAAGAAGGAACCTACAAAGTCTTTATGTAAAAAGTCTTTATAAAGACTTGGAAGTTCAAAAGATCTTCTCATTTACTGTTAAGAATAATACTATTATTACAAGTTTGAGCTAGTAAAAAAAGTCTTTAGCACTTTATGCTAAAGTGAAAGGAATCAAATTATTCATTTTCTATTACATGGTCCATGCAATTTAATTCAAATGCAGCCACATGAGTATCTAATGGTTAGTCATTTTTTCTTATTATTATTATTTTTATAAATCATAAGGGAGGAAGGGGTCTACCAACATGGCCGATCCCTTACGCATGACTATAGTGGCTTCCTCTTTATTGCAGAATGTTCAAATTGAGTCATAATTACTGCACACCCCGCCTTAGTCGGGGTCAATGGATCAATAGACAATCACCACAACACCACGGAAGTGCAAATGAGCACGTTTAAGAGATCGTCAGTAGAAGATGTGAATCCCTAAAAAGGGAGTATAAAATACTCAATATATCATCATGCACTGTCCATGACTCATTACAGGCTGAAGCTTACACACAAAGGCTGCTAATGTCTTAGATTAATTTAAAATTACACTTTGTTTTTCAAATAAGTTTCCTTTTTAGTTTAAGGAAATGCGGTGTCCATGACTCGTTAAAAGGGAGTTTGAATTGACCACATCACAAACCAAGCGGTGCCCAACAATATTGGAAATGGACTTCTCTTATTTTCTTTTTCCAGTTCCTTCTGGAGTAAAGACTTCTCGATTACTCAATTAGTGGAGAGATGGTTTGACATTTTCACTCTAGTACCCTTCTTCCTCGAAACAACCTGAGAAATAATATATAGTTTACATTAACCTACTTACTTTATGCATTTTCCACAATATTCTCAGAGAGAGGAAATCTTGTGTTCATATCAGTGTTTAAAAACTCGGACAGGTCTAGAAACTCGAAACTAATTACTATACTAAATAAATTTTTAAAAAATCTCAAAAATGAAGATTTTTTTTTTAAGTTGATTAGGGTGAATATTTTTAGGTTTACAAGCTTTTGATTTCGAGTAGGGTCTACGTCGTATCATGAGATTGGTGTTGCAGAGTATGTCTCTGTGTATATGATTGGTGCTGCAAGAGACATTACAAGTCTTTAGGCAAACATTGATGTGATCACCATATATTTTGCCTTGTTTTTTACTACAACTTCCGTTGATATTTATTTTTATACATTAAGTGGGACATTGACCTTCAAAGTATTCCTATGTTTGTCATCTTTTAATTTAAACCTTTCAAGTTCTGAAAGATCATCAAAATATCTTGGCCACATATGCCTTTATCTTGGTGACTATTTTAATTCCAAATGACAGACAAGGCGTAAAAGGATCTACAAGTTGCTCTATAGTTTTTATCGATTGGATTGGCTTGCATCATTTGGTTACACCTATTTGATTGTTCGTATTGGCCACGCATTAACTTGTCAATTGCTCGTGTGAGTCCAAATGAGGTTGTTTCATTCATTAGTTAAGAAACCATATTTTAGTGAAGATTGTAATGAAGGTAGAATCAAAAGCTAGGACTGTGAAGAGAGAGGTGGGATGAGAACAAACATAATGGGACCTAGGTATCAATTGGGAGCTACCATATAAATAATTAGGGGAATGCATGCACTAAACGCGTGGCAAAATAATTAGAAACAAAGAAGTGTTGTGGGCAGTTAGTTATGCTAGACGTGGCATTAACAAACCTGGGTGTTGGAGTAAGTTTTAAAAAAAAAAATTTTGCAGTGCGTTCTCAGTATAGAATGTCAGGTAGAAAACAGGGTGTTGGCTTTATATAATAGTTTATATGATTCATGCACATAGGAATTAGTTTTAAGCAATATAATAATCTTTTAAAATTTTTAAAGGGAATAAGAAATAGGAATAAGCATAGTGGGTAGTTTGATGGCATTTGAATCTTTTGAACAATTATTCATGCGAGAATCTCCTAATTAACTTCCCTTTATATAATGGCATTTATTTATATATCTGATTATTGTGAATGAACTATGACAAACTTCCACTGTTTTCAGCTTTATGATGCTGTTTTCTTCATATAACCCAATTATGTAGGGTTTTTCAACTCTGAAACATTAAACTACTAGTAATCAACAGCCTTATAAGATGTATATATTTGTGCTTGTGAAGCCTAAACCAAATTATCTAAGGTCTATATGAAGTCTAAAAAACCCAAAAAAGTAACAGAAGTCCTGCAATTCCTTCACGTATATCATAGACCAATCCAATCATTAAAGCCCACAGAATCTACCAGTCAAGAAAGATTAATCTAATACTGTTTCGAATCACTGTCACATTTGATAACAGTTTCGAACTTTGGACTCACTATTTCATTGGAAGATGTCTGTGTTTTTTAGATGAGGCGGCGCCACCCCACTTGGCGGTCCCCACCACCGGAGGATGCTTTTGTGTTTGTTGGATAGTTGTTCACGTTCATCCACTATTTTGGCCAGAAATAGCGCTCCAGCCAAACTTCATGCCAATTATCATCTCTTGCCGCTCCATTTTATTTTGTTTTGATAAACATGAGAATCATAGTGAACCCAACTTTAAATGACTGAATGAGTTGGGGCTGAGCTTGGAATTTAGGCCAGCTCAAGTTTTGCACAACTGATTTATACTTGGGCTGGGCCTGAAGTGCTATGAAAGGGCTTGGCCCATCCTATTTGCAGCCCTAGTTATAGCATATGGAATGAAGGAAAAAGTAATGGATAAAGAACTAGTTCACTACAATACTGTATAAAAATGAATGCATATGATTCTATAACTAGACCACTTTTGGCACTACAAAGCGGATTTGGAATCAGATTTAGCTAAGTTCATTATAAGATAGACTATACCTGTGCCATTTTCTTATTGCTTACATTAAATATTAGAGTATAAAGGGGACATTGGTTTTTAGTGATACTTTATCAAAATAATTCAAATTAAGTCGAATTTTTTTTGCAAATTGGGAATTAGTGATGCTTTTTTAATATAATTGGGATTCAGTGTCATTTTACTATTCATCAAGAATTTCTTCCAAAAATATCCTAAAAAGACTTTGAAAACCTTTTCACTCATTTAGGTACAAGTGAAGTTTGAAAGTCTTTTTGAGGTTAATTTTGGAAAAAAAAAATTTCATGATAGCAAAATGACACTAAATCCCAATTATTTGAAAAATATCACTAATTGTCAATGTTCAAGAATTGGCCGACTGTATCTAGATTATTTTAAAAAAAATCACTAAATACCAATTTTCCCCGAGTATAAACTTACTCTTACATAGAATGGTTATGTGGGTGCGCAGCTATTAAGGGGATAATTGAGTCTTTAAAAATTGCTAAGGGGCATTTTATGGAAAAGAAAATGTATGGCTATAATCCTTCAGCTTTGCTTTTAATAGCAAGTATCGTGCGCACGTGTAGTACTGCACCTATGATAAACAAAGAGATGGGACGGAACCGTTTTGTAACAGATTTAGTTTTGAAATAATTAAGGTTGTTATGATTATTATACCCCTTTCATTAATGAATCCTAACAATTATGTGTAAGGGCTTTTTGAGGAAGTCGTACATTCTGGTTGGCATGATTCCCAAGGGGCGCCTTGCATTATATGAGACTAGCAGAGTGTACGTGCAGTACTGCACGTATGAAGTTTGGGAGGGGGTGAAATCGGTTTGCAATCATCTAAGTCTATATCTCCTAAACAACAAACATAGACACACACAATTGGACCGGGTGAAATCGGTTTGCAACCATCTAAGGCTATATCTCTTAATTGGCAAACAACATAGACACTCAAATTTAAATATATATATATTTTATTTAGGACTTGATTGAATGTAATGGTAGTTTTTCTTGGGGATTTGGGGTATTCTTTGGCATATTGGTCAATCGCTTAAACAACGGATTAAGAAACTTTTTTATATAACTTCAAATAAATAAAAAAATAATTTATGATACACAATCCTCAAGTGCCTACAATGTATAAAGAAGCACCGGAAAACAAACAAATTATGCAATTCTCAACTTTTGGAAACCTAGGGCCATTAGGTAGAGGTATATTTAGAGACCACTTTCTTGCATTTCGTGGGCCTATCGTGGAATCTGATTTTACCAAGATAGAACTTCTAGTACTCTGTTCAGGTTCCTATATAACAAAGCGAGGACTTCGATACTTAATCGTGGAAGGGAACTCTTGTATTACCATTCACTCCATTGGAAATTGCTACTTATTTGATAACTGGGGTCAATGCTAGAATTGTAGCATTTGCTTCCTTAATAATCAAACAATTTTGAAATAAAATCCAAACATACAAAAAGATAATACAACAATGCACATATGATAATACAACAATTCCATTCCCTGTGCGTTTTTGGTATATTTGGTCAACCCAAGAGGATTGAATAACTGTTAAATTTACCATGCAAACTGTTAGCTGCATATTCTTATTATCTTTCTAATGAACTATCTACCCACTTAACATATCAAGTCAGTGGGTCCATGAGTTTTTCAGCAATGTTGTAATGTAGGGCAACTCAGAATGAGGTAAAAGTGCTAAAGGTCTTCCATGAGTTTTTCAGCGATGTCAGTAACGTAGGGCAACTCAGAATGAGGTAAAAGTGCTAAAGGTCTTGTAAGAGGCTATTTTAGGAATTGCTATGGATTCATATTCAGTGCTGGAAGATTCTTGGGCTCTAAGCCTTGTAATGCAACTTCCTTCCCAAAGAAGGTTCACTCTTGTGATTGGCTTCATGGACTAACGAAATATATGTTTATTTTGGTTATAGGAAATTTGAAATTATCAAGGGGTGCAAACTAAAATAAAGAAAACCTATTAATTTTAAAAGAAAATACCAATACATATCTCAGAATGGGACATCGTAACCGAAATCGAAGAAATACACATTGGAGCTAAGAAGGTAAAAAAAAAAAGCGATGATTAATAACAATTGGAATATATGATTCAAAGTCCTCTGGTGGAACTGATCTAATCATAGACTTCTTAACTTGGAATTAAATGAAGGTAAAATTTAAAAATAGAAGAAGAAAACACCCAATGCATCATGATAATACAATCAACCCAATTACATGAAACTAATCTCAAAACCAAAAACAGATAGAATTAATTCCATGTCTCCGTTTCCTTGCCTTTGAATAATGACAGTCCATTTGTTAGGTATACTCACATGGCTTTCACTTCGCTTCCTCGCATTATAAAGATTCAACCATGACAAATAATTTGAATTACAGAGAAATTGGGGAAGATACCATCTAGTGATTGAGTACAAATTACAATTACATCATTCTAAGCCAATTATAGTTCCTAAACTGAAAATCCCTCAAGCATGTATGATTGCAAAATTTGTTTGTTTTCCAGTGCTTCTTTATACATTGTAGGCCCTTGAGGATTGTGTATCGTAAATTATTTTTTTATTTATTTGAAGTTATATAAAACAGTTTCTTAATCTGTTGTTTAAGCGATTGACCAATATGCCAAAGAATACCCCAAATCCCCAAGAAAAACTACCATTACATTCAATCAAGTCCTAAATAAAATATATATATATATTTAAATTTGAGTGTCTATGTTGTTTGCCAATTAAGAGATATAGCCTTAGATGGTTGCAAACCGATTTCACCTGGTCCAATTGTGTGTGTCTATGTTGTTTGTTGTTTAGGAGATATAGACATAGATGATTGCAAACCGATTTCACCCCCTCCCAAACTTCATACGTGCAGTACTGCACGTACACTCCGCTAGTACCTAAAAATAAAAACACATTTTTCGCCGGTCCGCTTCACAGAGACTATTGAAAGCGAACCTGGAAATGGCAATGGCTAGAGTTGAATTCGTAAAAGTCATTTGCTTTGTCGTTTACGTCGAAAGCTTCAACCATGACCGCTGAAACTCCAGCACGCATGATCGAGTATCTCTGTCCAGAGAGAAAGCGAGAGAGACACATTAAACAACCATGATACAACAGAAGCTGCATAGAAAATTGGGGTTTTAGGAAGATGGGGTTCATACCATGCCCCCAATTCCGCTGTAGAATTCAAGAATCCTCCATGGCTTGTCCTTGATTTTGCAGAAACTCTCTTCCATTGGATCTGCTAACGGACGAGAAGAATTGCAACGTGAGGTAGTCGGAGGGTAGGAGATGATGCGGGAAGGAGCAGTTGTGGAACAGAATGGGAGGTTTTAGCCTTGTAGGAGTTTTGCGGAGATGATGTGGGAAGGAGCAGTTGTGTAACGGAATGAGAGGTTTTAACCTTGCAGGAGTTCTCCGGAGATGATGTGGGAGGGAGCAGTTGTGGAACAGAATGGGAGGTTTTAGCCTTGCAGGAGTTCTCCAGAAATGATGTGGGAGGGAGCAGTTGTGGAACGAAATGGGAGGTTGCAGACATTTTGAGGTGGTTTTTACCGATATATCCTTTTGTTAATTAGTCTTGGCAAAGAGGTATAATTTAGCTTGGCACACTTCCCAAAAAGGGCGCCTCGCTTTAATGGCAAAGGAGTAAATTCGAGGCGGGTTTTGGTGAATCCAAACCTATACTTTGATGTGAGGTGCTCCCTTGGGAATCGTGCCAAGCAAAATGTTATATTTTCCAAAACAACCCTTACACATGACTGTGAAGGTACAATAGTCAAAACTGTCCCAATTTTTAAAAAAACTTAATAATTAGTTGCAAAACCATTTCCTCTCTTGTTTACCTCTTTCTTCGTACATGCAATATTGCATGTGCACCCAGCTAGTAAGTATTAAAAAAGGCAAATAGATGTACAAAAGTGATTTAGTTAACATAATTTAGCTACTTTTCCTCTAACAAATAAATTCCACATTTATAAATATTAGAATATGACAACCAATGCAAGAAGGGTAAAGAAAAGGACGTTACACCCGTATAACCTTGGAAGACAAGAACGTTATGTTGTAAACCAGGGGTATAAAACAGAGGGCAGGATCTACCAAATGATAATCCCAAATAAAAGAATCAAAGGCAGCAATGATCAAATTACTATCAAATGAATCTAAGTAGTGAAATCAAATGGAAGTTGAGAAAAACTTATCAAGACTGAGGCGAGAAGAAATTATCTGTACTTAAAGTCTTAATCGCCCCCTATTGGATGGTTTCCTCAGTGCACAGGGTGGATGGCGGTAGACTTCCAGTATTCAACGGTCTTACACCACTTCAATAGATTGCACCGGTATAGTAAAGGAAAGCAAACCCAAAGTTAGAGTGCCACTCAGATCAATACAGAAAAATTTTAGTAAGAACAATGGAAAGCAAATGAGATTCGATTATAAGATCTTGGCAAAGTGGTATAATTTTGCTTGGCACACTTCCCAAAAAGGGCACCTCGCTTTATATATAGTGGAGATATAGATAGTTGAATCTACACTAGATATTGAGCTGGATTGGGTTCATTTGTTACGAAGAGGGCTTACCGGGTCTTTAATCAGGCTTGATCTACACCATTCGGCTTCACTAGGCCTGCCAATGAAAATGGGCTGGCCCAGTCACTATTTGACTTGAAGCAAAATTTAGGATACTTGGGTTATGTTCTTAGGGCTTGAAGCAAAATTTTAATGCCTCAACCCACTCATTTGTATATCACATTAACTGGGCATGATTGTTTCCCAACCTATCTTTGGGCCTTTAGCTTTCGGCCCTGTGGCCTGTGGGCAACTAGGGCCAAGGCTTATTCTCTAGGCCCAATATAGGGTTATAAATTTAACGCATATTAAGCCTGTTAGCCGAAAGGTACTGGACTTCAAGCCTTATCAATCTGTATACTTACGGGAAAATTACAATGAGGGTCACTATTTAACCCGTATAAAAAAATATTAGTTCCAGAAAATTTCAAAAATAATAACCTGAAGGGTCACTTTTAAAAAAAAAATTAAAAAAATATATAGTATCACTTTATTCTAGCCACGTAGAGTGATCATGTATTTAAACTGTCTGCTTAACATGAGACCCTTAGATATTTGAACAAGGACACAAAGAACTTACCTAAGAAGAGTACATCAGAATTTCACCTATGTAATGCGAATTGTTGATTTCTTTTCAAAAAAAAAAATGTTTTTAGGGACATCTTCCAAAAGATGTTAAGCCATTGCTTACATTCAAGTAACAAATTATGAGATCTTGGAATCTCACATTACTCGAGGAGGAAAAATTTGAAGGTCCTTATATGTAGGTTTGTGACTCCCTCAAGTAATAAGGTTTTTTAGGGTAAACCCAATAATAAACTGTGAAACCTAATATCGGATAACATATACAGTACTACACGTACATACTAACACGTATACGCCTTAACCTAAATATAGGACAGTTACATAGATATATAGAGTTAACTTCAACTTCGGGCATTTCGGATTGTAAAACATAGGGCTGTCAATGGGTTGGATAAAGATCCAGATTTGACCCAATTATTCGAATATGGATCTTAGTTTTAGATTCGATTATCTGAATTCGATTATATTCGAATATGGTACTACACATATTCAACCCGATAAAGATCCAATCGTTTATTTTGTACATATGTTATGTTTTTTAGTCAATTTTAAATCTTTTTATATATTAGTGTAGAAGGAATGAAGGTTTCATATAATATTTATTGATTTAAGGTCATAATATAAGACAAATTTGAATTAATATATCCTTATTTGATCCACTAACTTAAGGTTTATAATATCTTAATTTTTTTCCATATATAATGTAATCGGATTCGGATATTGGATAATCGGTCGGATTACACTTCGGTATTAGATGTAAAAGATCCGTTGGACAATCGGTTTGAATTCGGATATTGGATTTTCTTATCAGATCGAATTCAGATCTTAGCAGATATTTACTGTATTCAACCCGTTTATAGCCTTAGTACAACATGAGCCCGAACCCAACCAAAACTCAACTTCAAGCTATAAATGAAACTCAACCCAAATTCAATACTCAATTTGAGCTCTTATTCGGATTGGGTTAGACCGGCTTTGAGCAATCTAGGCTAAATTTATAGCTCTACGGATATATATCAAGGAAAATACGGGAGTCATGAACTATTATCATGCCAAAATCTTTTTCAAGATTGTTTCCTCTTGTGCTACTCCCACCATGGAGCGGATGGATGATACCATTCAAGGGCCCCGCACCCCAAAACACGACTTCAAATCTGCTGGAGCCCTTGGCTGGAAGATTTGCTGGTCTAACGGTGATGTATGTGTCCACATAGGTGTATGAAACCTATGTGTACACACCTTTCACCGTTGGACTAGCAGATCTTCCAGTGTGAGGGACCAGCTAATATGGCCTCCCAAAACACATTTCAGCCGATGGCGGCACTATGAAATACGTTCCAAATTTTTATATATATATATATATATTTATATATTTTTGGTAGCAAATTATTAGCACTCAATCAAAAGCCTTCTTTGTTTTTTTTTTCTTTTAATTATAATTATATTTTTGTTTGGAAAGCAAATAAAACCAGTGTCGGTGAGATACAATTTACGGTATTTACCCTTTAAATTTCGAATCGCGTTGTGCCCTTTTTAGGTTAGTAGTTCAGGCCCTTCAGACTGAAAAAATGCGACACCTCATCAAAGAAACAAAGCCATAAAGGGAGGAATCACCGCCGGAATTGGTGCAGGCACGAACACGCACCATTCCCCCCTCCACCACCGACATTGGTGGGTCAAAGCGTCCGTCTTCAACCTCCAAGTTGTTAAAACAACACGGTTAGTTAACACAACTCCCACTTTTATCCTCCTACCATCCTTAAATTTACCATCTCAACCCCCCACCTTTTTGCCTTTCTAACACACCCTGTCTCCTCCAAGACTCAAACACAGCCAAACAAATCTAATCCATTAATGAGAAATACGTTCCAGTGTGAAAGAAGAATTAAAAAAGCAAGAAAATGAGTCGCTGTTTTCGCAGTGAAATCTTAAAATGAATTCGCACACTCTTCAATCTCCATCTCTCACTCCATCTTCATCTCCATGGCCTCCACATCCATCACTCTCTTCTTCTTCTTCTTCCCCCTCCTCTTCCACCTCCACCTTGCCGGAGCCCTCCGACTCCGATCCGATGACCTGGATTCCGACACCCCCGAATGCACCGGCCGGTGGGTCCACGTGAGAAAACTCCCATCTCGATTCAATCTCGATCTCCTCACCAACTGCTCTAACTACCCCATCTACGACAACTTCTGCCCTTACTTAGCCAACCATGGCCTTGGCCACAAAACCCACAATCGTTCACGCAGTTGGTACCGCACCGACCCCTTCATGCTCGAACTCCTCTTCCATCGCCGAATTCTCGAGTATCCCTGTCTCACCTCTGAACCCTCCCGTGCCGACGCCATCTACCTCCCTTACTACGCCGGAATCGACGCTCTGAGGTACCTCTACGGTCCCGACGTCAATTCCAGCACCGAGCACGGACTCCAATTGTACCGGTACCTGCAACGGAACTCACCCCACCTGTGGAACAGAAACGCCGGGCATGACCACTTCTTGGTGATGGCTCGTCCTGCTTGGGACTTCTCTCAGCCACTATCGAACGATCCACCGATCTGGGGTACCTCGTTTCTCGAATTGCCGGAATTCTACAACGTCACGGCGTTGACGCTGGAGTCCCGAGTATGGCCGTGGCAAGAGCAGGCGATACCTTACCCTACGTCGTTCCACCCTCCAAACGTTGCGTTGCTCAGGTCTTGGATTGATCGGGTGCGTCGTTCGCGACGTACGACGCTCATGGTCTTCGCAGGCGGTGGTGGCGTATCGTCGGCGCCGAACATCCGGCATAGCATCCGGGTCGAGTGCGAGAACAGCACCAAAACTGGAAACAACAGTAAGAACAGCGTGGGTTCATCAAAGATATGTGAGATTGTTGATTGCTCAAATGGGGTTTGCGAGCATGATCCGATCCGGTACATGAAGGCAATGTTGCAATCAAGCTTCTGTTTGCAGCCTCCCGGGGATACCCCGACGAGGAGATCGACCTTTGACGGGATACTCGCCGGATGCATACCGGTGTTCTTCGAGGAATTCTCGGCGAAGTCGCAGTACGGGTGGCACTTGCCGGAGGACCGGTACGGGGAATTCTCGGTGATGATACCGAAGGAGGAGGTTGTGTTGAAGGGGCTGAGAATTGTCGATGTTTTAATGGGTATTCAAAGGTTTGAAGTGATGAGGATGAGGGAGAGAGTTATTGAGCTGATACCTAGGATTATGTACAGGAGACATGGAAGCTCAGTGGGATTGAGGACAGAGAAGGATGCCTTTGATCTTGCTTTGGAAGGCACCATACAAAGGATCAAATCCAGACTCACAGAAGAATTACCAGTTAGATAACTTTGAGTTCTATGATATATTTTTTGGTTTTTTCTTCTGGTCTTACCACTTTGATTGTAATTCTTTTGAATCCTTCTCATTCAGTTGAACTCTGGTTGGTAATTAATACAGAGAGAGAAGCCGACAGAAAAAGAGAGCGTTTTCACACAATAAAGCAAGCAGCTTTCTGCTGCTCAACAGTTACTTCTATTTATTCCTCTCTTTCAGATTTGTTGATTTGTTTATTCCTCTCTTTCAGATTTGTTGATTTGTTGTTAACTGCTTATACGGCTTCTTCAGTGCTGGTACCCAGTGCTGCACCATAAGCACTTAACCATGAAACTGCGGATTTCAAGACTGGGACAAAAAGAATGGAAAATTTATTTGGGTGGTCAAAGCTAAAAAGTAACGGAATCCAAAGTCAAAAGGGAAGATTACAACATGATCACAAGAAGATGCTCTGCATACATATCTTATCAAAAAAAAAAAAAATTCTAATGTTCGAAAAGGCAGTTTGAGAATTGCTTTTATCTTCTAATTTCTTTTCTGTTTCTCTTTTCTCTTTTCTCTTTTTTGCTTTTTTTCTTTTTCCCCTGTTCCAAGCATGGAGTGGACTAGTTAGCCTCATCCCCATCTCAAAATTGCAGAACCCCATGTGAGACCAGCGCCGAAACCTGCTGCAGCAATTGTATGTCCTGACTGGACTTTCCCGCTTCGAACGGCTTCATCCAAAGCTAGAGGAATGGATGCAGCACTGGTGTTTCCATAGTTAGCCAAATTTGATATAACCCTTTCTGGAGGGATCTCTAGACGCGTTGCCACTGCATCGATGATCCTTTGGTTTGCCTGCATTCAGCAGCATTTCCATTATTATCCATGACTAGGTTAATAAATAATATGGCCTGTCATACATAAGGGATTTATATAGCACAGAGAATGTTCAAAGAATGAAAGAACCCACAGTGGACAAACACATGCCCAAATCCCCCAACCCCTTCCAGAGACTCTACAAGGCTAATTGTAAGCCTGTTTGGATGATCTAACCATTCAAATATCAGCTTTCGTCAGGACCATTTCCCATGATTTATTTGTTAATGTCCTAAAAAACAATTGACTATATGGGTAAGAGCACTTGACAGAACAGGCATAAAGGAAAAAGGACCATAACCAAGTGTAGGTCCTGCAAAGGTAGGGTTCTCAAAGAGGGACGGATTGGCAACAGGAATAATCTTTGGCATTTTTATGTAAAGTGGCTGCACTCGTCCTCTAACCTACCTGAGTTATCATGCTAGAAGCCTACTGCTTTTACCATCACACAAAGTGATGATTCAGAGACTAAAATAATATAATATGCCCCATTTTCTCCAATGCATCTCCTAGATTGGGTGTTTGACAGGTGAATCTCACTCCACTAGAGGTACTCGACATCTACTTTTGGTCCACAAGAAGGGTGTTTTTATGTTTTTATTTTAAGAGATTTCGCATGTGTTACCTGATGTAGCAGTAACCAGTCAATGTCAGACCCTGTAAGACCAGCCTTTGCTAGGGACGATTCAATCGACTGTGGCACAAACCTCACAGCGAAGCGGAAAACCTCTTTGCCATTCATTTGGATGCAGGAATATGAGCTTCTTGGACGGAAATCTAGCACGGAACCATTAGAGCCAAAAACATTCTCTGTTTCTTCATCTTTCACAGTAGCATTTAAGTGCCTGTACAAGGAACAATTAAAGTGGTAAGTCTCCATTTCTTGCACTACTTTTTCATTGCTTAAGCTTGGAATGCAGTTTCTAGCTTGCTAAAAACACTTATTTTGATTCTTATTTTTATTCCAACAAGTAGCAACATCAAATTTATTATAATAAGCTTAATATACATGTGAGGGCGTAAAAGGTTTCCTGTGACAAGGACAAAGACTCAAAGAGAACATTAGAAAGAAACATGACAATACAACAGAAACGGGTAGACAACAAACTATGAATGCAGTGAACTACTTTGTCCCAAACCCCCTCATAGAAAGGCAACCCCAAAGCAGCTTCTCCCTCAGTGCTCATGATAGTACTTGTTGGATATTCCAAAAAAAAACATTAAGGAACACTGTACATGGTGCCACAATCAGTTTCTCTTCTCAACCATCTCCAAGAAGCAAGAGAACTTGTTGTGTATGT
This sequence comes from Buxus sempervirens, assembly GCA_947561395.2. Classification (NCBI taxonomy): domain Eukaryota; kingdom Viridiplantae; phylum Streptophyta; class Magnoliopsida; order Buxales; family Buxaceae; genus Buxus; species Buxus sempervirens. Next base: position 9,239,499 of record OX387193.1, read on the forward strand.
GACTTGAATTAAGTCAATGTTTAGATACGGGCCATACTGTACATAGTAAGATGAGGAGTATTTCTGTAACTTGGATGTCTCTTGTATAAAACCCAAGAGTTAGGGTTTCTGGTCGATGTTGAGAGACTATATTGTTTTTCGGCCAGGAGAGGGTTGTGTGTTTTGTAACCCTATTTTTCACAGATTAAAGAAAGGAACCCCATCATCCGTGGACGTAGGCATCACTGCCAAACCATGTAAATCGTGTCTATTGTTTACTCTGTTTTCTGTTTCGATTTTTGTTGTTGTTCGATTTCTAACAGAACTTATTTTAAAAATCATTTTACTCCTTTCTCCCAAGTACAACACTACATGACTCAGACACTGATACTTTACCCCTCTTTCATTAACATCCTATGAGTCTATTGGCAAACCACATCATCAATCTCCCTAGGCATTATTCAACCAAGGCCTAACAAACTAATAAGATTACAACACGACTTACAAACATGTGTATTTCATTGTGGCTTATGGGTTCCCCCTCTTTCATGCATATGACAAATATATGGGAAGAGATTGCCAATCATCTTCTCTTTCTTGGAGCATTTTACAAGTGTTCATCCTGAAGGGTTGTTAGGCAGCCAAAAGGTTTGAACTTTAGGAGGAGAGTGTGCACACACCAAACCTTGCGCCAGAAGAAATGTGGGACCCCACACATCTCACTGGAGCAAATAAATGAAAAGAGCAATTCGGATGAAAAGGGGTCACTAGAATCAAGGGATAACACCTTTGTGATCCTCAGAAATGAATATGATTGGACATCCTTAGGACATCAGTTAAGCAATTTGTATGATCTCAGCAGCGGATGAGTCCCTAAGCAAATTTAGGTTCCACGAAAAAGAGTCACATTTGATAAGCAGAATTAACCCGGGAATGGTTTTCACTCATGCAAATCTTGGGAAGGCGGTGGAACTGATCTGAAAAATGTTTCAAACAACATACACATTTTCATTAAAAAAGACCCATGAAGCACCAATTCCTCACTTCTACAAAATGCCATTTCCATTGAATAAGCTACCAGAATAAGTGCTTCCTCCTAAGGCCTTAGTTGTTAAGCATTTAATGATCCTCATAACTCCATAAACATATATCATGAAATGAAAGAAGCAAGAACTAGAAAGGCATTTTCAACTTGTTCCTCCAATTTCTAATTATACAAGAACACATACCTGTGGCCATCTCCATCACTGTGAAAGTCAAAACTAAATAACCCATCCTCCTCACCATCACAGGCCTGCAAAAATATTATTTATTTACTTACTCTTTTAGAAACATTATAAATGACATATAAAAACTAGTCAACTCTTATGAGTTAACTGGTTGGAAATGAACTACAACTTTAAGGATCTTAATGTGTTGGTGGCTTTAAAAAAGCCACATGTGCTCTTGAGATTGATATAATAATTAATTTTAACCATGATAATCAACCTTAACAATAAATTGATGGATAATGATAAAGGCCTTGTTGGCTTGAATCAACCTGAAGCATTCTTCATATTATGCCTTACACAAAATGTTAAGTGGTTCTTGATGTCAAGTTGGATAAACAACTTGTGTTTTTAAACCATCTGCAGCCAATGATATCCTTATGAAGTTCAATCATAGGTGGAAAGGTGTCTGACATGAATACAGAAGCCAGAAGACAAAGAATAGATGAATATCAAAATTCTGTGTGGTGTTCAGTCAAAACTCTATTTCAGGAAGGGGGGAATAAAGATAGAGAGAGGATGGTGGTTTGGTTTACTAGTAAAGAAACACTAGAGAAGAATAAGAACAAAGAACAAAGCACAAAGCACATCTTCAATTTGTCATTATCTTACTGCTGTAGTGTAATATGTTTGAAGTATAATACAACTGATACATGATATCTTCCAAAAGATGGGATCTGAGTAGCCACACAATACACCCCATTGAGACCGTTAATTGCAACTTAGATTTTATATCATAGAAGTGCTCTCAAATTATCATCATTTGGCTCGAGGACAATTATGGTTCTCCCAGTTACATATAACATTCCAAACATATGCCTTTGTACCTTTGCTTGATAATTATATTCTCTAAAATTAGCTAAATGTATGCCCAAATAACTCAGGGGAGATTTATTCCTGTAACATACTACACAAATCACAGTTGTGAGGCTGAGCAAAACCATAAATGTTCATTGAACATGCACAAATCATTATTATTATTTTTTTTCAAATACATAGATTATGTAGATAAAATTCCTTCTCCACTGAAATCAAAAGTATCTTTAGAGGAAAATGATCTCACGAGTTGACTTATAGGATTTGATATTCCCTTGCTCAGTTGTTGATCAATACAAGTCCTGCTGTATATAGATCAGTTCATGATATCATGCCCTGATAATGGTTTTTAAAAACATTCAACAAAGTCAACAACAAATGAAAATAAGAGGGAAGAGAAAGGAAATAATAATGATAAGAAAAATTGGAAATGGTTGCCTCTGGAATCTTAAAGGATCAAGGGCTTCATTTAACTTCATATTTTGCCCTCAATTCTTTTAAATACCAGAAAACTTGTGTTTAGATCTACTTACCATACTATGACCTCACTCTAATTATTAACATTTTCAGGTCTCATAAGACAATGATTTCTTCTTGAGTCGTTAGAAAGTCATTTCTATATAGTTTAATAGATTATCACAGACTTAGTAAGTTGAGTTCAGGATTGATAGTATATTGTTATGGATTTATTCAATCAATTTTTAGGAACGAATTATTGTTTAGCATACGTTTTTCTTATATAGAATGCATGTTTGGTTTTTCACTTATTCATCCGTTGCATAACAGATTTAATTTTAGTGGAAAGGAGTTGTTAGTATTTATCAGGTCCTCTAGGATATTCTCCTGGGCTCTGGTAGGGCCACAGTCATGCCTTGATATTTGTGTTACATGTTGGTTAATGTGTTATGATATTTTTGGCCCCTGAGAGAAAAGGTTGAGCATGGTCTTGCTAGGCCTTCAGAATTTGCATATTGTGTTGGTTGTTTGTGTAGACCGAGGGGAAAGAGGTTTTCTAGAGGCATTCATGGCAAACAAAAGGTTATATTGGTCATTTAAGAAAAGAATGAAGAAAATTTTTCTTGTATCCTGTACCACATGTGAATTTCATATCATTTCAGAGGCAAAATAGTCAAAATGTCATTCCTAGGCTTATTATGATGTGTAAATTATAGGAAAGAACTCATAGCATTTTTGTGATATGACTATATGAGGAATTTGGAATAACACAACATAATGTCTTACCCAATTAGTAGAGCCGGCAAAAATTGAACCGACCCGACGGGTCAACCTGACTAACCCGATTATAAACGGGTTGGGTTGACCCCGTTTATTAATTGGGTCGGGTGCGGGTTGGGGTTTTTACAACCCGACTATAATCGGGTTAACCCCATTATGACCCGCCAACCCGATTAAAAAAAGTGGCATGAACCAACCCGATTATGACCCGCCAACCAGAACCCGACCCAATTACCCCCCCCCAAAGTCCTATTTTAATACTATTTTTGAAAAAATAAAAATATATATAATCGGTTTGGGTTTGGGGTTTTCCCAACCCGCCATTAATCGGGCCAACCCAAACCCGACCCGTTTAACCCCAACCCGATTACGACCCAACCCAACCCAACCTGTTGCCAGCTCTACTAATTAGTTGACATCACAACATGAATCCTATTCCCCCATCCCAATCTGTCAATATCATATGTTTTTGATGAAAATTACGTATGTCAATATCATATGTTAAGTTAGGTTGCAAGTATCCAAATCCTTTTTACCTAATTCCATCCAGGTTCTTTTTGATATGAAAGATTCATAAGTTTTAAAAAAAATATCCACCACGATATTAAGGGCAAGAGCATTGGAGACTAAAAATGCCAACAATACACATAAAAAATGCTTATCCATCCTATAATGCCCTAAATACTTCTACTAAAATATTCTTTGTCAAAAACTTGTCAAAATTTTGTTGGCCTTTAAGGATATGATGTCAGGTCATTCATAAATGTCCTCCCTCATAAGTATATTAAAATCCAAACTTGTTTAGAGGATAACTTGATGTAAATGAACAATTGTCATTAGTGAAACCAAGTAGGGAAAATCAGCTTTACCAGCCCCTGGATAACCTAATTGACTTTTTTTTTACTGTGGCCCCACTTTTAGACACCCTAATTAGTCTATCTCTCTCTCTCTCCCTCTGTATCATTTTTTTAGCTTTATTTTATTTTTAGTTTCATCGGCACTTGAGTAACTTGACACCTATATTTATCTGCAATCAGGCATCCTATGCCATATCATGTAATTCTTCAAGCCTTTGCATTTCAGGATGATAAGATGCTGCCAGTTTGCTTTAGTGTCCCTTCCTGCAGCTTTCTATTTTATTACTTTTCCAATTTTATTTTTTACCTGTATTATTATTTTTTGACTTTTTGTCTTCGTGCTCTAGGAGGTATAAGAACTTTGGATTCATTCCTTAATTTTTGTGGCGCCTATGGAGCCCAAATCTTCTATGTATATCACTACAATCGAGAAAAAAATATGACAAGTACATCTTACTTAAATATGAAAATGTTTTGTCACAAGTTTTTACTTTTATAAATTTGGGTATAAATAGCATATAAGAACAAAAGAATAAGTTATAAATAACAAAACGGAGTCAGTTACCTGTAACAATACAGCACCAGCAGCATCCCCAAAGAGAATACAGGTCCCTCGATCTGTCCAATCAACGTATCGGGAAAGAGCATCAGCCCCAATTACTAGAACATTTTGAAATGCACCTCCTGCGATGTAATTGAGCACAGCTTAGTCGTATAATCATCAATAAATTGCTTAGAAACAAATATACTACAATCAAATTTCTTACCTCTTATGTGACAAGCAGCAGAGGAAAGGCCCACCATGAAGCCACTACAAGCAGCTGTAATGTCATAAGCCAAAGGATTGTTTTTACAGCCTAGTTCTCTCTGGACCTGAAATGATTGGATATTCAAATACATGACATGCAAATCTGAAATTAAGGCCCCAGCCTGAATGGTAGAATTCTCGGTAAGATCATTTGTCTGTAAACTCATCAGCTGAGATGTTTGTGCAATGTTTTAAGAGTCTAGTTTCCCAGATTAAAGAAATGACAAAACCAAGAACAAGCATGATATTTGGCTACATTATTTAAAATAATTTGTCAGCAATATATATGTTTGGCAGATTTTTCTTTTTCCTCCCTTTTGGTCTGTTCTTGACTAAAGTTATCCTGCTCAGAATGACAAAACATATCTGAAAATTTTATTCTCCAAAAAATATGGAAGTGTACTTCTCTAGAGATATACAGTAACACTTGGGAGAATATGAAATTACATTGGCAAATATATTAAACGATCCAAGATGACTGAATAGGTGGTTACAGCATGGTGAACGATCCAAGATGACTGAGTAGGTGGTTACAGAATGGCACCTTCTTTGTTGAAATTAATGCCAAAAAGAACTAGTGAGGTTGAAAAAATGGTAGTGAAATTTCCTCTTCAAAAATTAAACAGTTTCTTGTAGCCTTACAGATATCAAGCAAATAATAATACTTCCTCACAAGAACCATAGATCTGTGAATTGTAATTCAAAACACTGCTCTCATAATGTACAAAACCCTCAATTTGAATGGATTAGATCCATGCAGCTCAATTTCAATTAAAACTACAACAGCTAGTTTATTTTGTGAGTACCATTTAAAATTAGGATGAACTGAATCCAACATAGCCATTTTATTCTGTGAATGCCATTTAAACGAAGGATATACTGAATTCAACATTGCCAATTTGTTTTGTGAATGCCATTTAAAACATAGGACATATTGAGTCCAATATTGCCACTTTATTTTGTGAATGACACTTAAAATTAGGATGTACTGAGTCGAATATTGTTGCACCTGAGGAGCACTGCCAAAAATATCCTCTGGAGTCGATGTACAAAGAAGGATCAGGTCCACACAATCAGGATCAACTTCGGCCATCTGAAGAGCTTTCTTGGCTGCATCTACAGCCAAAGTCGTCAATCTATCCTTCCCTGTTAATGCATAATTTGTAAGTCAATCAATACAAACTTGCATTTGCACAACCAGCATGGACATTTTGTGAAGAACTATAAGCTAAGGTAATAATTAAACATTTATCATAACAAATAAAAAGATGGTCATTTTGAGCATCAGGGTGCATGTAGAGAATTTGGCAAGATCATCAGAGACCTCCCTCTTGATATCCCATATGCGAATAATCAACCAGATTCATATCAGGCCAACACATGTACTATCAAGAGGTGTGGCATAAGGTCCAAAAAATCCACAAAAGGTGGTTAGAATTTTGGCCAAGGAGATATCCTCAAGTAGGTACACTAGATGGTGGGTCTCAATTCCATAGATCTCTGGACCGTAACCAGAGTGCTTCACAGAGGAAGTTTTGCCTGATTTCTAATTTATTTCAGGTTTTATTATTATTGAAATGAAACAGATAGGAAGACTGCAATAGCATGCAATTTAAGGAGGAATATACCTGAGAGAACTCGTCTATTACGAATTCCAGTACGTACAGATATCCATTCATCAGAAGTCTCAACAATTTTTGCAAGATCTTCATTGGAAATCAGAAGATTAGGTACAGCTGAGCCACATCCAACCAGCTTGCATCCTTTATTAACCAGTCTGTAAAAGGAAAAGCAAATTCAAGGTCTTGCAGAGATACATAACATCCAGCCAAGATTGGCCTCATTCCATGGAATCAAATGAACTTAGAAATAAGGATACAAGAAAAGCAAATGATACTAAATTATTAGTATAACTACAATGACGAAGTGATCAATTGTCTCATGAGAATGAACAGAATAATATGTTATAGCCAGGGCATGAATTACTTCACATTTATTAAGCCTATGTTTCCTAAATTCTACTTCCATTCCCACGTAAAACCTTATATGATGCAGAAGCCTAGGATTATAAGACCACCATGGAGTTAAAGATTTGATATTAAAAAAATACAGAAATAAATAAATTAAAACACATTTCACTTGGTACAAGGGTCATTAAAAAGAATTCGTTAGTGAAAACAAGATGGATAAAAAGGGCCTGCAGCTTCAGAAACTTTTTCTAAGGTTTACACCTCTCTTTCCAATCCGTGCCTTTCTCTTCCAGTAAGCCGCCACATCGATTTGCTTTTCTAGGTTACTAGTCATTTGAGCTTAAATAAATAACAATATATGCTCTATATCTTTGCAGTGAGAACTCTTTGATTTTTCTATTCTTTAGTTCTAGTCTTTAATTACTATTTTCATTAGTATCTGAATACTTTTACATTAAGAGACGTCAACAGTCAAAAAAAATTTTGAATGCTTGAACACTGGAGTAGCAACGTATAGGTGATACTTTCTACTAAAGAAGTCTCATTATCCTGGAGTTGTCCAGAGAATGATGAATGCATATATGTTGTCTAAACATTTTAAGTAGAAGCAAACTCTGATCACCAGTCAAATGACAGTTAGCAATGGTAACAATGTGAAGACTACCAAATTAACAAAAAAGCATTGTAAACACTAGCTGATCATCATGACCAGTTACTAAAAGGTCTAAACTCCATGATATCTTCAGACCCATTTAGCCTATGTCAACAACTCACAGAGAAAAGGCATGCACCAAAGTCAAAAGAACAAAAATTAGAAAAAAAAATGTAGTTGAGATAAAAGACATATTAACGCTTTCTACTTAATTTTTCAAGAGAACATATGGGCAGTGCGTTACACTGAATAACCATTGCAAGTATTTCCATAGCCAAAAGGCACATGAAAAATTATGATTTTCGGTGTTGGCTTCATAAGATCAGTCCCTTAGTAAGCTTTATCTAACAGAATTTAAAGAAATCTTGCCAGAACTGGACATACAATTGAGCCAATTATGATTCCAATTGTAGCTAGTCCCACAGTTACATCATATTAAAGCTGGTACGCAGTTTAAATCAGCTTGAAAGATTGATAATGAATCCTTCTCTTGCCCAGTGACCCAGAGACTTTGACAATGAATCTTTTTCTCATGCTGAAGTCTGGATATGTTTGCCTTAATTAATATATCGTAGATGCCTCTCCCTTTCAACTCAGAAATAAGCGGACAGATGGAAGGTCTGGCACTGGGAGTCTTTTCATTGTAAGTCAAATTTTTCCTTAAACAAGAGTATCTCTGTGAATAATCAACTGTTTGATATAAAACATTAGATTTTGAACATGAACAAGGCTCTGTTCCTTGTTTGATTTAATTCAATTATACAGTCATGAAACCATAAGACAAGTAAGCTAGATTTGCTTCAAATTTTCCTTTTTGTTCCTTTAGTGCCCATGATTTCCAAATTTTGATTTCTTTGTTTTTTTCCCCATCTTCCTTCTATTTCCTTTTTCCCTTCTTCCCCAACTAATTTTCCCTAAAAACACAAGATTTGTCCAAGAAAGCCTGACTGGGAATTGGCTGCATAACGATCAAGCCTTTTCTTTCGAAAGCCAATGCAATATTTAATTATATAATTTTTGTTCTGCTAGTGCCCATAATTTCAATCTTCTTTCTATTTGCTTTTTCCCTTCTCCCCCAATTTAATTTTTCCTTAGACCAAAACACAAGATTTGTCCAAGAAATCCTGACAGTGGTTAGTGGCTGGATAACGAATCAATCCTTTTCTTTCAAGAGCCAACACAATCTTTAACTGAATATGTGGGAACAGGTTCTCAGCTTCTCTCACAAAGATACCGATATGATGAATCAATGATGATCAACTGAATTATGAAAACTACGTTGATCTATCTTTGATACTAAAACATTTTATATCTCATAATAACAAGAATAATAAAATATATTTTTCCCATTATAGAGTTCTATTCATCCCTAGCCTCTTTCATCTTCATTTCATGCATATTAGACTTCGCTTGAGCTCCACCACGTCGTTTAAATCACAAGACCCAGGACTTCACAATTTTGAATAAGGATCACGAGCGACATTAAAAATAAGTATCACAAAATTCATGCCAACATCTGATTCCTTAGATCAAAAGTCCATCAAGCTCTAGTCTGACAACAGAGAAAGCTAAGCTGAAATTTTCCACAATAAAAATACTCCGCCAACCATGAATTCTCTCATACCTACCCAACTCAATTGCACCAAACCCTCAATCAATCTAAGCAATCAAGGTGCTAGGAAGAAGAAAATCAGAAATAAACAGTAATTAATACAAGAAACCGAGAACACCGATATTGAAAGAAGAATTCAGGAAGAAAACGAACCTGGGAGTGGGTATCCGAGATTCAGAAGGGGAAACGCTGGAAGCATGCTTCTCAATACCTTTGATCGCACTGCAGCTAAATACCCTTTCAGTAATTTTCTCAAACGGGCAAAACCCAGATCGATAAAAGCCGAAAGAAGGCGGATTCCTCCGTCTCAGGCTTGGGAATGAAGAAGAAATGAACCCAGACGCATTTGCCATTTAAAGAATCCCTGGGAAGAAGAACTCAGACAGCGCGAGAGAGAAAGAGATAGGGGATGAAAACAAAGAAATAGCAGAAGATCTCTAGCTCGCTGAAGAGGTAAAAGGGGTGTAAAGGGAGTAGAAAGAGTCCATGTGGAGGAAATATAGAGAAATAAAGGAGGAAGAAACGACAGAGCGATGACACACTTTGTGCTTTTTCGTCTACTCGGAGGAGATGGTCGATGATACCAACCTAAACAGAGGAAACTTCAATGCAATGTTGTAATCTTCGAATCATTACAGCAAATAATATTGTTAAACTGTTCCTTTCATGGATGTTTGCAAAAATTTTGGAACTTGAAGCTCAGCTGCCATGACTTAAACCTCCTTGCAAATTTTTTTTTTCTTTAACTTAATTACCAGGGGAGCCTCTGTACAGATTGATTAATGAGTAGGTTAGAAAGGGCAAACAAAAAGGGATCTTCTAAGATGCCTACACAGTCTTAAATAGGAGTCATCGGGTGGATAGGCAGGTCACCAAAGTCACTATCTTTTGAAATAACAATGCATTTTTATCACATGGGATCTTTGATAGAGTAGCCAACCCAACTCACATGTTTATATACTGACTCTAGCCATTTTGGGTCCTCTCCTAAAGGATTTGAACTGAAGCCATTTTCAAGTGGGGTTCTGAAATTCAAGAGAAGTTGTTCTTAAATTGGAAAACAGCTTTCTTCTAATGAAGCATACTTTAATAACAGCCTAGCTATGTGGGTGTGACAGTTTTTATGGAAATCAGATCAAAGCCTGTTTATTTTTGTCAGATTGTTCTAGCACAATTTAGCTTCTTCATTTCCTTTGGGCAACAGTAACAGTTGATAAATTAAAGGTGATATTTACTAGGCTTATGTGGAAGAAAAATTTAGCTTATCCAGCTGTGGGGTACCCCCAAATTATATAGGATTGTTAATTGGCCTTGCATCTGGAGGCCTATAAATGAGAGGAACCTAGCCGCCCTTTTCCCAGCAAAGCTTGGACTTTAAGCTCTGGTTCCAGCTCCATCTTGGGCTTGTAAATCTTGATAAGATGTAGCCTAATGAAAGTGTTTTAGGTCAGGCCCACTAAGGAAATATTGGGTTGTCTCCCTCAAAACCTGCCTGCCCAACAAAGCCATTTATTTTTAAATTTCCGGGGTCCTTTTTGTCCTCTGCGAGCTTTAAGGCATCGTCAAAGTCAAAAGCCCCGACATCCCAGAAGAATTGCACCAACTGGGAGTGTTTCTATGACAAATTTATGACTTTCCAAGAAAAGTATGTATTCTAAATAGTTTAACAGTGCAGCAAACAAACATTTCTTGGATCCTCTTAGTTATAGAGCTGTGTGCAGTTTTATTTACTTGAAATGATGTGATTGTGTGGATCTTATGGTATGCTATGTCGTTTTAATTGTTCCCTAGTACATATGTTATAGCAACACCATGTTTGATCGTTTGCACAGCCAATGAACCATGAAGTCTTTCAGCTCACACACAAGTGACCACTTCAGGTAGTTTTCGTTTTTGGGGTGTGCAGTTATTTCCCACAATGAAAGATAGAGTGCTCTTAATGGGGATGAAATCTTTTACAATGCTTTACTGCTCTGTTTTCTGTTGAGGCCATAAGATGTTACCGTGTGGGTCTTTTCACGGTTAGTGTTGTTTCAAGCAGACCCCACATGAAAACTTTCATAACCATGGAAAAATGCCGACTGTGTGATGCTCCACACGGCAACATCTCATGGCCATGGCAAAAAATAATGTAATAAAGCATTAGAGGTGATGTTATCCTCTCTAAATGTAGGCTCTCTTTATATAGTTTGTCAACATTTTGCTACTGTACACTTCAAAAAATAACAGCTAAAGATGGCAATGGGGTGCGTTAAGTGGGCCCTGCCATTTAACGGTTAGGGTTTGTATGGAATAAGTCAATCATGTTAAGGGTGGTGATGCAGATGGGCCTAACTACACTAAAAGACTAGTCTATTAGGTAGGTTTGCTCAATCCACATATAAACACATAAGGCAACCCCTTCATTAATCGATGTGGGGTAAGGGAACAATAGAGTCTCACTACATCAGGTGAGTTGGGGTTTACCCAATTTGCTTGAAATATTATTTTTCATATATATTATGTATAAAAAAATATACTTATTAAAAATTTATGTATTTGATCTATTTCCATCTAAAATATTTATATTTTTTGTATTTTATAGTACGGGTCAACCCAAACCTCCCTGTTACCAACTTGAAAGGTTAGGAGTAGGTTTGGTGTGGTCTAAACCTTTAGAACGGCTGGTTAGGGTTTCCCTAATAACAACATACAATGGTTGTTAGAAAAAATAAGAGAGGAATAGAAATTGGAAAGAAAAAAAAAAGGAAGGAAAATGATTAGTTGGTTAGAATTTGAAAATCTAAGTAAATCCAAGGCAAAATTATAACCATTTATACTATTAGTAAAACCAACCAGGCAGAATCTCCAGAACATGACACTACTTTTTTTTTTCTTCCAAAGATTGCCCTCCACAACAAAAGAATCCCTAACTATAACCATCATATCCACTACTCTTTCTACTTTCAAATTTAAACCCCACCCCTACATCTATGTTACAATTATTAGGTTCAGGACGTGCAATATGCACATGCGACCACTAGTCAATATTAAACCTTCCTTATTCAATTCAAACGTATTGTTTTGTTTTTCAAGAAAAATATAAATTAAAAAGATGAGTATACCCTTGTCTTAGCTATCCCTCCAATGTTTTAAAACAGATGGGGAAGAAAATGGAAAGAAGTGAATTTGGCTGTTTAATAGACCTGGGGATCAGCCTGGAAGAGGAGCTCTGAGATGGGCATTATTGTCAGCAAAACGACAGAGATATTATCAGTTTAGCCTTTAATGGCATTTTTGGTAATTGGTATTTATTGGGGATGCACGAGTACACCTTCTAAATAGAGCCTTATTTCTGAATTGCTTACGTGCAGGCAGAAAGGACCCATCATCAAATGTTACAGACTTACAGCATTACCAAGCAACTATTAGCATCTTGTGGAAAAACTCATTCTTAGGTGACCAATTTGCCTTTTGACTACATTGAAATTCTCTTTTGATCCCATGGAATGAGAATCATTAGAAGCAAACTTAAAAAAAATTTGTTTGGTTTGATTTTCCATTTTAATTTTTATTATTGCTAAAAAAGAAATAAAGTTGAACCTTTTGTTAAGCCTAACAAAACTTAATTAAACCAAGATATATATGAATTAATTTGAAACAAAAAATAGAAAATAAATTTCCTATATTAAGAAGTTACCAAAACTCATATCTATGGTATTTTTTATTCTCATGGTTGATTTTATTTTAAATATGTAATCTAACCCAAAATTATATACATTTTTTAATTTATTGAAGCTTATAGGGAGAAAAAGTATTGCATCAACATAAACCAATTCAAATTACAATTAGTAGGGGTGCAACTTGGTTTGTTTTGGTTTGGGTTGACATCAATCCAACACCAATCTGAGGTTCTTGAGTGTTAATTCAAAACTGAATCAAACAGAATTGAGGACCAATGTGACATCTTGATCCTACATCGGAAATGGACGAAAGCCCAGTAAAATATAAGATTCAAGAAGAACATTGAACTTAACAAAGACAATTTTTGAAGAGAAAATCGTATGGGTTTAAATCCAAAATGGATAATATACCTCGCTGGGTTAGGTTGTTACAACCAATTACTTCAACCCAAAATTGAATCAAAGTAAAATTGAAAACCTTTAAACCAAATAAACCCAATTCAAACTATAAATTCGGTTTGGTCCAGGTTAATTTGACATCCATTAAGAAGAGTTTTCTGATCTTTATTTTAAGGTTAAGCATAAAGAGAAACCTGGTCTTCAGATGATAACAATGAGATACTAATTGTAAATAAAAGATAAATGCACACATATCCGAAATTCAAAACATTTTTTTGGTAACATATCCGAAATTCAAAACCCTAAAATGATTTTGATTTTGTTTTTTTAACCGTCTTGCACGGAGAACTGAGAAAAGTCCACCGTCTTGGCATTGTCACTCAGCAGAGAAAGGGAAGGAAGCGAGTGGTCAACAGGCCATTCCAGGTAGCAGCTACGTATTGAGCTCCAGGTGGGGTTAGGGCTTTAGGGTTTTGGGGTCCTGGGCTTTGTGGTTTATAATTCAAAAAGGAAAGTTTAGATTTCGATCTTAATCACTGATTCTTCAGCACCTGTCTTCATACCTGTCTTTAAATGACCCCAAGCTCTCTCTTTCTCTCTCTCTTCTCGCTCTCTCTCTTTCTTCTGCTGCTTCCTTGGTAGCAGTACCAGTCGTAGTTGCAGGCGCCGATTCCATTGGCTTTCTCTTTCTCTCTCTCTATCTCACTATCCTCAGAGCCTCTGATGATGGCTACTTAATTCTGGATATCTCCCTCCCGGTCTTAGCAGCCAAAGAGAGGAATAAAGAACAATGGTGGGTTCCGTTTGTTTTGAGTTCTCATTTATTTTTCTTCTTTGAAGCTTCCAAACTGAAGATTTTTCGTTCAAATTAATAGCTTTCAAAATTTTTTTTTCTAGATGGGTTCTTCAGTAGTTCCTCATTGGCTTGAAGCCCTACTAAGGGAAAGGTTCTTCAATCCTTGTTTAATTCACGAATCAGCCAGGAAGAACGAGAAGAACATCTTGTGCTTGGACTGCTGTACCAGCATTTGCCCTCACTGCTTGAATCCTCATCGCTCTCATCGACTCTTGCAGGTTTCCACGAATTAAAAACAAACCCAACTACCAATTTTCCCTAAACAATTAAAAATTCCCATCTTTCTCGCCTTTCATGTTTCTGATTCTTTAATATATTGTTGTTTTTTCTCCCCTTTTTACTGTTTCAGATACGAAGATATGTTTATCACGACGTTATAAGGCTTGAAGACATTGAGAAATTAGTCGACTGCGCCTTTGTCCAAGTAGAAAAACAGCCTCAAAAATGAAAGAAAAAAGTTTCTTCTTCTTCTTCTTCTTTATCTTTAATTCTGATAAAATCTGGGGTTTTGTATGTACAGGCCTACACCACGAACAGTGCAAAGGTGGTTTTTCTAAATCAAAGGCCTCAGTCTCGACCCTTCAGAGGCTCCGGCAACATCTGCAGCACCTGCGACAGGAGCTTACAGGACCCATATTTGTTCTGCTCACTCGCTTGCAAGGTTCAAAGCCCCAAATCAAATTCTTAAATCTTCCCTGTTATTAATTTTAAGACTCTCTCATACCCATCCGGACATTCTCATCTGGGTATGCGTTGTTTTACGATATTGTTTTCAACTTATCGCAGGTTCATCATCTGTTAAGAAGCGAAGGTGGACTCACGAGATATCTCTACGAGTGCGAATTCCTTCCGCTACCAGAAGGAGCGAAAGGAGAGAGTTTCTGCGACGGTGACGACGGCCGAATGACGCCTGAATCGGTCCTTGAATCGCCTGACTCGTTTCGGACGTCGTCTGGGTCGAGTGCAAGTGGGGGTGGTGGATTAATGGCTTGCAGGGCTCTTGCTTGCACTGCTACAACCGAGTTTGTAAGAAAGAAACGTAGTAGCATTTCTGTTTCTCGGCCGACATGCTCAGCACCGTCCGATACGGTCGTCAACATGAACCGGCGAAAGGGTATGCCGCACCGGTCGCCGCTGTATTGAGTGGGTTACCGGGAAAATGGTGAAGAAGAAAGGTTTAGGGGAAGGAAGGGCGGGATATCCATGGTATTTATAATTTTTATTTTTATGGTCTTGTCTTTTGGGGATAGGAAAATAATTGGCAAATAGGTAACCTCCCAATTTTGTAATGGAATGGAATTACTGTAATTTTTTCTCTTTGTTTGAAAGAGCTGAGGGAGAGAGGCCACTCTTATGCCTTCTCTTTTTGTATCCATTTCCCCATTAGCCAAACTTTCAGTATCCAAATGCTTCATTTGTTTCAGATTGATGAAATTAGAGGGATATTTGATCATTTTAGAGAAAATCATGGTGGGTATGAAACATCAGTTGTTTTTTTATTTAAATCTTCTTTCTGGTTTGTTTGTATGTGCAATTGGCTTATGTTGTTGATGAAGATGATGATGACTGTTTGCGTTGGTAGGTGGTGGAGAGAGATTTTAAAGGGTTGGGAATTTGGAGGGAAACTAGGAAAAGTAGTTTAGGTGATGACATGAGTATGTGGGGGCAAACCCAGCTCATCAAGATCAACTCTCTTCTTCTCTCCCTTTCTCTTCCTCAGAAAAGAATTAATGCTCACAAAGTAAAATGAGCTTTTCTTCCCCTCTTGCTCCAATTAATCTCTCTCTCTCTCTGTGAAACTAAAACCATATATCTGATTTCATGCCCTCTTTCACTAGAGAAGGAAAGTAGTATTCTGATTCTTATCTATAAATCATGATTAATTTAAATGCATTCTTTGGATGAGAAAAAAACAAGAATCCCAGGAATACTACATATTCCACCATTGTAATTATAAACTCCTTTATCAGGGTGGGTTTGATATTTAAGAGAAGTTTCCGACATGTTCCTCTTTAGGGTGTAAATATCCCATTTGGACTCTGCTGATATATATTCACTGCATCAACTCAACAGGGTGATATGTCTCTTACTTTCTCCTTTCTGATTGTGTTTTTATCTTTTGAGAAATCCAAAACACAGCAATTCTCACCTGATATTCAAGGACAAGTGTTTGGCTTTTACTGATCTACCTGCTCTGGCTTCTGCCACGTGTCGATAAATGCATGGTTTCTTGGGTGTGTGGGGCTGTGGGTACAGAAGTGTTCATGCAACCTGCTGACATATGAATTTATTGCATGGAGGGAAGTATTCCATGTTATAGTATTAGTCTTATTCCAAACTTTTCTAATGCATGGATGGGTTTTTTTTGCAAACCTATCTGGGCTGGTTTAGGCCTGATTTAGCCTGAACTAAAGTTTGGGCCATGATATGGGCCACATCTATGGTTTTGGATCTGCCTAGGACTTTCCTAGAGTTGTGGGCTTTTAACGAGCTTACATGGGCCTCATTCCAATTTAAGGCCTTTCTCTTTCGTTTCTTAATTATAATTTACTAGTGGGGTGCACATTCAGTATTGCACGAATGCAGATAAAAGAGAAGAGAGTTAAACAACTCGTTGGAGAAGTGAGAACAGTTTTGAAACTGTTCAGATTTAAGGAAACTTCAAATGTATTAGAAAGAGAAAAACGGCTATATCTTGATATTAATGAACTTTAATAATGATTTATATGAACATTATGGATAAAAGAGATATTGTTTTTGGCACGCTTCCCAAGGGGGCTTCCTCTAGCATAGAGTTTATTTTAAGTTTAGACTCTGTAGATGATTTAGATCAGATTTTGTGGGCCTCATTGGGAGGCTCATTTGTCACACCAGTGCCAACCAAAGAGCCTGCTAATATTCTTGCTTTTGAAAAGTGAAGCTTTGCCCTAAAGAAATGCCTATGAGGGCCCATTAATCCAACCTTTGACAATCATATCTGAAGGTCCACACAGACCTTGGGGATCTGTGGTGGGCAGCAAGGGCTAGCCATATTGGTTTTCAATTACGGGTCCACACTAATTCCAGAGCTCAGTTTCTGGTTTAAAGCAAGTTTGGGCTATAGTATATTGGTCTCTGCAGATACTCTCCATGAGTGTATGTGCAGATGGTGTATGCGCATACAACTACAAGAGATGATTCATGTGCATATGTGCATAAGAGAAAAAATTTCTAGGAATTGGAAGAGATTATGTTGCTAGGTCTTGGAATGTGGTTCATACTTACATCTAAGTCCATAATTACGATGCGGACGCATGCATATGGCTCTGAGTCATTGTAAGGCCATTTGATGACATGGGAATGATGTGGCATCATACTACTAACATATGACCAGGTGGTGATTCGTTCTTGGAAACCTTGCCATGTCAACGATCCCTAGTGCTAACGTGGCTAAATCCATCGGTAGATTCCATCTTAAAGGAAAAGGAAATTTATTATTAGTTCCTTCCTCGCTAGAATGCACGTAATACGTATACTACAATTGGGGTTCTGTACGAAATTGGAAAGTGAGGAAAGATATGTTAGCCCCAACAATTTGGGACCAGAGTTATCACTAGAATCCAACCCGTGACTTGCAACGTAATTTATGTCCTTTTGTTTTCTGCTAATTTAAAGCTCTGTTCCTTCCCGTCATTTAGCCAGCTGGAACCCCACTTGTTTCTGGACACCTCTCGTCTCTTCTCCCACTTAACCAAAAAAAAAAAATGAAAGCGAGTGTACGGATAATTACGTCCCTTTCGGGGGGGGCTTGGAATGAGATGAGTTTGAGAAGGAAGACAAGTGTTCGGCTTTATTTTGAGAATAAGTTTTCAAAAAATACACCATAATGATTAAAGAGGAATCACCTCAACACCAGTTTTATATATATATATATTTTTTTGTTGGAACCAGTTTTATATTTTCAAAATAAGTTTTGCAAAAGTAGTAATAAATTCTAAAGGATATATTTGAAACATGTTTTAAAGACTCATTTATATGATAACAATAGATTTGTTATTTACGAAAACTTCTTTTAACTTATAACTAGTGGAGGTATGCGTGCTATTGCATGATAAACGGGCAGTATGAAAGTAGGTTGTGCGGTGTGGAGTGTATTTACAAAGAAAAAAAAATGAGGGCCAGAATCCCTAGGAATATTTTCCAAGGTTGGCTTTACTTATCTATACTATATTTTCAAACACATTCCCGAAAGGTTAATGAATGCCGAACTACTTTTGCTGATGATTCCTAGTAGGTTTTAGATCCCAAATTTGAGTACCCATCGGAATTTACAATAAATACCAATATTTACCTATGTTTAATAGAACACATACATCTGGGCAAGATTTAGAACATAATCATAGTCTGTTTGGATTCTTTTCAAAAAAAAAAAAAATTATATATATATATATATATATACTTTATAGGAGTAATATCATGGTTTCCATGTGGCAAAAAAAAAAAAAATACATCTTCCAAAAAGAAAATATTATAATTTTGAAAAGCAGATGTCTTTCTCACTAATTGTAGTGATCATCATAGATGATATTTAAAAAAAAAATCATAATTTACCATAATGTCCCACTAGATAAAAGAGTGCAATACCCATGTTGACTAAAAAAAAATGTAACTTTTTTCCCATTATATACGTACATTTGATTAAAGCGAAATCGTCATGCAAAAGATCCATTTGCAAGAATTACACAAACCAGACAAACAAAAAGAAAACCAAAAAAAAAGGCCGAAGTAATTTAAGCATTTACCAACTCTGTTTCTATTAGGATTAAAAAAAAAAATTTAAGAGTTGATAAATGAAGTAACCTGTTCTATGTTTTATAGACGATAAGAAAGCAAGGAAGTAGGGCTCGCGAATCAAAAACGAGGAGCTGTCCGTTTTGTCCACTCACCGAGTCATACCCGACTCGTCCTTCCAACAACGATTCAAGCCCGAGTCGCTTACCCACTCTTCCCGCAATCACTCGGCAAACCAACATCGCTCTCCGCCCTTTCCCTCCTCCGGCGCTTTCATGCGCTTCGCCGCTCCCAGAAAACGTGCAAATTGCCGCCCCGGTCCCGGAAAACGTGCATAATCCACGGGCGTCATAGATTCCGGCGGAAGTGTGTCCCAGGCAAAGAAACCTCATCATCTCATTACCATCAGCGATGCATCGCGCATTGTCCTCGTCGTCCCTACTTCTGCCATTTCCGAAGCTTCCGGAACCAGCTCGAGATTTTACCATTTCTCTGTATTCGTTGAAGCAGGCTACAGTCTTGGGCAGGTTTTGGACCTTGAAGATCACCTCGATTTCTCCTGAGAACGCTTTAGATGACCAGCTCGTGCGGAAGATTATCTCCACGACGTTCCGGGACGGGTGGCCTTCAGGCAACTCTGACAAGGTGGGGAAGAAAGGCTCCGGCGGTCGCACCCGCACAGGACGATTGGAGATACTGGACCGAGCTCGAACTCGGCTTGTGGGGTTCGAGCTGGGTTCTTCTTTTGTGAGTTGCTCGTATCCCGACATTGGTTTCTTCTTCGGCGATGAGTGATGAGTAGATTTTCTGGACTTCTTTTTGGTGGTTTCGACTACCTCCTTGAGGCTTTCAACGCTCTTTCTACAGCTCGAACTGAGGAGAGGATGGTTGATGTGTTTAGGGCTTGGGCTGTATACGTCTTCGAAAGCTCTTGATTTGCACTGTAACAATTTGACCCAACCATTCGCCATTAACGACGACCCAAAGAACTCTCTCTCCGGTTTTTTCGTTTTCACGGAAGGGAACGCCGAAAGAGCAGGACGGACGACGGAGGCCTGAAATAGGTTGGAATTTAAATGACCAATTTACCCTTATTTATAATTAAAATTACAAACGTGGATTCTGTCTCTTTCTTCACAGAGAAAAAGGAGAAATTTAAAATAAAAAAAAAAGCACGCTGATGTAAGACAGATAATCGACCACTTTGACTGGTTATATGATACGGTATACAGTGTGTTGGACGAAAACTTGCCTTATCAAGGTGATCTCAACCGTTCCTTTTGATCATATGATCGACATAATTTCTTACTTTTGACTTTGACCTTGAGGTGGGGCCAAAAGGGTCACATTTCTTTTGAATTACTAGCTACTAATGGCAAAGCTATTTTGAGACAATAGGATCATGGATAAGATTTATTTTTATAAAACATGGTGTGGAAACAGCAGAAATTGGGTTGATAATAGTACTCTTTTGCTCAATGGAAGGGTGGTAATAGCATTTTTTGACTTTTTGGAGAAAATACATGTAGGGGGTGGTTGATGTGTCCATTAAATAGATTCATTTTTTTTTCCGAAAGGCAAGTGCTTCCAACTACCCTGAAATGGTTTGTGTCTTTTTGTAATCTTTGAAAACAAGCAACGTTTACTGCCTTTTGTTTAGTAGCTACCATTAGTTTTTTATATCTAAAATATGAGTTGAAGAGTCATGAAAAGAAAAAGAAGAATGAAAAGGAGCCTGAGAGAAATAAGGGATGGCAAGGGTGCATGTGTATTACCCATTTAACTAAGCCTTGATCCATCCCTAAGTTTAGGGTTTGATAAGATATAAATTATGTTAGATTGAAATTGAGTTTGGTTTCAGATCCCCTAGAAAAAGAATTTATTGGAATTTGAGTTTTTAGTTCAACTTGATGTTAATTTGCCTTCAATTATGTGTTAATTAAGGGAAGGCTTGCGTTATGTGCGTAGCAAATATTAGAAACAAAGAAGCCCATTTAAGTGGTTTCTGCTTCTGAAGTGTGATGTTTCCATGTGGATCATCCTGCGGTTAATATTTTTCATTTTTTTTTTGGTAAATGTTCTATGTGGGGTCTACTTAGAAAAATACGAGTTGTGGGATGCTTCACATGGAAGCGTCCCACTTTAAAAGCAATAGCTAATTTAGGCCCAAATTGTAGACGATTTCATTTTGTTAGTTATGATGCTAACGTGTGGTGGTAACAAACCTATAGAATCGGAAAAAATTGGAGGGCATTTTGGATGCAAAATGCCAGGCAGAAAACCCATGATTCGCTTTTTATATAGAATAGATTATGTATATTTCACATATAAATATAAATTTACAAATCTTTTTTTTTTTTTTGGTGAAAATAAATTTACAAATCATTTCTTATATTTTACCTTAATTACTTCAAAAAAGCGTGGTAAGCTGTGGCTCACTGTAAGCCAACTCAATAATGATCTGATTGGAATAGGATTAGGTTTAAAAGATGCTAGATTTCTCCAAGCTTTTGCTAGGTTTATCGAAATCCACCAAGAAGTCATCTCATTGTCATCCCTGTTAAAGACATTGAAAATTTTGAATGAATGTTGAAAGAGACTTTTGTCTAATGACAAACCCTCACCATCAGCAGAATTTAGGATTTTGATTGAGGTCCTTTTACTTGTTTAGTTAAGTTGACTTACTACACTCTTGAGTCTTGATGATTAGGGTTTGGTAAATTATATATTGTGTAGAGGTGGCAAGGTTCCGGTCGTGCTTAACAAAGTATATGAGCACTTTAGGACTTGCCTAAGTTGGACTGGTAGCCCTCTTTTCGGGCATCACACTTGAACCCAAGCCCGACCCTATAAGGATTTTTGCTTTAGTTAAAATTATTTATAAAGAATATTAAGGCATAGCATGCATTACGGATAAAATAGAGGAGAGTAGGTTAAGATGGATCACTTCCTGTGGTGGCTTTATCTGTAGCCCTTAAGTGAAGCTTCCACATGATGCAAACACGTGTCCTGTGGCTGAAAACAGTGTTTTGAAAGCCGCCGAAATTTCGATTTTTTCCCCCTAGCGATGCGTTTCACAGGGGGAATTCGCCAAGGTAGCGATTTTTCAGCGAAACGGGCGGCGTTCCGAGGGAAACAGGAGAAAAAGAGAAGAAAAATGCAAATTTATTTAATTTTTATTAATGAAATGGGCGGCATGCCGGCGAAATTTCCCCAAAATCCAAAAAAACCCAATTTTTGCCCATTTTAAATTTTTCGGCGTGTCGCCGAAATTTCGTTTTGGCTGATGGGTGGCACTGAAACAGTAAACCTTGGCTAAAAACTGTTAGTTGCGTGTTTGCATCTACACAGGATACGTGTTTGCATTTTGTGGAGGTTTTACTTAAGGACAGCAGATAGAGCCACTACACGAAGTGAATTGAGATTAAGATGGTTTGGTCATATAAAGTGGGGATCCGACCCAGAGATGTACCCGTAAAAAGGCGTGAGAATATATATATTGAAGAGCCTAAACAAGTAATTAAGAGGAAGACTTGAAAAGACATGGAGAAAATTTATAAAACAAAACTTATAAAAACATATATTAACTGAAAATATGATTTTTGACAGAACGGAATAGAGAGACAAGATTTGTGTTTTCAACGCCACTCCGGTGGAAAGTGGCCTTTATTTTGACATACAAAAACTGTTTCTTTATTGAAAGAAAAAGTATATGCTTTTGAACGGATTTGTAATTATGGATCCATTTTTTTCTTGGGTGCAATCATGCTACGTTGGTTGGGGGGTTTTAATCAAACCAAAAAATAAATCTGTTGACAGACATCACTTTAGTAGCGGTAGACAGTTATGTACTCCTATAAAAGACAATATGATAAAAAATAAAATAAAATAAAATAAAATGTTTTACCACTTTTCAAGTACAAAGGATAAAGTATTTTAAAATAGTATTGAAACCATAACGATAGTTCAATATAACGAAAACATGAACATTTTAACGAGAAAAACTGAAAATAATAACCATGGTATACATATATAAAATGATTAACGGTGGTCCTTCAAGTTATATATGTTAGTTATTCAAGCTATTATTATTACTTATACCCAAAGTTGAAAAAGTATGGTCATGATATAATCATCATGCGTATGGATATATGATATCAAAAGAAGAGGCAGCGTGATGAGCTTTGTGGGGTTATGGGTTTAAATAATTTTCAATTCAACAGGTGAGAATAGAAGAGAGAACAGAATAGAAGGTGAATGGAATCTGTCAGGCACCCGACGGAAGCTCTGAAATTTAAACTGGAAAACATTCATTAGAAAACGAGAGAACATAGAGATCTGTTCACAGAGCCAATAGATTGAACCAAAACAGAACTGAAATTAAACAGTTGAAAACGACGTGTCCTTTCTTTTGAATTTGTTTTTAAGGGAGACGACAAGTTCATTAGAAGACGAGATAACATAAAGATCTGTTAGATCACAGGAGAGAGAGACCCAAGAGAGACAAAATTGGAATCCAACCGTAGATTGGATTAATGGAGTAGAAAACTAAGGCAAGGGAACCGGAGATAGAATTTTGATTTACGGATTCCGATGAGACTTGCCAGCCTTTGGACTCACGCCTGAAGAATCTCTTAAAACTTGAGCTCCCGGTCCCGAGAACTGGGTTTTCTGCTTTCATAGAGCGTGATCGCTTCCCACCAAATTTCAACTTTTTTTAGTCTTCTCAGTCGCCCAAAACCATGCACTGGTTCACACAGCTAGAGATGGTTTCATCAGCACAAAACCCCATTTATAAATTTATCTTTGGGATAAATGGGGTTGAAATACAAGTCATGATCTTGGTCTAGCTCTTCTGGTCAGAAAATGCAGACCTTCCATCACCATTGATTGTACTGCATTCACACACCATGCATGGCTCAGTTCCTACTAAATTTGAGCAATACATAACAGACTTCTTCCTTCCCCTAGCTTATTAATTATCTCATTATTGTTGGGTTGTTTCTTTCTGACTTGATTATTGGCTGATATTAGTAAAGAAAAGTGCCAGTACTACCCCATGATCAATATTGGTGAGTTCAGAACTCCAAACCAGCTAAAATTAAGGTTTGATACCTGCTCTTTCTCTCTTTCTCCCTCGCTTCTTAATTTCATGTAGTGTTATTATTGCAGTCTTGGGAGTACTAGTTCTTGCACCCCACCAGAATTAACTCTTCAGAATTTCGAGAAATGTGAGTTCAGTCTTTGTCTGCTGTTCACTAGACCCCAACACTGCAAACCCTCTCCCTCAAATTAATACTAAGTAATAAAAAGAAGCAAATTAATATATATATATATAGAGTCTGTGATTGAATAGGAGATATGGAGTTGGTATGGAAAGAATGGCTTGTCCATAAATTTAAAAAGATATGTCCATCACTCTCAAGTCTCAACCAGCTAAAGATTGAATCAATCAGATGGGAGAGATTTTCGGACCGTAATTTGCTTCTGAAATTCCATAAATCATGTATCATGTGATGACAATCTGGTTTAAATGTTGGTGCAGAAGACGTTCTTGATTACAACCGATGCATTAATGCTGGGTGGGGTCCTTGTGTAGAATAATTAGACAGTAGACTAGTCATTGATTAATTTCTTTCGTTCTCTTCAATGTTAGTTTTCTCTTTGTTGGGAATTGAAGTTCAACTCAATGGTCATCTCACCATTACTGTCTTAACAAAAATGGGTTCACATTTACATATATGGTTGTCTGAAAGATTAAACCGTAAATACCTCTCCTAAGGTCTCCGAAATGACAATAACCTCCCTTTCGGTTTTATTACCTATTGCATGTACCTCTCTTTTGTTCAAATGTTATTCAAAGTTGAATATTTTTTACATATTTACCCTTTTTTAAGTGTAAAAAGCTTAAGATTTTAAGGATTTTTATAATAAAAATAAATTTTAAAGGCGTAAAGATAATAATAATCAATGTAAAATCATGAAGGATTTATTCAATTAAAATTTTAATTAGAACTTTAGTTTAAAGCTAATAAGGGATAAAATGGTCAAATTATTATTTTTGATGATTTTACAAGTTGACAAAGGAGGTTAGTGTTATTTCAAAAACCATAAGGGAGTTATTTGTAATTGTCAGAGATCAAGGAGGGGATGTAAGTGTAATTAATTCTAATAAAACAATCTATTAAAAATTATTTTCAAAAAAGGGTCACTTTTTAGAATAATTAAATTATAGGATCTCTTTTCAAAAATAATTAAATTATAGAATCACTTTACTTGGGGGACAAAAGCATATTACTTGGGATATAAGTTTCCTTATGTGGGATACAAGCGCATTCTATATGGGACACAAGCGCATCATACATGGATACAAGTATTTTTTACCAACAATAAAATTGCATTATTTTTAAGTTTTTTTGAAAAGTGACCCGACAAATCAATTACTTTTTTAAAGTGACCCTTTTCTACAAAATGAGATTTTTGATGGACTATTTTTATAAATTACACAGATTTTTGATGGACTGTTTTCATATTTTGATGGGTTGGCTTGGTAATAACTAAGGGTGGCAATCGGTTGAATACGGATTGAATCTACCTTGATCCGTATTCGAACCAATAAACAAGCAGTCGAATTCGAATTTGGACGGATATCCAACGTGAAAAACACGATTTAGACTCTAACAACACCTAGAGGGGGGTGAATAGGTGCAAAAGATTGCGGAATTAAATTCTACTAATTAAAGACAAGTCCTTAATTAATAGGCATGCACAATTCTTGAACAAATAGCAACCAATCACACAAAATTGCAAATAAAATAATGAGACAACACAATCAATTTTGATGACGAAAGGAAAACTCTAAGAGAACTTTCAAAGAGAAAAACCCTCCGGGCAATCAGGTGCCACTTCAAAAAATTCACTATAAGAAGAAGACTTACAGACAGTGGTTCAGACGACCCAATATAGACTCTGACTCATAGTGTAAGTATCTGAAGAACTCTTTAGATTTGTAACCTTGCAACGATCCAGAACTCTGAATATCTTTTCAGTGAAGTGCCAAACGAACTCGCTTAGCAATCATAGGAACTCCCACGAGCAAGCTCTCCAACCCGAAACTCCAAGGTAAGAGAAGAGAGAAGAAAGAAATGTTTGATGGCTCAAAGGTAGAAAGGGAAGGAGAAAAGGTTCTTTTCCTCACACACACGATTTTAGGGTTCCAAAAACGTCTTAGGTAACCCTAAAGGAACGTCTAAACAATCCTTATATAGGTTAGAAAGAAGTCTAGAAGGAATAGGAAACAAATAAGAAAAGATCGGAATTTTATAATTGATTTTCTTTATTGAACGTTCGAACGTTAATCGAACACGGCTCTAACATTCAATACATAGGACTACTTCACCTCTTCTCGTTCGAACGAAAGCCTCACGTTGAATTTAAATAACACGAACGGTCGAACATTGAGACTAACATTGATGAACGCAACTCTCGGGTTTCTCTACAGACCTTGAACGTTCGAACGATAAGTCTTGTCTTATCGAACGCAACTCTCGAGTTTGTCTGAAAACTCTTGAATGTTCGAATGTTTCCTCTAACGCTATCGAACGCTATCCTTGGCTTTGATTGTATTTGAACTTTGCATTGATCGTTCGAACAACACATCAAACGACTATTTAACGTTCACTATAACTTCCTTAATTTGACTCCGACTTAGACGCCATTTGAACCATGACTTCTACAACCTATTCCAAACAATTTGAACACCTTGAACACTTACTTTTTGGCATGGAATTAAGCCAATATAAAATATTGAACTTAACACGATGGATCATCAGCCGATTGAATCCGTATTCGAATTCGAATTCGGAAATTCAATAAGGATTAAAAGAAAAACACAAACTCTTAACAATTCAACAACGAAGATCCACAAGATCAGATCTGATATGCATCAAACCTTTATAGAACCTAACAAAAAAAAGAATATAACCAACATTTGCAACCCATACAATCAGATATTAAACCATAATCCCTATTCGATCAAAATCACCAAAGCAAAACGCTACCAAATCAAAAATTTGCTCTAACAAGAAAGCATCTCGTCTCTAATAAGTTCCAGCTTCCTCCTACCTTACATTTTGATCCCGAAGAAACCATTTGGCAATCACAATGCAGAGTAGCAGAAGACTTTTGTGAGGCAAACAACACAGTCGAAAAAAACGAAGGTCGTTGTTGACAAACGAAGAAGACCAGCAAGGCAGTCGCCGGAGGGAGGCAACGGCAAAGAGGAGAGAAAGTTTAGATTTAGGACAAATCGTTCTCTAAAAGTTTTTGGTTTTAGTTATAATGGTTTTGTGCGCATGGCCGCATGGAGGCTCACGTGAGAGTGCGTGCCTTGGGGAATTGAGGGAGTCACCACTATCTGAGAGGTGTAGGCAGACACAGGGTTCCTAATCGGGTCTATCATGACTGGTCGGCGGCTTATTAGAGTTTCTGGACAAGTTCTCGGTTACGGTCTGGGGAAGTCCGAAGACACCCGGCCCGCTCCGTTGGTCTGATGGGTCCCTCAGGTTTCCCTGGTTCGAGTCAACTTAGTCTGACCCTTCTTATCCCAGCATGTATCTTTATTTGGTCTGAGTAGGGACCATTGAAGGTGTAGGTCCCCTTTATTTAATTGATTTTATCTTTTTTATCCTTTTGGTTAAGTGGGTCAGAGATGGGCCTCGTTGGAAGACCCATGGGTTATCATGTTGGGCTTACGCCAAGCCCATGGCCCATTAGGGTTATTGGGTAACCCTTATTGGATTTGGTCATTTTTATTTTGAGGTTAATCAATTATATACATCCGGGATTTACAGGGAGTTCCAAAATGAACTCACAATGGTTTTAATACTTCTTTTGGGCTAAAATCATCCACCTTTCTTGTATTTTTCAAATGGGGACAGTAAAAAAGATATGGGACTTTTCCCATCTCTTGGGGTCAAGGCTAAGAACCTGCTGGGGGCTCTAATAGTCCCTTCCTTCTGGTATTTCTAAGATCCCCCTTCTTTTGCTCATAAAGAGGGATCAAACATAGCTCAAAAGACCACAAACAATCCTTACACATTCAAACTCACTCCATGATCATCCATCTACTTATCATGAGAAATCCGCAATATATAAGACGAAACCTTCAATATCAATGAAAAAAGAAAAATTTGTAAGATGCCAAACGTACTCTTAAAGATGAACCAAATATACCAAAGGTGATGTGATCTAATGATCATGTGCTTGTGAGTTAAAAACAAAGTACTTCATGCTTATATCTATAGAAACAAAACAAGATAAGTTGAAATGAATTTTGAACACACTTTCAATATGTTATGAATAAGTGTGTGCGGTGTTTTTACCAAAAGAAGAATGTATTAAAAACAGTAGAGGAAATGAAATAAAACCATGTGTGTGTGTACGTGGAAGACTTTCATCGTATATGCACAATCAAAGAGAAGACACTAAAATATACATGGAAATAAACGAATGAAAGGAGTGAGGGAGAGAATTAGGGGTACAATGAAAATTAAAAGAGGACAGGACCCCTCTTGAAACAAGATAGGTCAACATAAAAAAAATCAAGATGACGTAAAACCCTTTCTCATGAAGCAAAGCCCTTTATTTGCTTTACATGAGATCTCTCCTCCCATTTTTACACATGAGGAGTCCCCTTTACCATGGGGACTCCCATAACATGCCAAACAAAGGTAAAATTGTTAGAAGATGCAATAAAAGAATAGACTTAAAGCAAGCAGTAATATATCCTTAAGAAGCTTTTATTTTGGCATATATGAAATAGGATACATGAAATATGCTCACCCTTAGATTACCTTCTCTTTGGAACTAATGATGATCCCCAGATGAAGATGGACAGCACTCCAAGAGCTCCCTTTAGGCTTCAGGTACCTCCCTCTTGCTCTCTTTTTATGAGTAGAAATGAAGAGGAGAGAAGAAGGAAGAAAGGCCAAGAGTATTATAGGAAATAAAAAGGGTTTGGGTGAGTGGATGGAGTTTCAGAGAAGCTACGGGTTACTGGAGAGAGTGGGGAGAGTGGGGGGTCAGCCGTGAGAGCTAGATGGAGGGAGTAAGGCCGAATAAAGCAAAGGGGAGGAGAGGAGAGGGTTGGAGGGAAGTGGAGGGAGCAAAAAGGGGGAGAAGAGAGGGGGTTCCACCTTCACCCAATAATGGGGGGTGGCCCCCCTTTTATAATGAAAAAAGTGAACCAAAAAAGAATTTTAATCACACTTTTTGATCAAATTTTAATTTTATGTCTAATGTAACCAAAACTTAAATATTTTTTGATTCTTATCCCTCCAAAACATTAAGCTCATGCGTATTATCCACATGTGGTTGTCATTTTTTTGTTTATTTTTTATTTATTTTAATTCTTAGATTTTTGAAGTTTTATTAGTATTTTATTTAGATTTTTTTCATTGTTTAAACGCATATGAGTTTTGATTTTCCTTTTGATTTTTTATTTAATTTAATTAATAGATATTTACAAAATATTATTATTTTATTTTTAGATTTTTTATTTATGTTCTTTCTTTGGTCTTTGCCACATGTGCAGCTTTTACCCAAATTTTGATTGCTTATAACTCCTTTGTTTGGTGTCCAATTTTAACAAATTTAGTGGCGTTGGAATTAGTTCGAGATTCCCTATCCACTGAACTAGAGTTTAGTAGCAAATTCGGGTTTTTTAGCAGAAGTGCAAAGTCGCGTTCTGGAGCCAGTTTTGCTCATATCTCCTTATTCGAGACTCCGATTCTGGCAAACTTAGTTGCGTCGAGATCGTGTCGAGATGCTCTTTCTGTTGGTATAAAATTGAGTAGTTAATTCAGAGTTTTACAGAAAGCCAATTTCTGCTATTTCTATATTTGACCAGCCCATAACTTATTTATCCGGACTCCGATTTGAGCAAACTCAGTGTCGTTAGACTCGTATCAGAATCCTTTATCCATTAGTATGAAGTTTGGTGGTCAATTTGCACCCGATCAAAAAGTCAAATTTTTGACCCCTTAAGTTTTGACTTTTTCAATTAGGATTTTATTCTTTCATTTTTCGGGGTGCAAAAATGAGGTGCTGACAGGTTCAACCGTGGTTTATAAATGGTCTATGGTCTAACCAATGTTTGCTCTAGGTTTATGTATAGGATATATATGATTTTGGTTAGATCCTATTTGGATCGGATATATGTATATTCGTATTTGAATCTGAAATTTTTCGGATCTTAGATTTTAGATCCGTATTCGAACCATGGATCTAAATCCTATATCTGAATTCGCCAATTTTGGATCGGATTCAAGTCAAATTCCGATATATATATCCAACCCATTGCCAGCCCTAGTCATAACACTACAAGCACCTATTTTTGGGTGGAATCGGGCTTACACATTGACCATGAAGCTTATATACAGCCTCTAGTCCAGTCCGGGCCCATCCAAGCCCGCCCAATAAGCAGTCCTAATTCACCTGTCCCCGTGTCTCAGTCCTATCCATCTACGCCTTTCTTTTCCGTCGGCGATGTGAGATGTCGGGTCAAACTCAAAAGAGTCAAAAAGGAAACTTTCTTTTTCTCCATTTCCTTTTTCCAAATTTCTTAAAAATTTCGGATCTTTGTTTCGTTGAAACCTTCTTTCGATCTCTGTGTTTGTCTGGTGAGGGTACTGTTTCAGTCATGAGTGGAGGAGGTCTTCTCACGCTTCAACCTACAGAACTCAAATTCCCTTGTAAGCTACCTCCAGTTCTTCTAATTCTTAGACTTCTCTTTCAATTCTTCTACTTTCCCCACTTTGTGTACGTTTTTTTAACTTCCGATGTAACGTTATCAGTGGATGTTGATGTCTCTCACCAATCTGTTTCCCCTATTTGTTCAATTTCTTGTTTACTATGGATTGAGAAGTTGAATTGGAGAAGCAGAGCTCCTGTTCGCTGCAATTAATCAACAAGACGGATCAATATGTCGCCTTCAAGGTAGCTTTCTTCAGTTTATGTTGTTTTATCTTGTTGCTCTGTTAATCTGGGTGGTTATGTTTCTACGTTATATGTTCAATTTATTTGAATTACTTGTTTATGGAAGGTTAAAACAACCAACCCTAAGAAATACTGCGTGCGTCCCAATTCCGGAATCGTTTTACCTGGGGCGACATGTGATGTTACAGGTACCCTTTGATCTTTACTTACTAGATAACATCGGCTCTTAATGGTTTCAAGGTTCAGCTGTATAATATTATTACCTGATGTTATTTGTTAGGTTTCACAGTGATCGTTATGAAATGAAAGTTTCATGTTTAGTATCGCTTGGATTTAAGAAAAGTAATCAAGAGTTCTCACACTTTCAATTTCGGCCGATATGTAGCAGTATCTGATAAGTGAATACTAAAGCCCATGTTAGCTATAGTTGCACCTTTTCCATACTTGTGTAATTGCATAACTTGTCTCCCTGTGATTGGTGAGATGATGGAAGAGTGGTGAGCATCGCTATCACTTTCCTGATGAACAATCGTTGGGGCATACTTTGGTTGTTTTCTTAATTTGCTTTTACTGATGCTGTTAAATTGAATTCAGTTATGTTTATTCACCATTAATACAAGTTCTTTCCTTTTTATTTTGTCCCTATTTGGTCTGTTAGTTACTATGCAAGCTCAAAAGGAGGCCCCACCCGATATGCAGTGCAAAGATAAGTTCCTTCTTCAAAGTATTGTTGTGCCTCATGGTACAAATGCGAAGGACATAACACCGGAGATGGTAGAGTTGTTTTTGTTGTGCTTGTTCTTCTGCCAAGATCTTTTTATCGGTTTGTTTCCATGGACTAATTTGGAATTAACTATTTTTATAGTTTGATAAAGAGGCTGGAAAGTTTGTTGAGGAATTCAAATTGAGAGTGGTTTACATTCCTGCTAATCCTTCATCATCAGTCCCTGAAGGATCTGAAGAAGAATCTTCGCTTAGGGCATCTGTGCTGGAGAATGAGAATCAAAACCCTTCATTGCTTTATGCTGTAAGTTTTTCATGTTATATTTATTTTATATTCTGCAAGCAGTTAATTGCTTGTCTACTTCATAAAGATAACTGTTAATTTCATTAACTGATGGTTCGTTAAATTCATGTTTCAGGGGACAAGATCTGTAGAGAAGCCCGTAGAGCACTCTTCTCCGGTATTTATTTTGTCTTAGTTGAACCTTGTATTTGAATGATAATTACTTGTTTCTATTTTATAGATCTTAAACCCCGTGGTTTTGTGAACAACTAGTTCCATCTTCTTTTATTGCCATTGTTTGAGTGCTTGATGCTTGGTGATTTTCAGATCATAAATAGATAACAGAAGGTTGGTTTTGAGAATTTGGATTCCAGTTCTTTCTGATTTTGAATTTCCTGAGTCATATCCAAACTTATATTATTTACTCAATTAAGTACTCGGGACCTGTAAATCCGTAGCACAGATTGAAGTTATTTTTTGTAAATCTCTCACTTATACTGTTTGTGTGTTCAATAGGGAATGGAAATGAATGGGGATGTTATGGATGGCAAAATTGCATATGAACTTAAAGGAAATAAATGGAAAAAGATATTGTGATAAAGTAGACAGTGGTAGTATTAGAGTTAATTAAAATGGCCTATAGATACACAAGCAATAGTATACTGAGGCTAGAAGAAGCAATTAACTTTTGTCCGTGAGTTATGCTTCTTTGGGATACTATTGTTCAGATAGAAGCAGTATTTCTTGGCTCCTGTCCTAATACTCTAGAATTTCCTGATCTTTATTTTAAACTTTACATTCTTTTGGTAATTTTTGTTCAAAATTATCTGGAAAGGAAGTCCAATTAGATTTCAGCCTGCCTGGCCATGAAATTAATTTAGTTTTCTTTGAATCTTTTAGTCAAGAGGACAGGGTATACCACTTATCTGGTATATATGTGATTGATCTTGTGGTTGCTGCACAATTCACATGGACGATTTTGTTCACAAAGTCATGCTTATTATCAGTTTGTGCCATTTTCTAGCTCATTGACTTTATCTGCTGGTGGCTTTGTAACATGAGAAAATGAACAAGGAGATTTGAGCAAGCAGAGTTTCTCTTGAGAGATAAGTTCCATGAAATATTATAGGGGGGTTTTGCCTCCCAAATGCTAGAGGATATTGGGAGTTTGGAGCCTCTTTACCTGTAATGTTAAGTGATCTAGAGACTTTCAAATTTGTTTCCAAGATTGTTTATAACTAACCAATTTATACATCATTTCCTATACTTCTGTGGGATGTCTTTAAGTTGGACCACCTTTCACGATCTGTTCTCCCGAGAATCTAACATAGAGGCTCTTGTTTGAGACTATGTGGATGGGTAGGATGAGTTGGTTACATTGACATGTATGATTAATTGTTTGGAGTGTTTAATGCTGTACTTATTACCTAATTTTGAGATTTATATAATTTCTCATTTGAAGTTGCTATATCTTGAGTCAGCCCCTATTTTCTTGTTTATCTATCATATTATCTCATCATTACAGATAAATTTTTTCTAATGAATGCTTATTCATTAGGCGTTGTCTGTGATTTCCAAGTTGAATGAGGAGAAAGCTAGTGCTATTCAGCAAAATCAGAAGCTCCATCAAGAATTGGTATGGTTCAGCTGTTTTTTTAATTTTTTGGGTTGATTTTATTGTTCAATAACTTAATATTTATGGTGTTGACTGAAACAAAAATTTATTTGCCAATCAGTTAACTTTACTGTATTTGGCTACTACCTTTCTTTGCATCCTGTTGTACCACAATTATCTGCTTTTTGATTTGTGCATCTGATTCATTTTTCTGTAAATTTTTTATTTATGACAAGCCAGTATTCAGTTTGTAACATTTTCAATTCAACTGGCACTTTTGGTCTTTGTTAATTATAATGCTACTAACAAGTGTCTCATCTTATTTCTAATACTTGCAAATTGACCATTTAAGCTGATTGGGCATCTGTAGAGAACACTGATTTTTCCTATTCTAGTGTTTCTTCAGTTTGATTCATTGTCTTTTATATGTGACAGTCTTATCTTTTGCTATGATTCTATTTCTTTGTCCCTTTTTGTTCCCATCTAGTATTTTTTCTAGTTAATTTACATTTTTCATGTAAATAGCTATTTTATATTTGTGTTTTTCCCCCTTTCTTTGTTGCTTTCTTTTTATTTTGCACATGATGACCTTTATTAGGATTCTCTCTTCAGTCCTAAGCTTTACAAGTATATTGAGAACCATGAAATGTAGAAAAGAGTTATATTGGGAAGATGAGCATATGGATTTGATCTTGTATTATTTTCTTCAACTGCTTGCTTCAAAATATTGTCTACTCAATGTTAGCTTTGTTTTGCTTCAACATTATTATTATTGTTATTGTTGTTGTTGTCACTATTATTTTTATTGTGGATTTTTTCTTTTGTTAAGTAATGAAAATTTCGTTAAAGATTGTGGAGAGAAAAAGAAGTACAAAGGCACCAATCACTAATGGGAAGGCCTGTCCTGTGGAAACACATGGGAAGGAGGGAGGGAGAATCTGCTCCTTAGTCTTCCCCTAATGATATGTCAATTTTCTCTCTTGCAGAGTCCAACTGTGAAGGGCACATGTTCCAAAGAGATGAATGCCTACTGTGAACCTTTTCCCCATGCTCAATGAGAAAGAACTGACTCAAAACTCATGTATTGCAGAAATAAGGGCACATGTCCATAGAACTGATTGCCTACCAAAAACTTTCCCATGCTTAATGAGAATCTACCCAAAGATCCTCATGGAGTTGAGGAAAGAAGACCTTGTTTTGATAAGCCAACTCATGATGAACCAAAAGAGTAGAAGCCAACAATTTTGCCTCCATCTTACATGTCACACAATGGACCACTACCTCTCTCTGTTAATATATTGAGAGGTATGGACCCACAGCTGCCTTTATGTATCTTTCAATGTTGATTATACGAATAAACATGGAGATGGCTCCTATAGCTGTCTACAGGCTCCTATAGCTGTCATTGTAGAATATATCAATGCTAAAGAAGCTTCTGTGGTCATTGCTCTATCTTGGCTACTTCTCCCTGATCTCTCTTTTCTTTTGTTCAAAATTAATAATAATATCTCAAGCCTCCACCTCTCTTCAAAATTCATAAAAAGAATTAGGTTTTCCATTTTGTGCAACGTTTTCTTCTTAAAGAAACAGATTCTCTACCCTGTCAAAATCTCATGCAGAACACATTAAGCAGTGCATTTAGAGCTTTACTTTACATTGCAAATTATTATGCATAATCTGATAAGCACATTGAGTAGTGCATTAACTGCTTGACTTTATATTGTGATTATTATGCATTGTCTGATAAACATGTACTAGCTTATCAAACTCTTGATTACTGTTCATATCTGCAGAATTTTGCCATGGAAATATATATTGACCAAATTTCTTTTCGAGTAGGAACTGATGAGAAAAGAACTTAATGAGCACCATTCTGGGCGATTCTCCTTCCTGTCTGTAGTGTTGATTGGTATCTTTGGCATCATGGTTGGGTATATCATAAAGAGAACATACTCTCTATGATACAGATAATCCCTTGTCAATTGTTCACCTGCCCAAATCAGTTTTTGTGGCGTTATCATGGCAACGGAACTTTGTAAAATAGACTTCCTTAGTGTGAATAACATCTAGGTCATTCATTATGTATTATTGCATTTTTGGTTTTTGTTCACTGACTGTTAAATGATTTCTGTGATCCAAAGTGCAACATAATTGAACTGCCTTTCTGGGTGGAAGGACTGGAATTTTGTGATATTAATGCTTAAATGAGTGATTAATTCATAGATTATACTCAGATTCAAACCTTTCTCAGATTCATGTACATGTTTCATCATTTCAATCTTCCCACAGATCTGCCTGCTTTTCATGATTTTTCCCAAGTCGACTAAAATGTGGACATAGAGTAGAAATTTCTAAACAAAGCACATATAAAGGTGAAAATTAAAAAAGAAAAGAAAACAATGTGATATAATCATTATTCATTAACATATAAAATTCTGTTTCTATGATATAATGAATATAGATATCCATTATGAAAAATCTTCTGAAAAAACAAGTCACTGATTCAATGTGTTTCAAGTTGGAGGAAGGTGTGGCTCTATGAACCCAATGTAATAGTTCCCACTGGCAGCAAACCAAGCCATCACTACACCCATCAGAACCCCAGAAAGCATCACCAGACCAGCCATGACCCCGCCATTCTTTCGGTTCGAAACTCCTCTTCCATTCTCCCCCTCCATCACTCCCCCCTCGGGCTCTGTCTTCACAGTCTCTCCAGTCTGTTTTTCGTCCACCAGCCCTTCAGAAATGCTTTCTGGGTCTTCATAAACAGGCAATTCCAAGTCAATTGAACAACCACCATCGTCGTTGAGGCATGATTCTGTGCAGGAACATGTCGACGCGGTCTCAATGTGGTTGAAGGAAGAAGTTCTGAAATTGTCCCAATCACGGAAAGCGGCCTCCAGTTCTTTGAGCCTCTCGGCAATGTGACGCAGGTGATGTGGCTTCCGGGGGTGGGATTTAGTCTCCGCAGCGAGAAGATTGTTCAAGAACACAAACTTTTGATCAAAGGCGTCGGATAGTAATTGGTGGTAGGAAGTTTCCACCGGGAGAGCAAACGCCTGGTTGAGTTCGGATTCAAGTTCTTCAAGTTTCTTCTGCAACACTGTATATCTCTTACTCATTTCTTCTTCTTTTTTTCTCTCTCTCTCTCTGTTTATTGTTTGAGCAGAGTGAAGTAACGTAGTTCTGGTTGATTTGGAGTCTATTTGTGTTTCTGGATCTGGAGAAAGGCTGGAAGTTCGAATTGCGAGACGGCGGTTGGAGTTTTTGGCGAGGTTCGTGACGGTTGAGATTGTTGATTTACTGTTCCGTATATTACAATTTTACCCTTACTTATCATCTAACACTGCAAGAGGTAGTCCCTGACCCCATATTTGGGTTTTAAGAAAAAAACAAAAGGAATTCTTCTTTCCTCTCAATTGTATGGCTATTTATAAACGTACTTTCCTACTTGCAATCAAATTCAAATTTTATAAAAAATAAGAAAAGATAATTAGAAAAAAACTCTAATATTTATGTTAAAGAAAACATATCATACTAGAACTCTGAAACTACTTGATATGGCTTATAGGCTTTGTGGGCCATATTTTACATTAATTAATGAGTTTATATTAATTTGTGAGCACATAAGAAACCACAAAAGAGACTGAATACCCAAGGCGAGAATACCAGAGACACCACCGCCAACAGACATGATAGTATTTGCACCAAGTAAAAGAGATTTCAGGCATACGGCGAAGGCTGAAAGACCTGATGGATAACCATCAGAAGTGCCTGAGGAAGGGTCCGCTACCAGGCAGATTTTAAAAGTCCACAAAGGGGATAGAGTCGAAAACAGATTAGCGACGGAAAAGGGAAGGATTAGGGCATCGATCCTTACCGAAGAGAGGCACAAATACCAGCATATTGTCAGGGAAGCATCCTGATATCTAACACTGAGCATCACATAGATTGACAAAATAAGGCCATCTACTTTGATCGGAGCCGAGAGACAGCCAAACCAAAGAACAAACATTAACAAGAAACTAGATCCTAACTGATACGTAACATGAAGAAAACCCCACAACCAAAAACATCTAACAATCGAGATGAAGTGCAGAGGCAGAGAACATGCTATTGGCCGACAGAACCTGCCGATCCATTCAATACCGGTCTGTCGCCAACCAACGCCGCCATCAGCGTTTGCCTCATCCCTGTCGTCATCAGCCTCAGCGGTGAGTACCATCCAAACAACGTAGTCGGGTCTAGTTGCCGCTCTACTCTGCCCTCCAAAAAAACTTGATAACCACAATAATCGGGAAGAAGCTGGATTTGCCGCCGAGTATCAACCTTATCGCCTTCTTCTCTCGCGCACGTCGAAGCTCCCCGTACTCGTCCCTGTTCACGAAACCCTAGTCGCCTCTAAAAAAAAATTCTTATTTTTTAGTTTTCTTTTTTTTTTTTTCTAATATTTTTATCAATTTTTAATAGAACATTTTGTAATAATTATTGCTCCTATTCTATTAATAATTTAAGAATTATGAATTTTTTTTTGGTTGTATGTATCGATATCTAATTAAATTTAGTTTTTTATTTTGCTTTTTGGCCTGGAAAATTATAAAAAATGTATTGGCATAAATATTGAAGTGTTCACAATAATTTAGTCAGGAAAATATAAAAAATTGCTGTAAAAAATTGTTTTTCAAATATTGAAGTGTTCACATGTGGCCACCTAACATGTCACATGTGTCACTAGCTCAATCCTTTTTATATTTTCCTGACTAAATTATTGTGGCTTGAATGTCAAAGAGGACGTAGAAGAATATATGAAAAACAATTTTTTACAGCAAAACAAACCCACTTCATGTAAGGGGGGAATCATGGAATGGACTGTAAAGCCAGGCATCTAAATTCAAAATGTCTTTATAGTACTCTTACACTTTTGACAACTTTTTACAGAAAAACAAATGGTGGGGTCATCTTCTTTTTTTTTTTTTATTTTATGGAAAAATGGTGGGGTCATCTTGGCACAAAATTTTCAAGACGAGGGGATGGTGGATTACATGCTAAGAAACTTCAAAGTCATGAACTTGGCCATGCTTTGCCAAGAGGTGTTGGTTGCTGATACAAGGACAATCATCATTATGGTCCCGAGTTATTTCCCGGAATCCTTTTCAAGGGTCTGGTTCTGCTGTGTCCAGATCATAGTCAGCTCAACTTACAAATTAGCCACATGCCCATACTAACTTCAAATCACTCAAAAAGGGAAAATGAAATGCTAACTGTACCTCTATTACAAAACTAATTGAACAGCCCACCTCATCAACAAGAGGCATATATACTACAGCTAAAAATATCTAAGGGGACTCACTTGAATCATAAGAGAAAGTGACTCTCAACTGGTAATTGGTCTTCTTAAGTCTCATTGATGAGTTTTGCTCATATCATTGCAGACTATCTTTATCATTACGCTTTCAAAGAAATATGGTTCTCCCTTATGTATAGAGAGAGACAGGCTAATTAGGAGGCCCTACCATGGCAAACTCCTGTTCACAGAATGGAGGGTTTTTCTGTTTGTGATAAGTCCCCAATTTTTCTTATATTCACAGCATCAGATACCCCCATAATACGCTAGTTAGTTAAGCATCATCTGCTGTGAAGCCAAGCCTGAAGGACTCGACAGTGTTAGGAATATAATTAAATATACATAACGTTCACCCCTATTATCAATTTAAGTTTTTGGTAGGATTAGTGTTCTATAGATAGTTCCCAACAATTGCTTGTCCCGTTCGTAAGCAGTTCTCTCCTTTCTCTTTCCTTCATTGAAAAGTGAATTTTTTTTTCACTTTTTTGTTGTAGATGTAACAAGCAGTTGTCAGGTACTGTTAAGTTCCTTTTACGGAATGAAATTGTCTGTCATGTTAAATCGAATTGTTCCCTGCTTTGGCCGTGAGATGTTGTCATGTAGAGCATTTCACGGTCACTCTTTTTTCACGTGGGCCCCACTTGAAACAAGGTATGACAATAAAACAAACAGTGGCCGTGAGATGCTCCACATGGCAGCAACTCACAGACACATCTGAAGCCAATCAGGGAAACAATGCAGAAGATTTCATTCCTCATTTTACGGGCTCGACGGTAGATGATCTCCATCCATTAGCACACCCACGCACATACACCCACAAATCTGTTGTAAAACTCATTCCGAATTCCTAGCCCAAGGTGACAAATTGTCAGATCAATAGAACGAGGGGTTTATTTTTATTTTTTTTATGGAATCTGCGCATCATCTCAGTTGGTCAGAGAATTTTTGGAAATTACCGTAGCAGAACCAATGTTGAACATAATTTCGTCCAAAAACAATTCTGTGGAAAACTGATCCTGTTATCAGTGCTGTGACTGCTGTCTGGTTTGGTTTTAACGCTGGAATTCAAATCATCTGCCCTGCCCATGGCCCTTCCCATTTAAAAGAGTCGCACCTAATACGACACCCATTCCATTCACATGTGACTAAGCAGAAAACTTAATTTTAATAAAATTTTTCAAGCGCAAGTCCTAAGTGATATTTATTTATTAGGTATGTTTGTTCTTAGAATTTTTATAAGGAAATCCCACTTATTATTTACAAAATTTTTTCCCAAATTCTATTTTACACTTTTTTTCTCCAAACATACTCTTTGTACATGGAACATACACCATTCCAGATCTACCCACAAAAGAAAAAAAAAGCAAAGAAGAGGAAAAAGGAAAAAAGTAAAGGGAAATACTCCTTGGATCAAAAAACTTAGAAGAAAAAGTAATGAAGACATGAAAACTACTAAGTATGGCATGCTTGCTCTGTTTCCTCCAATTCAATCCCCTCCTCAGCTAACCTTTTCTCCTTGTACACATACCACTTAGCTGAAAAAAAGTACAAACTAAAGTTCAAAACACTTAAAACCGCCAAGAGCCAGTAGAAATTGTATAGCTTCCCCTGGTTAAGGTTGTCAGACAGCCATGGCTTCCTGTTCCCTGTAATTCCATGCACAATTGCAACCAAGATGGAGCTAAAGAAGCACCCAAGTGAAAGTGTGCTCAGAAACATCCCTGTACTCATACTCTTCATCCCTTTTGGACACTCTCTCAGGAAGAAATCAAGTTGCCCAATATAAGTAAAGGCTTCACCTGACCCTACTAGGAGAAACTGTGGGACTAGCCAGAAAACACTTAATGGGATCTTGGCATTCGGATCGTTGGTCAAGCCGT
Source organism: Buxus sempervirens (assembly GCA_947561395.2). Classification (NCBI taxonomy): domain Eukaryota; kingdom Viridiplantae; phylum Streptophyta; class Magnoliopsida; order Buxales; family Buxaceae; genus Buxus; species Buxus sempervirens. The sequence continues at coordinate 9,280,226 of OX387193.1, forward strand.
GCGATTTTGCCACCTTCAATCGCTTAATTTCAATGAATGCAGCAATTACCATGGCCAGTATTGAGAGGACTAAACCAACTCCAATGCGTTGTAATGGCGTAAGTCCTTGTGGGTTCTTGATTGTTCTTCGCGCAATCGGCACAATAATCTGATCGTAGACAGGGACTGTAAGGAGAATGCTGCCGACGAAGAAGACAGTGAGTGATGCAGCAGGGATTTGGAAGGACTTCCCCATGTGTCTGTCCATGGTGGTAGCTTGAGAGACAGAGAATGTTGACATCTGTGCATATATTGTCCAAAACATTATTGTAGTAGCCCAGATGGGTACCATTCTAATCACCATTTTCACTTCTTCCACGTCGGTCAGAGTTGATAAATACCATTTGCTTACTGCATTACAATTCTCCAACTGGGGGTCTTTGATGGCTGCCTTGTCAAGAAATCTTCATGGCAAAGAAAGAAAAAAAAAATCAGATCTTTATTATACCATGAAGTTATTTAATATCTGTAATCACATAAAACATTGAGATTATTTCTTGATTCTTACTGTTATAGTCATTTTGTTTAATGGATGAGGGGAATAAAATACAAAATGACATGGAGAAGAAGATTGTCTGTTTGAGTTTATGTGGATGAGGTGGGCAAGGGTGTCATATTCTATTATAGAAGACAAGAGGCGTGTGTACAGATTCTTTGATCAGACAAGCTCTGTTGGCTCGTGATCTTTGATTCCTCCATATGTGATTCAGTAGTACTATATTTATTATCACATTTCACTGTCCCGTATTCATGATTCATGGGGTCAATAATAGATTAAAAAGAGATAGCTGCTATTGCCACAACTTTGATTGCTTCAAGATATCGAATCTTATTCGATACATACATCTAAATATATTCACAAAAGAACTTCCAAGCCATAAATAATGATTCTTGTGATTTTATCTTTCCTAGAAATATTTTTGACGCAGTAAAAGCACATAAATCATAACATTCATTTGATGTGAAAACAGAAAAATTGGTTTGCAAATGAATCCACGGAAACAGCCGGGTTACAGCTGCATTTGCTTTGTTTCTTTCTTGGAAAAATTGAAAAGTAGTTTCTTCTTGTCCTGAGATTTGGAAAATCCGGGAAATGGGACTGAAGAGGGGAGAACAGAGTATGATCCACTAAATTTGGCCTCTTCTTTCTTTTCCTTCTCTCTCTCTCTCTCTCTCTCTCTCTCTCTCTCTCTCTCTCTCTCTCTTATTTGAATCTGGATATGGGTATCCCTTAATAATCAGAAAATCACAGTAATCCGTAAGCCAAGGTCTGAACTTTTCACTCTATCAATAGCAAGAACAAGATAAATTGCATGCTTATCAGTACTGTAATTTGTGGGTAAAGAAAGAGTTACACAAGAATATGTATATATGCTTATATATGAATTTAATTATAGTAACTCTAGAATACCCAGCAATTCTATTGAAAAATGAAATTGGAAAAGCAGGAAGTCAATAGTAATTTTAAGTGAGGATAGCAAGATAGAGAAGAAAGATATTACAGTTAAAAAGTTTGGTATATATTTAAGTTCACAGAAAACTAACCGGAATTGCTTGCTATGGGGGAGCTTCTGCTTCTTCCTTTTCTTCTTTTCATCCTCCATTTCCTTCTCATCGATGTCGTAAAGGAGCGATGAATCAGATGGTAACTCCATGTGTCTTTTCCTCCAGGAGGCAACAAAAACAGCAGCAATCTGTGTCAATGGACTACCCACAAGGTTCTTGAATCGGTATCTTCTCGTGCCGGCAAGAAATATGACTATGCCGAGAACGATGGCGGATGCGCAGATTCCGTATCCCCATTTCCTGCCCAGGTTGTCTTGTACATAGACAAGTATTGTTACTGCTACAAGTGATCCAATACTTATGAGGAAAAAGAACCAATTGAAGAACTTTGTCATGAGGTTCTTCTCCTTTGGATTGGATTCGTCGAATTGATCGGAGCCGAAGCCCGACACGCTGGACTTGAGACCGCCGGTTCCAAGTGCCGTGAGGTACAGTGCAATATAAAGGACAGTAAGTTGCAACCCATTTGCAGGGATGCAGGATGTGCCTGGGGTGCACTTTGGGGGTCTTAGGCTGGGGATGGCGGTGGAGATTGTCAAGATAGTCACACCCTACAGCGAAGAAGATCAGACACACATAAATACCAAGAAACAATAGAAATGGGATTTCATGGAATTTAAGGACAAAGGAAAGGGGGTGTGTCTTACTGTGGCCTGAACTGTGGCAAAGATGGCTATGGTGAGATACCTAGAAAGGAAAGTAATCACAGTTATAAGAATTGGAAAGTGAAACATATATACATGAAAAATGGTGGTGAGCTAGGCACAATGAAGTACCAACCTGCCAAGAAAGGTATCTGCGATGAAGCCGCCGAGCAGACAAAGCATGAAAGAGGTACCGAAGAAGTTGGTGACATCGTTGGCGGAGGTTGCATTGCCTAAATGCATTGTTCCTGTCAAGTAAGGCACCAAGTTCACGGCGATCCCAAGCGTCGTTAGACGTTCACATAACTCCACCCCTGTGGGTCAGAACACATCAAACACAAAGGCAAGGAGAGGTGATAAAACTGAAGATACATAGATAAAGAGAGAGAATTTAAGGAGAGGGACTGCAGGGGTGACCTAAAATCATGGCGGCACTGGTCCATCCGCCGGTTTTCGATCTCTCGGCCGGCCGGCCTTTGTAGTCCCAGGCATCTGAGATGGTCTTCCCTTCTGTTTCAGGGAGAGCCATGTTCTCAATTCTGTGTTGTTTGAGATGGGATAATAAACAGGAGGAGGTTAACTGTCATGGAATTGGCCTAGGCTGTGGATTCCTTCTTATAGTGAGTAAGGGAGGTCCTGGCTATAGCAACACCAATAATCAAATGGACCTCCCAAAGTTGTTAATTCCATACACATTGGAAAATAAGATATAGTTTGGATTCAAGTGTACAAAAGATTCCCTAAATAATATCACTAAACGATAATAGAAATCTGTAATCTTTCTGGGGTAGAAGTGTTGCCCAACGAGATGTCTAAATGCAAAGTGCCAGAATTTATATGGTTTATTAAATGTCTACGTCCAATTGTCCAATGATTCTTATATATATATATATTGTCAAATAATAAATGCCCTAACTTGATTAAAAAGCGTGAAAATTCAAAAACCTAAAATTTGATTGAAAAAGGTGAATGGTGACTAGGGTTCCTAACCCTTGTAGATTCAAGGTTAGGCATCCGAGGCCCTTTTTCAAGAAACCAATGAAGGGTGTGGGCCAATCCCACCTAATTAAGCTGGAAGATCACCTTGGTGCATTGAATTAAGGTTCAAACCACACATGGGCGTGAAACGGGTGTGTGGTGCAAGAGTCTATTAGTCCAATAGGAGGCTAACATCACACCGATATAGTCCCCCATATGGAAACCCTAGAAACCGGTAGGATGATGTGAAATAGAAGAAGAATACAGAAATGATAGACGGGTTAATTATAGCTTAGCAGAAGGAATCGAGTTTGGTTTTTTTATTAATCACTGCACTCGTTGTGTTGTTCATTAAAAGTAAGATAAATGTGACGTATTGTTGTACATATGTTAGATGAGTCAAGAGTGTGTTAAAAGTAATCCACACATTTCAGTCCATTTTGTCACTATCTTTCATTGGAGAGAGAGAGAGAGAGAGAGGGGGGGAGGGGAACATCAATGGTGAAGATTGGATTTATCAGAAGACCTAATCAATGTGTCTAACTTCAACTCGGTGGTTAAACAAGGAAAAGGAGAAAAAATCCCTCAGTTAGTATGGTGCATTGATCACACAAATTGCATCACTTTGACAACCATCACACCATGCATGCACTGGACCACCCCATTATCTGGGGTTCTTTGGTCGGCTGGGATTGAGCTGCAGGAACAACACTGTGATCTTGGGTTAAAAGAAAGAAAGGTTATAAAGGCACTTTTGAATCTGGTACACCAATAACAATTTGCCATGTAAGTAAGAAAAAGTTCAAAAGAGTTCTTGCAACCAAGGTTTGCAATTTCGATGCCGGTGAGCGTGTCGCCCATTGGTCAAAACGAAATTTCAGTGCCGAAACGGCGGAAAAATAAAAAAAACAAAAAATAAGCAAAAAAGGGCAAAAATTGGTTTTTTCTAATTTTAGGGAAATTTCGGCGGCACGCCTGTCGATTCGCCAATAAAAAATACATTTTTTCCCGTTTCGCCCATTTCGTTCCGTTTCGGTGACAAATCGTCGAAATTTCGGTCAAGTCACCAACGATGCGCCTAGAGCGATTTCCCCTGGCGAAACGCATCGCTGGAGGTCCAAAAACCGAAATTTCGGCGGCACGATGAGGTGTGCCACCAAAATTGTAAACTTTGCTTGCAAGCACCCCAGCTAGATATTATTTGTAACGATCAAGAGAATGATGGTTTGTAATAACTCAATCCAGTAACGTATTGTTCGTTTTAGGCTTAAGCCCGCATAGTTTTATCCACAAAAAATCTCACTAGGTTAAGTGTTCTTTTTTACTCTTATACACATCTATTTCCAATGTGGGATCGGAATGTTACATGATTGTCCTCTTTAGTACTAAAACTCATGGAAGATAGGAAAGTCTTAGGCTGCATTTGGTAACGCTTTTGCTTTTTTGCTTCTAAAAGCAAGAAAGCAAAAAAGCAATTTTATGCTTTTCGAAAGATCTTTTCTTGAAGCCATTAAATGCGTTTGGTAAACTTTTGCTTTGCTTCTAAGAAGCAAAAAAACATGTTTGGTAATTGCAGTAACATAGAAATTGCTTTTTGCTTTCATAAAAGTATTGTACACAATTTATGTATTGTACTTAGAAATATACTCAAAAATATAAGTCCAATATTATAAAAGATTCATAAAATAGTCATTTAATTACATTCAAATAATCGGGTTGGACTAAATTAAGGCGGCTTGGAAAACCCCCAACCCAAACCCAATCTGCCAATAAACGGGTTCAACCCGCCAACCCGTTTATTATTATTATTATTATTTTTTTTTCAAAAAATATTATTAAAATAGGGTTGGGGGGTTATTTGGATCTAGTTGTACCGGGTTCGTGTCCGGTTTTGGGGTTAATCGGGTTGAAACATGACACTTTTGCCATCTTTTTTTTTTAATCGAGTTACCTGTCGGGTTGGCGGGTCATAATCGGGTTGACCCGATTACTGGCGGGTTGAGGAAACCCCAACCCGCACCAAACCCAATTAATAAACTGGTCAACCCAATCCGTTTATAATCGGGTTGACTCGTCGGGTCGGGTGGCATTTTGCCGGCTCTAGCAATAATAATACGTTGTTACTTCTTAAGTGAATATGGAGGCATCATCTTTAACATAGAAATAAAGCAATAGGGTATTGAGGGGTTTTGAAAGCAATAAAGCAATTTTGTAAAAAAATTGAGAAGCAACGTTTTGTTGCTTCCGGTGAAAAGCAATAAAATTGCTTCTCGTGTGCGTTACCAAACGGTACTTTTGCTTTTAAAAGCAATTTTTTACTTTCAAAAGCAAAAAAATACTTCCGAAAAGTGTTACCAAACGCAGCCTTACTCCTCACTCATATTCTTTACTAGGTATTCATTTGTTTCGTCTCATTTGTTTACAAGACGAGGGAATGTTATAATGATTATAATTGAGGTGAATGCAGATGTCATAAATGCGTCCTCTCTCTCTCCTTTCCTGCTGCTCGTCCAATCTATAGAACAGGTTTAATATATTTGGGTGATACATGGTTGGTCGTGACGCATCGAGTCAAATAATCTATCCCTCTTGTGGTCTCCTATACGTAGCTTCCATGAGGACAAAGGTCCTTTACCCCACCCCAAAAAAAAAACGCAAGTGAAGGTCATTCAAACGCGTGGACCTCCTAGTGAACATAAAATAAGATAACATCATCAAAGTAATCCAACATGTGAATTAGTGAAGAAGAAACTTAACAGTATAAACTACCACAAACAGATTTCTGACATTTGGCCTACTCCACAGCATGCAGGTGCTAAGAATTCAATACTTCCAACCAAACTTCCGTTACAGACCTTCCTTCCGGGATCCATCAATCCAAAACAACCAAAATATCAAGCACTTTCTTTCCCTGTGCCATAAGGGACCAAACTGAACACTGACCAGTAGTGCAGAAGTAAAAGAGGAAGCATTGAATGGCCTTCCATTATTCTCTGATCGTGATGATCCCACATATGGCCTTTCTGTCTCATCCTCCTCCTAGCTATTGTATTTTAGTGATGGAAATTGCATTCTCTGAAGTGGATGGGTCCTTTCAACCCTTACTGCCCTTGTCACAATATTCAAAATGGGTTTCAAGTTTACAAAAAGATATGATCATTATTAAGGGAATTATTAATAATATGTGGCTAATAGCTTGTGAAAGCTATGACACAGTTAACGATCATCATGCAATATTGTAAATGAAGCTTTGTGGCACTGAAAAACACAGCTAGATAGCTAGCTACATCAGTTCACATCAAAGAGATTAATGAACAAACACTTGGCTACACTTCAATCCTTTAGTGGAAAATCAATAAATATATATAACATGAACGGCCTAAAAAATTTACAAAGCTTGTGGTCTGAAAGAAACCTATTGATTTAAGGTCAGGACTTATCCATCCAGTAGTCAATTAGAAATTATCATGGGGTTTGATTAAATTCACACTTTGGATCCTTCTTCTCAAGCTGTAGGGGCCGGAATGAGAGATGAGACACTCATTGGTCATCTAAATTAAGGACCCATCTCCAGAAGTGAAGTTAAATGGTGTCATCAAATTGAAGAATGACTAGGGCAAAGATAATCAGATTTATTGTTGGATAGGATGAGCATCACCTCTGTACTATTCATTCATGAAAACCAAGAGACAACTGAGAGAGCAGACAAGAAATGACATGTGGCCGTCTGAATGATTTCACTGGAACTATTGATTTATATGGCAATAATTGGTTCTCGTTTTCAACTCTACTCTCGATATGGGGGGATTGGATATAATGGATGAGAGAGAAAGTGAGAGACTTAAAGCCAAACAACGTTGAAGATAATGGCGGGTTCTTGGATTTGTCTGGTGCAGAGTTTTCCCAGGGTTGGTTTGCTTTGTATGAGTTTAATATAATTGAAATTCACAAAAATGAACGCGCATAATCGTAGTCGTAGAGATGAAGAACTCCACTACCAAAAAAAAAAAAGTAGAGATGACGAACTCTCTCTTTCTTTCTCTTTTCAAAGGTTCTTTGACCAAAAGGGAGAGAGAATAAACCTAACGAGCCAAGTGAAGCTATGTCCCACACGTATTTCCATTCACCTAATTCATAAAATATATAATGCGTTTTAATTTTAATCACACGCATTGAAAAGCGTTTAATGTTGAGTGTACGTTTGGATTTGGAGATTATTTGGAACGAAAAGATAGGAAAACTCATCACGGATGACGAAAGTTCAAAAGAAAAAAATAAAAAATCTCACAATTTATTTTTTACTAGATAGCTATATATTTGACAATATGTAATACCTTGAATTGGTTCCTGCTACGGCCATGAGATGTTGTCATGTAGAGCATCGATCTTATGGTTAGTGTTCTTTTAATGTGTGCCTCACTTCAAATATTTATAATAATGGAAAAACATTAATTGTGAGATACTCTAAATGACAGCATCTCATGGCCAGCCACACCAAAAAACAATTCAGGTAAACACAACAGAAGATTTTAACCCCTTAAAAGAGATGCCGAGCTAAGTTTTTTTATTTAGAAAAACCAGGTAAAAGGTTTTTTTCAACAATAAAAACCTTCCTAAATTTACAATGAGGAAAAAAAATTTGACAGTCAAATGGTCCACATGACAATATCTCTCTTAAAGTGCAACAAATAATATAGGAGAAAAGGCTAGCTAGGAGGTTATATCATCTCCAATAAGATTCTCCTATAGCATTCTACCTTAAAATACATAGATTGTGGGCTCTACAAGTTAAAATAATTTAATCATTTGTGGTGCCCACAATCCATATATCTTGTTACAAGAGATACCATGCAGGAGGATCTTCTTGTAGATGATTTATCCCAATGCAAAGCATGTCATCCTTGATAAAATGTGATCTGTTACAGTGGAAGCCTTTAACACAAGATGGAAAAATAATTAAAATTATGTGATGGAGACTTCAAGAAGGCGATTGTCCAATCCAAGTCACGTACACCTGTTGTGGGTCCCCTTGATTCACGGCAAGACGTCAGCCGTTTATCAAGATGGGCGACCGGGCCTCGTGATACCGTGATTGTAGTAATATTATATGATATTATACACTGTAATCATCAATATATTACTAATAAAGTTTTATTTCTATAGATGACAAAAATAATTGTCAATTTTAAAGTGCGATTATTAGACTTGAGTGCGTTAAGCGATATTGCACTGGCATGCAGGGCCCACTTTCATGTTCAGGAAACAAGACAAAGTCCAGCCCTAAAATAATGACTAAAAATCCAACCCTAGCAGCTAAGCCTTTATCTATATACTATATATAACACGAGGCGCCTCTTTTTCAATTGCAATAAATCAAAATCTAGGATTTTTCAAACCAGCTCTTACACATCGTTGTGAAGATTCATTAATAAAAGAGTATAATAGTCAAAACTGCCTCAATGTGAGTAATTAGTTATCATGAGGTAATAAACCAAGGTATCAAAGTAAAATTGAAAATAATTGGAAGGCCTTTTGGGAGGTTAATGTCAACGAGAACATAAAGGGTTCACTTTATAATAGCAATAGATAAAAAGAAGCCAACTATCCTCACATTGAAGTCTTATAATGTTGGTTTTGAAATCAGTTGCTATTTTTTTTTCCCTTGCATAAACTCCTGCTATTGTTGTGAGATGCGGTCATGTGGAGCGTCTCATGGTTTGCATTTTTTTTCTTCTTATAAGTATTTCATTTGAAACCCACTTGAAGAAACATTAACTGTAAGATGCTCCATATGGCAGTAACTCAAGTTAGCAGTAGGAACCCAAAAAAAAAAAAATGAGTGGGTGATTTCATCCATATAATGTCATTGGCATCCATTCAATGCTGGATCCTCTTCATATTGAGATGGCCTAGGAATAATGTCCCTAGCTTAAAGAAGATTATCTTTTCATTTATATTCAGAGTTTTTGTTACATATTCAAATATCTATAAGCTAAGATAGTCATACAAAAAGTAATAAGATAATTTAAAATATATATGATGAAATAATTTAACATACATAAAACCATTGAATATCTCTACTTTCATACACTAATGGGAATTAAAATCAGGCGAATTCGGGCTTTAATAAGAAGTTTGATCAAGTGTGGCACATGCATTACTCCATAATATTATCGGGCCTTAATCGTTTGATCATTGGGCTGTCATAGCTTAGAGCCCATATTTAAGAGGTATTGTTACTGTATAAGCCTGCCCCGCCTTAACATCACCTGATATTATTTTTCCTTTAAAAAGAAAATTTGTAATTTTTTTTTTACTTATAATAATTTTTTTATTAAATTAGGAAAGCAATATCTCTATTATATAGATTCGTGCCATTAAAATGTGCAACTTTCCAAAACAGCCCCCTTACACATCACTATGAAGATTCATTATAAAAGGGTACAATAATAAATAAATAAATGTCTCATCTTTTAAAAACTTAAATTAAGTTACAAAAATTGTTCCTACCCTTCTACCTCTTTCTTCATACGTCCAGTATTGCACGTGCACACATATTCAAATAAGAGAACCCCATATAAAGGATGTTAAATCTATTAGAACATTAAAATATAAACTAATTCAAGGGTACTTGTCGTGGTTTTATTGGAGATTGATACAAGAGGAAGACAGAAGATCTGAGAGGAATGGCTTCCAAAATTTATAGGGTTGTTAAAATTATAACAAGCTCGGCTTTATGGACAACCAATGGATGACCAAGCTCAGATCAACAACAAACAGATCATCGTGGGTCCGGTGGCCCACCTGACCCTGAAAAGCCCTACCTATAACAGGTAATCCCAAGGTTCCTATGCTATGAGAATCCCTACCAGCTGGGTCATTTGCTACAGTATTTTCCCTAGCTAAAAGCTCTTCTTGAAGTATCTATTATACATCCTTTTACAGACACTGTGAATTGACTCTTACAATTCTAATTTAAGCATTCTCATAGAAAATATAGTTATCTTGAACTCCAGATGAATTGACACAGCAGTCACTGTGAATGCTTTAATTTGCCAAGTGATGGATAGAAACAGGATCTTTTGTTTATAAGTTGGAACTTGAAGTACATTATCTTCATAATCTTGTCTACTGAACTTACATGCATAAGCAAACAGTGCAAGACAATACAAAAAAATAAAAATAATCCATTAATTAGCAATCCTGAATTATAATGGGAGCATTGTAAAGCCATCAATATTTATGATTTATGCTGCCATCTTCATTTTCCGCCTCTGAAGAGGTAAAATTCTCTTCATTTGTCAGTAACTCATCTTCCTGTGCATAATCAGTTCCAAAACTTAGTAGAAATCTATTTGACTGTAAATTACAGTTGAATAGATTGAAGCCAATTGGTCACATTTCATACTCAATCTTGAAGAGCTGGGATTGTTAAATAATTAATCGACTACCTTTGATTGTAGGATTATGTTCCGGTGATCTTCGTCCCATTTGTCCCTGTAATCTTCGCAATGAGATCTGAGAACCTTTATATGTTGCACATACATGTTCTCTATCCATTTCTCCAAGGGTGGTAGTCCCATCTCAGCACCTAGCCAGTTCATGTACTCAAACTTACCACAACAAGAATCAGTACAAACAAAAATTATCCTTTACCAGCATTATCCACAACAACACTTTAACAGTTAGAAGACAACGGTATAAAACCTCGTTTGGGGAAATAACATGGGTGTAGTGCTTAGGCTTCCCTGTCTCCTCCATGTGTCTGTAAAGCTCTTCAACAGAAGCCATCATCTCCTCCTCGGATGGCAGAACTACCTTTCCGGACAAAGCATGCGCTACCCACTTGGACTGTAACTCTACAGTCATGAAAGGGATAACCTGATTGCCCAGAGAAGAAATTGTGTTCTCATTTATCCAAATGGTAGTAGCCCTCAATTATTGATTTATTACAGTGTAAGAGCTCTCACTCTTACAATTAGATCTAGCTGTTCTTTACAGCAAAGTTGAAATGTAATAACAAACCTTCTTAGGAATCCCAACAAAAGACAGCCATGGAGCTGAGCTTGGTGGGAAGACATGCTTATATAGGGGACCAACACGATTGTCGTCAATGCTTATAATCCCATTTGTTTCCAGAAATGGGAAATGGAATTTATACCTGTATTAGACATCATTAGTTAGTTATCTGCACTGAACCAAACCAAGTCTGCCTAATTAGAAGAAAGGTCTTGGCTCCCATAACTTGAACAAAAGAATGCTAAAAGAGTAAAGATGCTGATGGTAAGCTAGAATACCCAGTACAGTGCAAAATGACATCTGCATGAGCTGAGGATCCATCCTGAAACTTCACCTTGCCATCCTCATAAACAGTTTCTACCTGTAAGGAACTCAAATTCGTATCAAGTACTATGAAAGGCCTACTTGCTCCTGATACTACAAATTTTCAACTAAATGAGTTTGTTGTGAAACAGAATACCAACCATTGAATGTTGCCATACATTGTCATGGTTATCCAATCTTCCGATTTCAATATCCGGAGATCTTGATGCTAGATGGATTTCCTTGGCTACCTTGGAAATTTCTCTAGAGATATCACGGGCGCTAGGTCCACTTCCGATTAGAACAACATTCTGCCACATAGTGTTTTGCAGTAGACATTCAAATTATAGCAATTTTTCTACACTTATTCTTTTAAATATATTTTTTTTCTTGATTAGACTAATAACTGGTATTGATCTATTGTCACAAACAAGAAAACAATTTTTTCCACATACTTTATTACAGTTCAAGCTAATTCGAAAGTTTTGATTATGGTCAAAAAAACAAACAAAAGAAATAAAAATTTGGTTTAAATGGCATACCAGGTCCCGAAATGGTTCAGGAATGCGGTAGTTGTGGCTGTGAATTTGCTTCCCAGGCCAGTTATCAATGCCTATCACATGCTAAACAGACAAGTACTAGATCAACCTTTAAAAATGGAAATTCTTTCTATGAGTAAATTATAAACCCTCCCAGTGATTAATTTAAGTGCAATTGCTAGCCTTAAACACTAAGAAGCTTTTCATCTTCTCTCCAAATAGTTTGGGCCTTACAATAAACATGCTGAACAAGTAACTTATCTGGGCCAGTCCACCAAAACCCTGTAAATTATTTCACAGAGAGGTGTAGTGTATCTGGCTTAAAACACTATGCATATAGATAAGAGCCCCTGAGGACAGGCACAAGTTTGAGCAAAAAAAAAAAAACTTTACAGTGCCTTGTATCAACTAATTGGTTTTTAGGTGAAAACCAAAGCATTTAATTACCAGTTACATGGGCATGCAATGTACATGCCATATACCTTAAACTCTAAATCTCTAAGGAATGGAAAATTCTGACCAAACCCATTACCACTCTAAAACCATCCCAGAAATCATAAGTCATGAACCCCTAAACAGAGCTGAATTATAGCACCAAACAGCAGTACAACTTGATGAGATCAAATCAAATAAGTAAATTTATTGCATGAACGACCCTGTATCAGTTCTTATGCACCACAGAAGCCTAGATTCCTTCAGCCTTTAGGACCCAAACTAACACTTGGGCTTTGTTCCAAGAAAAACTATACCTGGAATCTCAGCGATTCGAGGCTGCGTATATTGGCCACTACAGACGATCACAGCCTCAAACACCTCCACTTCCGATCCACATATCCGATTCCGAGACTCAACGACCCACTCATTCTTCCTCTCGCCGACTCGTTCCACTCGGACAACTTCTCTGTCGAATCGGATAAACTCAACGAGTCCGAAATGGCTCGCGAAATCGTTCAGAAACCAAAGCACCTCCTCATGCCCAGGAAACGCTCTGCAATCTCCATTTTCCCTCTTCGGTAACGGATAATCCGAGAAACCCATTATGTGTCGAGGGACATTCGTGCGAAGGGAGGGGTAGAGGCTGCTGTGAACAATGTCTCGGCCCGGGTCAAGACCGAGCGGTTCGGTCTCAACTCGGGGATCATAGGCCCATGTGCCACCGAGTCGGTCTCCCTTCTCAAAGATGACCACTCGGTGACCTTCCCTTAATAACTCTCGAGCAGCGACCAGACCGGCGGCACCGGCTCCGATCACCGCCACCTTCAAAGCTCGTTGCCCCATTCGAGAATTCTCTCAGAGGAGTAGTCCCAAATGCAGATTCGGATTTGCATGTCATTGATATCTACACTTATGAAGCCAATAATTTTAGTTTTTTTTTTTTAATGTCCACCATGACTGGTGTTGCAGAATGCCCACCATTGATTGGGATAGCATATTTCTGCTAAAGCTGGAATTTTTCATCTTAAATATAATCCGTGGGCTTGTTTTGGAGGTTAAATGCCGTAATCAGGGTTCAATTTTAAGAATAAAAAGTTCAAGGACCGATTTCCAGATCATGTGTATCTGATCTTTCAGATTTTGTCGGAAAAAAGAACCCAAGAAAAAAAAAAAAAAAAAAACAGAAAAGCATGCAACGTGGGTGTTTGAAAATAAAGAAAACGCAATTGAAAAAAAATAAATAAATATTGTTGTCTAGAAATTTATATGTAATTTATTGTTTTGGTGAACCTGAGACATCATGTAATGGAAGTGTGGGTCCTTCTTCTTCTAATTTAATCGGCTTTTACGCAATTAAAATAAGTCTTGCCTAATAGTCCCCTCAAACATCAATGAATTCCACTTGAGTTGCCACTCAAACATTGAGGATTGTAATTGAGGCATTCAAATACATTTTTTTTTGTGGAATTCATTGTAAAGAAGGGAGAACTTCTGTTGTCCCACTATTTTTTTTTTTTGGTAATCTATTGTCCCACTATTTTGGTTGTAATCGAGAAGTCCTTTTCATACAGTGATGAGAATTTAATTAAGAAAACATAAAATAAAACCAATACAGAATACCCCTCAAATTCACACAATAATTTCAAGAATTTAGGGCTCATTGTACACTTGTGGTCATGCATTCTAGGATGAGGTAATCCAGTGGGCTCACTGAATGCTACAAAAACAATTCTGCTAACAAGCTTCTTATCTCATTGGTAGGAATTGAATCCATTGTTGCATGGTAGAGCTGCAACATAGCTTGACAATGTTGTCTCAAGTCCCTGAAACTCTTAAAAGTGTGACTTGGTGCCTGCTCTTGAGGCAATCGATCCACTTTAGGTTCCTTCCTGCTCCTGGACTCCCAAGATAATTGAGCATATTTCAAGTCTATCAATTGCATAACTTCCTCAAGTCCCTATAATTGACGTTCAGCCATTCTTCCAATTGTTCGATTGCCTTTTACATCTTAGCAAATCCAGTCAAAGATCCAAGCTCCGGTACCAAGTTGTTGTCCTCTCTCTTCTATTGGGAATTTTGGTAATCGAATTGTATGAGATGATCTATTTCGAGGTGATTAGCCTCTGTTGATTTATGATAACACACGCAGACAACCCCATTAATGAAAAAGAGAAATCAAACATTTAATGGGTGCATGGTATTGCTTCTTGAATATTGCTTCAAAAGCAAGAAAACAACTAGATTGCTTTTGCTTTTATAAAGATCTTTTCATGAAACAAACTGTTTGGCTCACTTTTGCTTTGTTGCAAAAAAGCATGTTTGGTATCATCAAAAACTAAAAATTACTTCTTTGCTAATACTGTCATTATTATAGTAAGGGTGAGTGGTGGTGGTGGGTGGGGTATTGGTGCGCATGGTACTAGTAGTGGCGATGGATGGTACTAGTTGGTGGTGGTAAGTGTGATTCGGATAGTGCTCATAGTGATGATGGTGGTGAATGGTGGTGGTGGTGGTAGTATTAGTAGGTGAGGGTTGTTGTCGTGGGTGAATGGGTGGGTGTCAGTGATGTGGTTGTGAAGGTGGTAGGTGAGTGGATGGGTGGTGATAGTAGTGGTAGTGGTGACAAGGTGACGATGGTATTGAGGGGTGGGGGTGGTGGTGGTCTTGGTGGATGGTGGTGGGTAGAGGTGGTGAGTGAATGAGTGGATGCATAGTGTTGGTGGTGGTGCTGCTGGTGATAGTATTGGCGGAAAAGGGTGGTATTGGGTGCATGAGTGCTGGTGGTGATGGTGTTTGTGGTGGGTGTGGGGGTGGTGTGGTAGTGGGTGAGTGGATGGGTGCAGGTATTTGTGGTGGGGATATTGTTGGTGGTTGTACTTTTGGGGGATGATGGTGATGGTGATATTTAGTGGGGGATGATGATAGTTGTGGTGAGTGATGGGTGGTTGTCGTGGTGATGGTGGTGGATGGTGGTGCCTATGATGGTAAGTGAGAGTGGATGCTGGTGGTGGGGTGGTAGGTGGTGGGTGGAGGTGGTTGTGGGCAGCGGTAGGTGGTGTGGTAGTAGTGGTTGGTGCTTGTAGTGGTCGTGGTGTGGGTTGATTGTTAGTATTAGAAGCAATAAGCAAAAGAAGCAAAAAGTAATTAGATTGATTTTTGCTTCATCATAGAAAGCAAAAGCAAACACTAACCAAACATGCTTATTGCTTCAAAAACATGATTTTGCATCAATAAGCAAAAAGGCAAAAGCAAAAAGTAATGCCAAACGCAGCCAATATCTGTTATGACTGAAAGAGAGAGTACAGCTAAAGTTATTCGACTTTATTTTGGAGTATGAAATATTGGTAATTGATTGTTAAGTGTATTAGTAACTGAGCTACTGATCCCATCAGAAAAGTTTATTCTAGTGATAAACAACAGGGCCAGCTCAAAGAAGGCCAACTCAGTCATACATGTGGCTGGCTAGCAAACAAATCCAAACTAGAAGCTCATCTTAAAGTAACTAATTTCCTTTTTACAGGAACTCTGAATTGATTCTTACAGTTCTACTTTAAGCATTCTCATATCAAATATAGCTATTTTCAACTCAAGATTAACTAAGCACAGCAGTTACCGTGAATGCTTTAATTTACTCTCTAAACTTGCATGCATAAGCAAACATTGCATCCCATAGTTGACATCCTATATTAAAATGGGAACATTGCGAAGCCTTCAATTTTTATGATTTATAGAACCATCTTCATTTTCTGCCTTCGGAGAAGGAAATTCCTCTTCATTTATCAGTAACTCATCCTCCTGTGTATAATCAGCTAAAAGACTTGGTGAAAAAAATATTTTTGACTACACATTATGGTTCAATAGATCTAAGGCAATAGCTAAAATTATTCACATATGCTTTTGAAGAAATCGGAACATTGAATTGCTAAAAAATTAATGGACTACCTTGGATTGTAGGATTGTATTCCAGTGTTCATCCCATTCATCCCTGTAAGCATCATGAACAGAATTGAAAAACTTAAAGAGCTCCCTCCAAATGTTCGGTATCCATTCCTCCAAGGGTGGTAATCCCATCTCGGCAACTAGCCAGTTCTTGTACTCAAACTTTCCACGACAAGAATCAGTACAAACAAAAATTATCCTTTACTACCATTATCCACAACAACACAATATGGTTAAGAGTTTGAAGACAATTGTAAAATACCTGATTTGGAAAAATAACATGAGTGTCATGCTTAGGCTTCCCTGTCTCCTCCATGTGCCTGTAAAGCTCTTCAACAGAAACCATCATTTCCTCCTCAGACGGCAAAAGTACCTTACCAGATAAAACATGTGCTACCCACTTGGACTGTAACTCTATATTCAGAAAAGTGATAAGCTCCTGTTTTCACAGAGAAGAACTTGCATTCTCATTTATCCAAATAGTAATGCTGCCAAGTTTTTGATTATTACGTTCTCAAATTTAGATCTTGCCATTCTTCACGGTGAAGTAGAGTTGTAATAACAAACCTTGCAAGGAATCCCGACAAAAGATAGCCATGGAGCTAAGCTTGGTGGAAAGACATGCTTATACAGGGGACCAACACGATTGTCGTCAATGCTTATAATCCCATTTGTTTCAAGAAATGGGAAATGGAATTTATATCTGTATTAGACTTCATTAATTAGCTATCTGCAATGTATCTAACCAAGCCTGCCTAATTAGAAGAAAGGTCTTGGCTTCCATAACTTCAATTTATACCCATTTCAACTCAAGAACAGTAGAATCAGCGAGAGGAACAAGAACACAGTAATGTTAAGAGTAAAGAGGCTAATGGTAAGCTAGTATACCCAGTACAGTGCAAAATGATATCTGCATGAGTTGAGGATCCATCATGAAACTTAACCTTGCCATCCTCATAAACATAGTCTACCTGTAAAGAGCTCAAATTAGTATCCAATACTTTGAAAGGCCTACATACTGCTGGTACTACAAATTCCAACTAAATAGGTTTGTTGTGAAACAGAAGACCAACCATTGAATGTTGCCATATGTTGTCATGGTTATCCAATCTTCCAATTTCAATGTCTGGAGATCTTGATGCTAGATGGATTTCTTTGGCGACCTTGGCAATTTCTCTGGAGATATCTGTGGCACTAGGTCCACCTCCGATTAGAACAACAATCTGCCAGATATTATCATACAATCGACATTCAGATTATGGCAGTTTCTTCAAATCTGCCTTTGAATTTTTCATCTTGATCAGGACTATAACTGCTATTGATATATTGTTACAAACAAGAAAATAGAACTGTAATTGATATATTGTTACAAACAAGAAAATAAAACTGTTGATATACTTTCATACAATTCAAGCGAAACCAAAAGTTTTGATTATGGTGAGACAAAAAAAAAATTTAAGAGACAAAGATTAACTCTAACAAAAAGGTCAAAAAAAAAAAAAAAAAAGGATCTGGTTTGAATGGCATACCAGGTCCCGAAATGGTTCAGGAATGCGGTAGTTGTGGCTGTGAATTTGCTTCCCAGGCCAGTTATCAATGCCTATCACATGCTAAACAGACAAGTAACAGATCAACCTTCAAACATGGAAATTCATATGTCTGACTACATTGTAAGTCCTCCCAGTGATTATTTTCAGTGCAATTGCTAACCTTAACCTTAACAGTAACAAATCATACTTGGAAATTCAGTTCCATGACTAATTTATAAGGCCTCCCAGTTATTGTTATGTGTAATTGCCACTCTTAACTCTTGACCATCAATGGAGGATGGTTATGTTAGCTTGGCAGTCATTGTCTTCTTATCTAACAATCTGGAACTGCAAAATTCTAATGGTGTGGCAACACTAATTGGGAACTGGGATATTTTTTGCCTCTTTTAAGTAAGATAATGACCACTACAGACGATCAAGAAAAGCCCTACCTGGAATCGCAGCGATTCGAGGCTCCGTATGGTGACCACTACAGACGACCACAGCCTCAAACAGCTCCACTTCCGATCCCGATCTCCGATTCCGGGACTCAACGACCCACTCGTCCTTCCTCTGACCAACACGTTCCACTCGGACAACTTCCCGCTCAAATTGGATGAACTCAACGAGTCCGAAATTGCTCGCGAAATCGTTCAGAAACCAAAGCACCTCCTCATGTCCAGGAAACGCCCGCCGATCTCCATTTTCCCTCATCGGGAACGGATAATCCAAGAAACCCATCAGCTGTCGGGGGATATTCGTGCGAAGGGATAGGTAGAGGCTGCTGTGAATGATACCTCGGCCAGGGTCAAGACTGAGCGGATCGTTCTCAACTCGGGGGTCATATGCCCAGGTGCCACCAAGTCGGTCTCCTTTCTCAAAGATGACCACTCGGTGACCTTCTCTTAAAAGCTCTCGAGCAGCGACCAGTCCAGCGGTTCCGGCTCCGATCACCGCCACCTTCAAAGCTCGTTGCCCCATTTAAGAATTCTATCAGAGGTGTCCCAAATGCAGATTCAGGTTTGCATAGCATTACCGGTATTTACATTTATAAAGCCACGAAATTTAATGCCTGTCGCTCTTTCACATTTTTCATATGGAATTTCATTTCATTGACATTTCACATGGAAAATGTAATTACTATCGGATGTCGCATGCTGTCAAGTGCAGCTTCCCATGGATTAGAATTAGGCATGGTAGTTTTATTTAGGCTTTGTATGCGTAGTGCAGGATATTTATGGGAAGAAAAAAAGATGGCTAATATTCGTTAGGGTTGGTTTTACTAATAGTATTAGAAATGTGGCCTGTGCATTGCTGGATCGACAAATAGGTTTAATAATTATTTAAAGGATAGGAAAATGATATATTAATTATTGTATATATTTTATTTGTAAATATTAATTTATGAACAATATATAATACAATCGGGTTAATCTAGTATAAACGTAATCAAGTAAATATATCAAATATTGTATATCTTTCATTTTAAAATATTAATTTATCAACAATATACAATACAATTGAGTTAACCTTGTCAGCCTTGACACTGACGCTATAAGATTGGGAATAAAATTATATATTTAATACATCAATTAAAGACATATATATGTTACAATGTAAAATATAATTAGATAAACTCAGCGTGGCCCTAGTGCTAGCCTAGCCTAATAGGGTTATAAGCAAGTTTGGTATGGTTTAGACTCTTATAAGGTTAGAGTGGTGGACATGCCATGAGAAAAATAAAGAATGAGGAGTAACTTTCAACTCTATCTAGAATTCTAGATTAAGAGGGCTGTACCAAAGAGTATTGACTCAGATAAATTTGTATCCCCTCAAGATTCTCTAGATAGATTTGTCCAATGGCTCTAAACCGAAGCTTAGATCCCCAACATATTTAACTCCTCTACATTATATAAAAAAATATGTATTAATTATTTTGTAGGTATATCACATATTATGATATCTTATACCATATATAATCAAATATTGTTGTGTTCAATGGATTGAACCCAATCCAACCACTTCTTGGATTAAATATTGCGCAATGGATCCAAGTCCTTGAAACTCTTCTTGCAATTGTTGTATTGCCTCTTACATCTTAGCAGATTGAGTCAAAGATCCAAGCTCTGGTACCAGGCTGTTGTCCCTTCTCTCTTCTACTGGGAATTTTGGTAATTGAATTGTATGAGATGATCTATTTCAAGGTGATCAGCATCCTAATTTTCGGAGTATTGTTGATATAGGACAACACACAAAGACAAACCCATTAAAGAAAAAGAGAGATCAATCTGTAATGACTGAAATAGAAAAAGAAACAGCTAAAGTTACTTTATTTTCTAGTATGCAACATTGGTACTTGATTACTAAGTGTATGAGTAACTGAGCTACCGATCCCATCAGAAAAGCTTATTATACTGATAGACAACAGGGCCAACTCAGTCATTCATATGGTTGGCTTCATGAAAATCCATCCTTAAATTGGGTCCTTCCCTATCTAATTCCCAACCTAAAAGCTCATCTTGAAGTTGAAAAACAGGGTTTTGACTCTAACAACACCTAGAGGGGGTTGAATAGGTGTAGCACAGCGGAATAAAATTTTTCTATCAATTAAATACAAGTCCTTAATTAATAGGCATGAACAAATCCTCAAGGTAATTCCAGAAAATCAAATAACTAATCAAAAGCAAACAAGCCACCCAAATTGCAAGCAAATAATTAAAGCATGTAAAGTAAGACAAAACAAGCAATTTGGTGACGAAGGGAAAACTCTATGAGAACTCTCACTAGAGAAAAACCCTCCGGGCTATGTAGGAGCCACCTAAAAGATCCAATATGAAAAGAAGACTTACAACCTGTAGTTCAGACGACTCAACATCCCTATCCTAGACTCTGCAACTCACAGACTTGAAAGTATCTGAGGAACTCCTCAGATTTGCTCCACAGCAACACTTCAGAACTCTGAAGATCTTCTCACACGATCACCCAAACGAACTCGCCTGGTATCCGTAGGAACTCCCACGATCAATCTCCCCAACCCAGAACTCCAAGATAGAGGAAGGAAGAAGAAAAGAAAGGTTTTATAGCTCAAAAGATGAAAACCTAGAAGAAGGGTTTTCAGAAGAGAAAAGGATATTTAGGGCTTCTAAAACGTGGCTCTCTTGGGTTTAGAAGGTCCCTAATCCTATTTAAAGGTTCCCCAAAAAGTTTGAAGTCAATCCGAGTTGAAACGAGTAAGTTATGTAATTTTTCGTAACTTTTCGGAAATTTTGCTGTTTGAACGTTCGAACTCTCAGCAAACGTTCAGCAAACGCCACCATTTAAAACTTGAACGTTCGAACGGTCAGAGAACGTTGGTCTCACGCTAGTCTCGGGTTTGTCTGCAGAACATGAACGTTCGAACAGTCAGAGAACGTTGGTCAAACGTTGCTCTTCAGAAATTGAACGTTTGAACGGCCAGAGAACGTTGATCAAACGTTGGGCATAACTTCTTCAATTTGATTCCGATTTTGACGCCGTTTAAACCATGTCTTCTTGGACTCAAACTAAACATTCTAAACACACTTAAACACTTTCTTTTTGACACTGAATTAAGCCAAACTAAAATATTAAACCTTAAAAACTCGCCCTTTGGCTATTCAGTGACAAAACCTATACACCATATAAAAAACAGAGAATCCATGACATTGTGAACCACCAAGCAATGTCTTGGATTAAACAAACTCAAACACAACCTATCTACACTAACCTAGATAGACCAAGCTTGAATTTGAAACCTGCAACCTGTAACAAAACAACTCAAAGAAAACAGATACCTTGTGAAACGCATGAGGAATAAAAAAAATAACAATACGCAATTCACATTCAATTCAATCATCAAAGCTCCCCCTTAGAAATACCTACTCCCCCTTTTTGTCACAGAAATAGACAAAAGGAAACAGAGAAGCCAGAAATACCTACTCCCCAAAGGAAATAGAGAGGCCAGAAACACCGACTCCCCCTCAAAACTTGACACAGTTTGGAAGAAGCACAAGCATAAACTCAAATGGCTAGAATAGATAACAAAGCTAGAAATACTTTAAGGAAGACATATTCGAACCAAATTAGCAAAACTAAACCAAGAATTGAAGACAAAACACATTTGGAAGAGATGGAGAACTTAAAAAAATTCCAGATTTCAATTCAAAACACCAAGCCGCCAATGAAACCAATTCAACCACATGTAAAAACACTCTAAAAACATGATGAATCATGCCCCAAGCAATATTTCATAAAAACTCAAAATTTTCATATTTTTAAGAACTTTTTCACCCAAAATTCAAGTTTTTACAAAACTAAAAACAATAATCCTAAATAACTACATAATAATGTAATTAAATCACCAAGTGTGCTTGCGTGTGAGTGCAAAACCAAATACAACAAGTTTGCCTAAATAGGAACTTGTTAAGGAGGATTTGGCCATTTATCAAGAAATCACAATATTACTCAAGTCTCTCTATGAATTAAAAAGAACTCCCTTCATGAATTTTGAGACCTTTAAAAAAAACTTTGTTTTTGAAACTTTCTCCCCCTGTTTCTTACAATTCTTTTTTTCACAAAGAGTAGTGTTCCTTAGAATATTTGAGTTTACAGCTTATGCCATGGTTGTACTCTTTGTATTTCTTTTAGAACTCAAGATGTCTGGGTTTACAGCTCATCCCAGAGTTCTTTTCATACAACTTTTTCTTTTTAAACAAAAGGGAGAAATCTCTTTTTAACACAAGGTCACATGCTAGGATCTTTTTTAAGATAGACAAGAGTAAATCAAGGATTGCCTATCCACACACTCACCGAAAAAGAAAAAATTAAGCTTGCTTAATTGTATTTGGTGTGTGTAAGTGAAGTGCAAAACACACTAAGAGATCAATCAACCTTTGTGCATTTATATGAGATCATTGAAATAGATTTTGCAAAACAATTCTTTTAAGCAATTAATTCTCTCAATATAAAAATTTATTGTTTTCACAAACACATGCTCATGACACAAATCTCCCAAAATAAAAAGAATAGAAAATCTTTTTGTATTTTTTCTGAAAAATTTTAAATCAAAAAACAATTAAACTAAAATCAAAAACCAGAAAAATAAAAACAAAACAAAACATGCATGCAAAGGATAAGATAAGCAATATAAACAGGGCCAATGCATGCAACACAAAACCTACTCAAGGAAGAGTAGTCAAATCACTCTTCTTCACCCAAACTTGTTGGTTAGAAGAGGATTTCTTGGTCAAGGACACTAGTTGTTCAGAAAGAAGCCTATTTTGTTCAGCTAAAACCTTAACTTGTTTAGACAAATCCACATTGGATTGTCTAGAAGGAGAATTCCAAGATTGAGTAAGCTCTTCTCCTAATCTCCAGCAATTAGGTCTTATGTGACCTAGAACACCACAGTGATGACAAGTGGGAATGAATTTCTGAGATTGAGATTCCCTAGGAAGAGATGCCTTAGCTTTAGACCTTTTGAACTTTTGGGTAGGCCTTTTTGCCTTTTTGGTCTTTGAAGATGAAGGAGCATCCTGAAATCCTAAACCTCTCTTATCAGTCACTATTTGACTCATACCAAGCATGTGATCAAGCTTTTGAGAACCAGAAGAGAAGTTTTGCAACTGAGATTTGGACTTTTCTAACTCAGATTTCAGAGACATGTTTTGAGACTCAAGGGTTTCAATCTTCAACTTCAACTCACCAATATGTACAGTAAACTCATCCAATTTAACTTGAAGTCCTTCCTTGACAAGTTCTACTTCATTGAGCTTTTTGAGAAAGGCCTTGTTTTGTTTCTTTATTTTCAGGCTTTCATTAAAAAGCTTTTCATAAGCCTCTTCAAGGCTTTCCTCATCTTCAGACTCACTTAGAGAACCAATATTATTCTCAAGTGGTTTTGAGTCTTGAAGAGTGTTTCCCTCATCACTTCCCACAATAGAAGTGAAGGCCATGTAGTTTGAACCCTCTTCAGATACAAAGTCCTTCTCATGTTCAGATTCAGTCTCACTATCAGACAGGGTAGCATTCATTGCTTTCCCACTTCCCTTACCTTTCAATTTTTTGTAAGTAGGACATTCAACTCTTATGTGGCCAAACCCTTGGCAACCATGACACTTTACCTGCTGAGTTGTGTTTTCATGAATGTCTTTGGTTTCCCTAGGTTCTTTCCAAAATTTCCTCTCCTTGCTAGAAGTCCCCCTAGACCATTCATTGCCCTTTTTGTTTTTCCTAATCTTAAACATCTTTCTAAAACTCTTCACAAATTGGGCAATCTCCTCATCATCCACCTCATCATCAGACTCATTAAAAGTCTTTCCTTTCATGGCTCTAAGAGCAATGGATTTGCTCTTTTTGGTTTGAGGTAAGGTAAGCTCATAGGTTTGAATTGATCCTATTAGGTCTTCAACCCTAATTTTGTCAATGTCTTTGCTTTCCTTTATGGCTGTTACCTTGGGTATAAACCTCTCAGGGAGAGACCTAAGGATTTTTCTCACAACTCTGTTTGGAGGAATTTTGTCACCAAGGTTGAAACTAGAATTCACTATGTCACTGAGTTTGGCATAAAACTCATCAAAGGGTTCATCCTCTCCCATCTTCAATTCTTCAAACCTAGTGATGAGCATCTGTAACTTAGAATTCTTTACGATGACAGTTCCCTCATGAGTGGTTTCCAGAATTTCCCAAATTTCTTTACCGGTCTGACAAGTGGACACCCGTTTGAACTCATCAACAGAAATTGCACTAAAGAGTGCATTGACACCTTTACTATTGTGGTTGACTTCAATTAACTCTTCCCTAGTGTATTGGCTTGGGTCTTTGGATTTAATCTCACCATCTATGGTAATAGTGGGTGGAGACCATCCTCTCTCAACACTTCCCCATACCCTCTCATCAATGGCCTTAAGATAGGCTCTCATACGAACTTTCCAATATGCATAATTACCACCATTAAAAAAGGGTGGGGCAGAGGAAAACTTGTCCATGACTAATAGAGTCAAGGATCTGGTAACCTGCTCCGATACCAATTGAAAAACAGGGTTTTGACTCTAACAACACTTAGAGGGGGGTGAATAGGTGTAGCACAGCGGAATAAAATTTTTCTATCAATTAAAGACAAGTCCTTAATTAATAGGCATGAACAAATCCTCAAGGTAATTCCAGAAAATCAAATAACTAATCAAAAGCAAACAAGCCACCCAAATTGCAAGCAAATAATTAAAGCATGTAAAGTAAGACAAAACAAGCAATTTGGTGACGAAGGGAAAACTCTATGAGAACTCTCACTAGAGAAAAACCCTCTGAGCTATGCAAGAGCCACCTAAAAGATCCAATATGAAAAGAAGACTTACAACCTGTAGTTCAGACGACTCAACATCCCTATGCTAGACTCTGCAACTCACAGACTTGAAAGTATCTGAGGAACTCCTCAGATTTGCTCCACAGCAACACTTCAGAACTCTGAAGATCTTCTCACACGATCACCCAAACGAACTCGCCTGATATCCGTAGGAACTCCCACGATCAATCTCCCCAACCCAGAACTCCAAGATAGAGGAAGGAAGAAGAAAAGAAAGGTTTTATAGCTCAAAAGATGAAAACCTAGAAGAAGGGTTTTCAGAAGAGAAAAGGATATTTAGGGCTTCTAAAACGTGGCTCTCTTGGGTTTAGAAGGTCCCTAATTCTATTTAAAGGTTCCCCAAAAAGTTTGAAGTCAATCCGAGTTGAAACGAGTAAGTTATGTAATTTTTCGTAACTTTTCGGAAATTTTGCTGTTTGAACGTTCGAACGCTCAGCAAACGTTCAGCAAACGCCACCCTTTAAAACTTGAACGTTCGAATGGTCAGAGAACGTTGGTCTCATGCTAATCTCGGGTTTGTCTACATAACATGAACGTTCGAACGGTCAGAGAACGTTGGTCAAACGTTGCTCTCCAGAAATTGAACGTTCAAACGGCCAGAGAACGTTGATCAAACGTTGGGCATAACTTTTTCAATTTGACTCCGATTTTGACGCCGTTTAAACCATGTCTTCTTGGACTCAAACTAAACATTCTAAACACACTTAAACACTTTCTTTTTAACACTGAATTAAGCCAAACTAAAATATTAAACCTTACAGAAGTGACTAATATCCTTTTACAGGCACTTTGAATTGATTCTTATGGTTCTACTTTAAGCATTCTTAAATGAAATATAGCTATCTTTAAGTTAAACTGAGCACAGTAGTTACAATGAACGCTTTAATTTACTCTATGAACTTGCATTTGCATCCTGTAATCCACATCCTGTATTAGAATGGGAACACTGCAAAGGCTTCAAATTTTATGATTTATTCCACCATCTTCATTTTCCGCCTTTGGAGAAGGAATTTTCTCTTCACATGTCAGTGACTCAACCTCCTGTGTATAATCAGCTAAATGACTTAGTAGAAACTCTATTTGACTATACATTATAGTTGAATAGATCTAAGGCAATAGGTCAGAACATTGAATTACTAAAAAATCAATGGACTACCTTCGATTGTAGGATTGTATTCCAGTGATCTTCATCCCATTCATCCCTATAAGCATCATGACCAGCCTCGAGAAACTTCATAGCCTCCATATACATGTCTAGTCTCCATTTCTCCAAGGGTGGTAATCCCATCTCGGCAACTAGCCAGTTCATGTACTCCGGCTGACCACAACAAGAATCAGTACAAACAAAAATTATCCTTCACTACCACTATACACAACAACACAATATGGTTAAGAGTTTGAAGACAATTGTAGGAAACCTCATTTGGTGACATAACATGAGTATAATGCTTAGGCTTCCCTGTCTCCTCCATGTGCCTGTAAAGCTCTTCAACAGAAACCATCATCTCCTCCTCAGATGGCAAACGTACCTTACCAGATAAAACTTTTGCTACCCACTTGGATTGTAACTCCATATTCAGAAAAGGGATAACCTGATTACACAGAGAAGAACTTGCATTCTAAATTATCCAAATAGTAATGGTGCCTAGTTTTGGCTTATTACATTCTCACAATTAGGTCTTGCGATTCTTTACAGTGAAGTGAATTATAATTACAAACCTTGCTAGGAATCCCAACAAAAGATAGCCATGGAGCTAAGCTTGGTGGGAAGACATGCTTATATAGGGGACCAACACGATTGTCGTCAATGCTTATAATTCCATTTGTTTCCAGAAATGGGAAATGGAATTTATACCTGTATTAGACCTCATTAGTTCGTTATCTGCATTGTATCTAACCACATCTGCCTAATTAGAAGAAAGGTTGTCTTGGCTCCCATAACTTTAATTTATACCCATTTCAACTCAAAGAACTGTAGAAACAGCAAGAGGAACAAGAACACAGTAATGTAAAGAAGATAATGGTAAGCTAGTATACCCAGTACAGTGCAAAATGATATCTGCATGAGCTGAGGATCCGTCACGAAACTTCACCTTGCCATCCTCATAAACAGAGTCTACCTGTAAAGAACTCAAATTAGTATAAATAGCTGGCCTACTTACTGCTGGTATGGTACTACAAATTTTCAACTAAACAAGTTTGTTGTGAAACAGAAGACCAACCATTGAATGTTGCCATATATTGTCATGGCTATCCATTCTTCCAATTTCAATGTCCGGAGCTCTTGATGCTAGATGGATTTCTTTGGCAACCTTGGAAATTTCTTTGGAGATATCAGTGGCACTAGATCCATTTCCAATTATAACAACAATCTGCCAGATATTGTTGTTCAATCGACATTCAGATTATGGCAATTTCTGCAAACTTCTTTCTTTGAATTTTTCATCTTGATTGGGACTATAACTGCTATTGATATATTGTTACAAACAAGAAATTAAAACTGTTCATATACTTCCATACAATTCAAGCGAATCCAAAAGTTTTTATTATGGTGAGACAAACAAAAAAATTCGGAGGTAATAACTAACTCTAACAAAAAGGGGGAAAAAAGGAGAATCTGGTTTGAATGGCATACCATGTCCCGAAATGGTTCAGGAATGCGGTAGTTATGGCTGTGTATTTGCTTCCCGGGCCAGTTATCCATGCCTATCACATAATTAACAAACAAGTAATAAATCATACTTGGAAATCCAGTTCTATGACTAACTTATAAGGCCTCCCAGTTATTGTTATGTGTAATTGCCAGTCTTAACTCCTAAGCATCAATGGAAGATGGTTATGTTAGCTTGACAATCACAGCTTTTTTATTCATCAATCTGGAACTGGAAATTCTAATGGTGTGGCAACACTAATTGGGAACTGGAATTTTTTTTTTTTGCCTCTTTAAGTAAGATAATGATCTTCATCTTGTGAGCACATAGTTTATGCCATAACCCTCTTTCATAATGCACAACCAACCTTAAAACCTAAACCTCTGGAAGTGGCAAATTCTTACCAGACCCATTACCACTCTAAAAACATCCTAAAATTATGATGTCCTGAACCCCTAAACAGCAATTATGATGTCCTGAACCCCTAAACAGCCCCATTTATATATAATACCAAACAACAATACTATTCGCCATCTAATAAGCAAAATGGCACAAAATCAAATGGCAAAGTTCATTATACCAAGCTGATATTAGTACATTTGATTCTAGCCCCTATCCTTTACAAAGCAAGCCCACTCTAGTGGAGGCAAACGACCCTTGTATCATCAGTTCGCCTTGTATCAGTTCTTATGTAACACAAAAACCTAGATTCAGCCTTTAGAACCCAAAAAAAAACATGGGCATTGGAGGTGAAGATCAGATTAGATTATCACATTAGCTTCTAGCCTTCTACTAAGAAAAATTCTTACCCGGAATCTCAGCGATTCGAGGCTCCGTAAAGTGACCACTACAGACGACCACAGCCTCAAACACCTCCACTTGCGATCCCCATCTCCGATTCCGAGACTCAACGACCCACTCGTCCTTCCTCTCACCAACTCGTTCCACTCGGACAACTTCCCTCTCAAATCGGATGAACTCAACGAGTCCGAAATTGCTCGCGAAATCGTTCAGAAACCAAAGCATCTCCTCATGCCCAGGAAACGCCCTCCAATCTCCATTTTCCCTCTTCGGGAACGGATAACCCAAGAAACCCATTAGCTGTCGGGGGATATTCGTGCGAAGGGAGAGGTAGAGGCTGCTGTGAATGATACCTCGGCCCGGGTCAAGACTGAGCGGATCGGTATCAACTCGGGGGTCATATGCCCAGATGCCACCGAGTCGGTCTCCTTTCTCAAAGATGACCACTTGGTGACCTTCCTTTAAAAGCTCCCGAGCAGCGACCAGACCGGCGGCACCGGCTCCGATCACCGCCACCTTCAAAGCTCGTCGCCCCATTTGAGAAAATTCTCTCCCAAATGCAGAGATCGAACTTGACTGCAGATGGGGGTCTTTTCCCATGCCAATTTTCAAAGCCGCCTTCTTGGAAAGATACTTACATTCACGGATGATGAGGATTCCTTAGCTAAATCTACAAAAATACGGTTACAGAGTACAAACCCTCTCCTGGTAAAAAAAAAAAAAAAAAAACTAATTCGAGTACAGAACAAAGAACAGCCAAATTAGAAAAAATATCCCCATCTGAAAATATCTTTTGAGGCTCCACCCTAAACCCCTATATGTGACCGGTGAGCTCTACGTACCCATTGTATTGGGACTGAGTTTACAGTAAATTAAAAACATGTATTGAGTCTATTGATCGACTAATAAAAGGCACATACACTGCAATATCTTTTCAAATCAAATATAGCTATGTTCAATTACTCAAGATAAACTAAGCATAGCAATTACTATGAATATTTTCATTGTCTGATTGGTAAAAGAAGGAACAAGATCCTTCAAACTGACGTATATTATGTTTCTACTGGGTCTACTGAACTTGCAAGCATAAGCAATATTGATTCTGAAAGGATTAATGGAGTGGACCCTTTGATTGAATGATTTTATTCCAGTGATCTTCATCCCAATTGTCCCTGTACCCATCATGGTGAGAGTTGAGGGACTTATTAACCTCCATATGCATCTGCTCCCTCCATTCCTCCAAGGGTGGCAATCTCATCTCAGCAACTAACCAGTTCATGTACTCAAACTTACAACCAAAAAAAAAAAAAAAAGAATCAGTGCAGTACAAACAAATATTTTCTCATGCTAGCATTATAAGCAACACAACATTGCTAAAAGATTGAAGGAAATGGCAGAAAACCTCATTTGGTGAAAGGATATGGGTGTGGTGCTTAGGCTTCCCTATCTCCTCCATGTGCCTGTAAAGCTCTTGAACAGAAACCATCATCTCCTCTTCGGACGGCAAACTTAGCTTACCGGACAAAACGCGCGCTACCCACTTGGATTGTAACTCCATTGTCAGAAAGGGGATAGCCTGATAGCATAGAGAAGAACTTGTAATGGTGCTTAATTATTGCTTTAAAGAGCTTAATTGTATTCTCACAATTAAAGATCTCTCCATTCTTTACAATGCCATTGCTTTATAATTAATAACAAACCTCCCTAGGAATCCCAATAAAAGACAGCCAAGGAGCTAAGCTTGGTGGGAAAACATGCTTATATAGAGGACCAACACGATTGTCATCGACGCTTACGATCCCGTTTGTTTCAAGAAATGGGAAATGGAGTTCATACCTGTATGAGATGTCATTAGTTAGTTGTATGCTGAATCTAATCAAGTCTGCCAAATTTTGAAGAAAGGACTTGGTTCCCATAACTTCAATTTATACCCATTTCAACTTTATCTATGGCAGTAACAGCAAGAGGAACAAGAACACAATAACTTCAGAGTTCAGAGTAAATTAAGAAGGTGATGGCAAGATAATAATTAAATATACCCAGTACAATGGAGCATGATATCTGCATGAACTGAGGATCCGTCGAGAAACTTCACCTTACCATCTTCATAAGCGCAGTCTACCTATAAAGATTTCAAATTAGTCTCGAATTATTTGAAAGGCCTAATTACTGCTAATACTCTTATTTGATGAACCAAATAAGAGAGTTATGAAACAGAAGATAAACCATGGAATGCAGCCATATATTTTCATGGCTATCCAATTTTCCGATTTTGATGTCTGGAGATCTTGATGCTAGATGAATTTCTTTGGCGACCTTGGCGATTTCTCTGGAGATATCATGGGCACTAGGTCCACTTCCGATTAGAACAAGAACCTGCCAGGTAGTTTCGTACATCGGACTTTCAAATTAATTAAAGCAATTATAACCTACTGCTATTGATCTGTAGTGAAAAGCTAGAAAATAAAACTATGGATACATGCTCTGTTGCAGTCCAAACTAATCCAAATATTATTTTGGTAAGATCAGAAAAACCATGCACCCAATGAGGTAAATAATAATAATTATTTCCATCAGAAAAAGAGAATTTTTGCAGGTTGAAATGGCATACCAGGTTCTTAAATGGTTCAGGAATGCGGTAGTTGTGGCTGTGAATTTGCTTCCCAGGCCAGTTATCAATGCCTGCAAACACTAAACACACAAGTAAATCATACTTAAACATCACTACCAAAAAAATCATACTTAAACATAGAAAATCAGTTCCATGACTAACTTTTGTAAAATCTCCCAGTAATCTATCTATATCTATATTATATATAAAGAGAATAGGCCCCTTGGGAAGTGTGCCAATAATTATGCATGACTTTCCCAAAAGCACTTATCGTTTGTTTGTTGTAAATGCATCATTAATATAGGGTTAAAATAGTTAAAACTTTGCCTATTCATTTAAAATTTGGACATTTCCAAAACTGTTCCCTCTACAATCTACATGTAGTATTGCACATGCACCCTGCTAGTTATGCACCACGCTAGTTATTATAAATGTAATTTCTTGTCTTATCCCTGAAGGTGTCATTTTTTATCCTTTTCAAAGCAAGCCACTCTCAAAAGGCCAAAGACTATTGTATCAATTCTATGCAAAACTATAGAGATCACTCAACTCAACCAAAATATGGAGAGACGTGCCATCATAGAGTTTAGATGGGGATGGTTACCAAAACAAACAGAAACCAAAGTGACGACTCCATATTCTCATGTTATTTCATCCTTAAGGCCTTGAATAGGCAGAAACCAACACATGGGCCATGCAGGTTAAGATCAGATTACGTACCAATTGAATTAGCTTCTACTATTTAAGCAAAACTCTACCTGGAATCTCAGCAATTCGAGGCTGCGTATATTGACCATTACAGACGACCACAGCCTCAAAAACCTCCACTTCCGATCGCCAACTCTGATTCCGAGACTCAACGAACCACTCATCTTTCCTCTCACTAACACGCTCCACTCGAACAACTTCCCTGTTGAACCGAATCAACTCAACGAGTCCAAAATTTATTGCGAAATCGTTCAGAAACCAAAGCACCTCCTCGTGCCCAGGAAACACCCTCGAATCTCCATTTTCCCTCTTCGAGAATGGATAATCCACGAAACCCATTATCTGCCGAGGGAGATTGGTGCGAAGGGAGAGGTACAGGCTGCTGTGAACAATGTCTCGGCCTGGGTCAAGACTCAGCGGATCGGTCTCAACTCGGGGATCATAAGCCCATGTGCCACCGAGTCGATCTCCTTTCTCAAAGACGACAACTCGGTGACCTTCCCTTAACAGTTCTCGAGCAGCTACCAAACCGGCGGCACCAGCTCCGATCACTGCTACTTTCAAAGTTCGTTGTCCCATTAGAGGATTCTTTCAGGGAAGGTGTCCCAAATGCATATTCAGATCTGCATATAAACATGATTTACATTTATATATGGAGCCAAGATGTTGGATTTTTCACGTTGGGTTGGTGTTTCAGGAGGCCAACCATTGACAGATTGATTATACCATTAGAACTAGCTCTCTGCCAAACTGGAACTTCTATCTTAAAACTTTTGACTTGGGTTTGAAATCTGGGTGTATTTTTTTCAACTTCCATAGGAATCAAGACCCAAAAAAGGAAAAATTTTGAAAAGAGAGGAAACTCATGCTCGACATTGGATGTTCAGTATTGAAAAAATTAAAGACATGAAAACGAAAAGATTTTGATTGAAAATGAAGTTCTTTGAGAAATGTGGGGGTTTCGAATTTCCAAAAGGCCCATATTTTCCTATCGGCCAAATCACCAAATTTTTGTTGAACTCATCTTTCCTCAAGAATTTCTAACTCTTATTGCTTGTGCTTCCTTGCCAACTTAATGAAATGGTGAAGGTCTCAAAATCAAATTTCCACAAGAAGTAGCAGAAGCACACTTTATATATATGGAATATGGAATGGAACTTACCTTACAATGTCAAGAAAAAAAAAAGTTATTTTAATTATCTTTCCCCAGGTATCTCTTTCACTCTTCTTACTCCTGCTTCCTTGCAATTCATTAGTAAAATCGTCAAGGCCTGAAAATCCTTTTTCTACAAATTAATTCTGGCCCAATCTAAAACCCAAGCTGAACCCCAACACTGTACAAATTGAATCTTATTGACTTTATATATGTGCCAGGGACTGCATATGCTAGCAAATCACATGAGGTCCACTTAAAATTTCTATTAACTAATGACAAGTCCTTAATTAATAGGCATGCACAAGCCTTGGAAAAATTGCAACAATTACGATAGCTAATGTCACTCAAAATTGCAAATAAGAATAAATAGTAAATAAATCAAAACAGACAATTTTGGTGACGAAGGGAAAACTCGAAGAGAGATTTCAAAAAGAAAAACCCTCCGGGCTATCAGGAGCCACCTCAGAAAATTTCACTATAAGAAGATGACTTACAGACCGTGGTTCAGTTGACCCAACACAGACTCTAACTCACAGCCCAAGTATCTGAAGAACTCTTCAGACTTGCACTCTTGTAACGATCTAGAACTCTGAATATCTTTTACGTGAACCACCAAACGAACTCGCTTAGCAACCGTAGGAACTCCAAAAAGCAAACTCTTCAACTCGGAACTCCAAGGTAAGAGAAGAAGTAAAAAAAGAAGGATCAATGGCTCAAAAGTATAAAAGTAAGAAAAAAGTTTCTCTTCCTCACACAAGACGATTTAGGGTTCCAAAAACGACTTAAGAGAGATTTTGGAACTTCATTAAGATGCTTGTATAGGTTAGGAAGAAGTCTAAGAGAAATTGGATTTGGATTAGAAAATATCGCAAATTTTATAACTGAATTTACATCTCGAACATTCGAGTGGTCTCTAACGGGGCTCTCACGTTCAATTCGCGAAATTAGTTAAGTTGGTCTGCTTCGAACACAGCTCTCACACCAGGTTGAAAATAAGCACTCGTTTGAATGTCGGCTCTAACTCTCTTGAACGCTACTCTCGGGTTTGTTTGCAATTCACCACAGAGACTGTCTTGTTCAAACGACACATCTAACTTTCTTGAACGCTACTCTCAAGTTTCTCTACAACTGAATAAATAAGAGAACGTTCGAATGCCATATCAAACTCTATCTAGCGCCAAGAACAAAATCTTCAATTTGATTCCGATTTTGACGCCGTTTGAATCATGACTTCTAAAACTTATTCTAACCAACTTAAATATTTTAAAAACATACTTTTTGACACGGAATCAAGCCAACCTAAAATATTAAACCTAACAAACACAAGTGGTGGGTGGTGGGTGGTGGGTGGTGGTTGGTGGGTGTGTTTGTATGCATGGTACTAGTGGTGGTGGTAATTCGGGTGGTGGGTAGTAGTCATGGTGATGATGGTGGTGAGTGGTTGGTGGTGGTGGTTGTAGTATTGTTGGGTGGGGGTGTTGTCATGGGTGAATGGGTGGGTGGTGGTAAAGGTGGTGGGTGAGGGGGTGGGTGGTGATAATAGCGGTGGTGGTGATAGGGTGGCAATGGTATCAGTGGGTGGGAGAGGGGGGGTGGTGGTCTTGGTGGATAGTGGTGGGTGGGGTTGCGGTGTGTGGGTGAATGGGTGGATGGATAGTGTTGTTGGTGATGGTGGTGGTAGTAGTATTGGTTGAAAGGGGTGGTATTACTTGCATGAGTGGTGCTGACGATGGTGTTTGTGGAGGGTGGTGTGGGTGTAGGTGAGTGGATAAGTGTTGCTAATGGTGGTGGGAATGTTATTGGTGGTTTTACTTTTAGGAGATGATGGTGATTTGATATTGGATGGTGGTGATGGTGGTGAGTGATGGGTGGTGGATAGTAGTGCCTAGTGGTGCCTATGATAGTGAGTGAGAGTGGATGCTGGTGGTGGGGTGTTAGGTGGTTGGTAGAGGTGGTTGTGGGTGGCGGTAGGTGGGGTGGTAGTAGTGGATGGTGCTGGTAATGGTGGTAGTGTGGGTTGGTTGTTAGTATTAGAAATAATAAGCAAAAGAAGCAAAAAAATGAGAAGCAAAAAAAATTTTGCTTTTCAAGAAAAGTAATTAGAAAACCAAACATGCTTTTTCTTCAAAAAGCATGATTTTGCATCAATAAACAAACAAACAAAAGCACAAAACAATGCCGAACGCAGTCAATATCTGCTATGACTGAAAGAGAGAGTACAGCTAAAGTTACTTTATTTTGTAGTACGAAATATGGGTACTTGATTGTTAAGTGTATTAGTAACTGAGCTACTGATCCCATCAGAAAAGCTTATTCTAGTGATAAACAACAGGGCCAACTCAGTCATACATGTGGCTGGGTAGCAAACAGAATCCATACCTACTTCGGTCCTTCACTATCCAAAGTTCCGAACTAGAAGCTCATCTTAAAGTAACTAATGTCCTTTTACAGGAACTGTTAATTGATTCTTACAGTTCTACTTTAACCATTCTCATATCATAGATAGCTATCTTCAACTCAAGATTAACTAAGCACAGCAGTTACCACGAATGCTTTAATTACTCTCTATACTTGCATGCATAAGCAAACATTGCATCCCATAGTTTACATCCTGTATTAGAATGGGAACATTGCAAAGCCTTCAATTTTTATGAATTATTCAACCATCTTCATTTTCTGCCTTCGGAGAAGGAAATTCCTCTTCATTTATCAGTAACTCAACCTCCTGTGTATAGTCAGCAAAAAGACTTGGTGAAAAAAATATTTTTGACTACACATTATGGTTGAATAGATCTAAGGCAATAGCTCAAAATTATTCATATATGCTTTTGCAGAAATCGGGACATTGAATTGTTAAAAAAATTCAGGGACTACCTTTGATTGTAGGATTGTATTCCAGTGATCTTCATCCCATTCGTCCCTGTAAGCATCATGACCAGAATTGAAAAACTTAAAGAGCTCCCTACACATGTTCTCTATCCATTCCTCTAAGGGTGGTAATCCCATCTCGGCAAGTAGCCAGTTCTTGTACTCAATCTTGCCACAACAAGAAACAGTACAAACAAACATTGTCCTTTACTACCATTATCCACAACAACACAATATGGTTAAGAGTTTGAAGACAATTATAAAAAACCTGATTTAGAGAAATAACATGAGTGTAATGCTTAGGCTTCCCTGTCTCCTCCATGTGCCTGTAAAGCTCTTCAACAGAAACCATCATCTCCTCCTCGGATGGCAAAAGTAGCTTACCAGACAAAACATGTGCTACCCACTTGGACTGTAACTCTATATTCAGTAAAGGGATAACCTGATCACACAGAGAAGAACTTGCAATCTCATATATGCAAATAATAATGCTGCCTAGTTTTTGCATATTACATTCTCCAATTTAGATCTTGCCATTCTTCACAATGAAGTAGAGTTGTAATAACAAACCTTCATAGGAATCCCAACAAAAGATAGCCATGGAGCTAAGCTTGGTGGAAAGACATGCTTATAGAGGGGACCAACACGATTGTCATCAACACTTATAATTCCATTTGTTTCAAGAAATGGGAAATGGTATTTATACCTGTATTAGACTTCATTAGTTAGTTATCTGCATTGTATCTAACCAAGTCTGCCTAATTAGAAGAAAGGTCATCTCGGCTCGCATAACTTCAATTTATACCCATTTCAACTCAAGAACACTAGAAACAGAGAGAGGAACAAGAAAACAGTAATGTTAAGAGTAAAGAGGATAATTGTAAGCTAGTATACCCAGTACAGTGCAAAATGATATCTGCATGAGCTGAGGATCCATCATGAAACTTCACCTTGCCATCCTCATAAACAGAGTCTACCTGTAAAGAGCTCAAATTAATATTCAATACTTTGGAAGGCCTACTTACTGCTGTTACTACAAAATTTCAACTAAACAGGTTTGTTGTGAAACAGAAGACCAACCATTGAGTGTTGCCATATGTTGTCATGGTTATCCAATCTTCCAATTTCAATGTCTGGAGATCTTGATGCTAAATGGATTTCTTTGGCGACCTTGGCAATTTCTCTTGAGATATCAGTGGCACTAGGTCCACCTCCGATTAGAACAACAACCTGCCAGATATTATCATACAATCGACATTCAGATTATGGCAATTTCTGCAAATCTGCCTTTGAATTTTTATCTTGATCGGGACTATAACTGCTATTGATATATTGTTACAAACAAGAAAACAAAACTGTAATTGATATATTGTTACAAAGAAGAAAATAAAACTGTTGATATACTTTCATACAATTCAAGCGAAACCAAAAGTTTTGATTATGGTGAGACAAACAAAAATTTAAGAGACAAAAATAAATTTAACAGAAAAGTTAAAAAAAGGAATCTGGTTTGTTCGAATGGCATACCAGGTCCCGAAATGGTTCAGGAATGCGGTAGTTGTGGCTGTGAATTTGCTTCCCAGGCCAGTTATCAATGCCTATCACATGCTAAACAGACAAGTAATAGATCAACCTTCAAACATGGAAATTCATATTTCTGACTGCATTGTAAGTCCTCCCAGTGATTATTTTCAGTGCAGTTGCTAACCTCAACCTTAACAGTAACAAATCATACTTGGAAATTCAGTTCCATGACTAACTTATAAGGCCTCCTAGTTATTGTTATGTGTAACTGCCAGTCTTAACTCTTGAGCATTAATGGAGGATGGTTATATTAGCTTGACAGTCACTGTCTTCTTATCCACCAATCCGGAACTGCTAAATTCTAATGGTGTGGCAACACTAATTTGGAACAGGGATTTTTTTGGCCTCTTTAAGTAAGATAATGACCACTACAGACGATCACAGCCTACTAAGAAAAACCCTACCTGGAATCGCAGCGATTCGAGGCTCCGTATAGTGACCACTACAGACGACCACAGCCTCAAACACCTCCACTTCCGATCCCGATCTCCGATTCCGGGACTCAACGACCCACTCGTCCTTCCTCTCACCAACACGTTCCACTCGGACAACTTCCCTCTCAAATCGGATGAACTCAACGAGTCCGAAATTGCTTGCGAAATCGTTCAGAAACCAAAGCACCTCCTCGTGTCCAGGAAACGCCCGCCGATCTCCATTTTCCCTCTTCGGGAACGGATAATCCAAGAAACCCATCAGATGTCGAGGGAGATTCGTGCGAAGGGATAGGTAGAGACTGCTATGAATGATATCTCGGCCCGGGTCTAGACTGAGCGGATCGGTCTCAACTCGGGGATCATATGCCCAGGTGCCACCGAGTCGGTCTCCTTTCTCAAAGATGGCCACTCGGTGACCTTCTCTTAAAAGCTCTCGAGCAGCGACCAGACCAGCGGTTCCGGCTCCGATCACCGCCACCTTCAAAGCTCGTCGCCCCATTTGATAATTCTATCAGAGAAGGTGTCCCAAATGCCAGATGAGATCCTGGAGAGGCTTTATCTGCAGTCCCTTTACAGGATCTTGCCATCTGTCCACTTAAAGCAGAGGCTTTCCGCTTTAGCAACTAACCGAAACGGGGTTTGACGCTAACGGAAACGACCATTTTCAACTTTTTAATCTCTCCCCATTTTCAAATTTTGGAACGACCATTTTCAACTTTTCAATCTCCCCGTTTTTTCAAATTTTGTACCTCGATTTCAAAATCTGCTCAGACGAAAATCTGAGAGGACTGTTGGGAGTCGATCCAAGACTTCAAGGCGAATCAAAGCTCCGCCAGAAAAGTTGTCTCGTGGCAAAGATCAGATGCTCTGTTGGATTTGGAGGAGGACTTGACGAGTTCTTGCAGAAGTTCGTGTGTCTGCTCAGACGAAATACATCAGTGGTTTGCTCTCTTCTTCCTTCATCAGGGGTTCCACAAATCCGAGGTTTGCTGTCTTCTTCCTTCGCATTGTTTTTCTTTTCGATTTAGGAGATTCGAATCGATCGAATTTTTATTATCTTTCTCGCGATTAAGAATATGTTTTGTGTGATTTATAGGGCATTTTTTTGGCTTTGAATCCGTGTTGTAATTTAAAGTTTTGGTGTAGATCTTTGTAAAAATCGAGTCAATGGATTCTCGGCCGGCTTGGTTGACGAGAGCAATATCTTTGAGTGGAGTGTCACGATTATTGGACCTTCGGATACACTCCAGTGAGTATTATCGTTGAAAATTTATCGGATAAAAGATTGAAACTTCTTGATATTTGTTATTTTGAGTACTTTTGATTTTTTGATTATCGGATTGTGGTTTGTGCTTGCTTTGCTTGGTCTGATGGGTTAAATTTGAGCGACGTTTACCGTACAGTTGTTTATATGATTGATCTCTTACTAGTTGTGGCTGGTTCTCTGACCGATTTTTCTGTTTTGGGAAAACAGAGGATTCCTGTATTGCACCCACATAGATGCTAATATGATTGATCTCTTACTAGTTGCTCTTCTCATAAAATGGCTTAATGATCCTGGAGCTTTCCTCATGAACCTCCATGGTTTTAGCTTGGTTGAGTATGTAGAGAATACAAATGGATGATATGTTTTGCGTACATAAAGGGCTTAGCAGTGGTTTAGATACTGTAAGTATTATAACAACAGCTTAATTAACTATAAGCCAACGATGACATATTTGTCTCGTATACATAAATAAAAACTACAACATTCTTTTAGTTAGAAAACTACAAAACTATACTTTACCACAACCTCTGTTAGCTGACAAATTGAAGCTGCCTTTGGTTCAGACAACAATAGTTAGGCCAGGAGCAGATGGTTAAGCTGCCTTTTGTTCCCTTTTTTCTTGCAAATTTTTGAGTTACATTTTCCTTACCTTATTTGTTTTTTTTTTCTTATTAGGTTTCAAAGGCAATGTGTTCAAACTAATGAGAAGAGCTCAGAGAATACCAACCTTTTGTGATTTTTCTTTGTTTTCCAGACAATGTTGACTTGGGGACTGCATGTGGCAAGTATTTCCGTGTGTCATGCCTCAGCATTGTTGATCCAAGTGATAATATTTTGGTGAAGTCTGCAACAGTCAAAAATTCTTCATTCCTATAATTTGAACAACTTATTGTAGTGTCATGTTTTATTCTGCAGGTGATTCTGGTATTGTAAAAATGCTGCCTGGTGACCATTAAGTGGGAGGTTCTGCCCCTATCGATTTGTTTTCAGAAATTAGGAGCGTGATAGTTTCTACTGAAGCGTAGTCATTTTTAGTTTTAACTTTATATGAAGTCTGGTTTCAGTTTAATGAGCTAACCGGTAGCTTCATTTGTCAAAATTTTGATAATTGTTTTGGTAAAATTTAATTTATGATGGATCAATTTTTTCTTGGAGGTTGAACACTTGCTCTATGCTCGTCTACAACACTGCCCATTTGTTTATTCTAAAGTTGCTATCATTAGTGTAAACTAACCGTTACTAGCTACTTATTTTAAACACTAATTATATATCATCAACCCTCTGTTTATCAGAAGTATCCATGCAGGTGCAAGATATGATTTTAACTCTATAGAAAAGTTTCAATAAAAACAAGCGATCTTACCTGTTCCATTTAAAATATTGTTCAATACACGGTTAATTGTTTTTATCAGGACCTGGGTTCCCACTGAGTGGCTCTAGACGAAATGCCATGCTCAAAAGTTGCTGCATCCACCAACGTGGGTCCTGAATAAACACTCAGGTCTTATTGGATTGAAATGGCATGATAGTTTATCTGAGTGCAACTCTGCTGCATGACTGAATCATTACAGGAAGCAATGGTTACTTTAAGTTCTTACACCTAAACCAGTTATGTCTAGAATATCCAAGAACTTGATTCAGAATTAAAGAATGATGAGTTGAGCCAATAAGGCATACTTTTGGCTCACGTAAGAATACTGACCTTGTATAAATGTCCTTCCATTTGGAACTGGTGCCTTCAAAGTTAAGACACTAGTACGTAACGTTCTCACCAGAGTTCTTTATGACCTTGGCAATAAGCATTATATTCACCAGCTTATTCGTGTAAGATTAAGGACAGGCCCTGCCTTTTAACTTTATTCAGTATGCTGAACTAACTTGATCTATGAATATGCTGTCATTAATCTACTCACATAGATGCACCCAAGCAACAGATATTTAACTTGCATTAATTCTCTAGGATCTTTGCATAATTTTTCAACAACCAAACCACTATCACAGTCTCACTAAAATTCTGTTTGATCCAAATTTAGGACAAAATAATGAAATATCATGCCTTTGATCACTGTGAGAAAAATACCCTACGGATTATCATTAAAAGTAGTTTCGCTTGTATGCAATAAAATATATCTCACAAAATAAATGGATGACTAGACAAGGTACAAAGATTTTTAAAGAGGGAGTTGAGTATTATCATAAATTACCAAAATTTTTAAAAGAGGATGGATGGTTTTGAAGGTCTAATAACTAAGCAAAGTGACCAGAAGATGACCGAAAAGAGACACAACTGAAGCTCAAAAATGAGCCTGGTAGACCCTTATTCTTTTTATTTGAAAAGTAATATGAAGCTTAAGCAGCTAGAAACCATGTTAAAAATTTGAACTGAACGCAAATACAAACCACACACATGAGCAAGGTGCAGATGAGCACAATTTTTAAACTTGCAATTCTAATGATATAAAGACTTCTGCCTCCAAAATTATGAAGTGATGTCCAGAATTGAAAAAAAGATCTCCAAAACTATCTCCAAGTAAAGCATTTTATGTTAATGAGGTTCCCATCATTTGGAAGACAGAAAGTGCAATAGAATCTCCCACTGGAAGGGCTCCTCATTGCACATGACCTTGATTTTCGATGTTTTTTTGGCAGAGTAATGGAGAGTTAGCTCCAAAAATAATTAGCAAAATGCATTTGGATTAGGAAACTTGGCAGTTTGGTCGCATGTTGAAATTGTTAGGAGTAATAACAATCCAAAATATTATGCCACAAAGGGTTATAACACAAAATTTCCAACATTGCAAGAGGTGAATACATCTTTAAACAAGAGTTTCACAAGTAAAAGGGTTCGCATGAACAAGCATAGAATGAATCACAACATTTACCTACCATAAATATTCGTCCATTTAAGATGTTGAGTTATGCCCTTTCCCCACTGTTTGGATTTGACTTGGTGCAAAGGACTTTTTGTCCCTCAGCACGTCTGCGCTTTAAGACTGCTCTCACACTGGTAGTTTTCATTCGTCTGCGGAATCCATGAGCCCTAGCAAGTGACTTCCGAGACCAACTTCTTTAAGTCAAGCACAGAGCTGCCTTCCCAGCTTTCACCACAATCCTTCGGCCATTACCCTTTCTAATCCATTGAGTCCTACAGTTACGAAATTTGCTGCAATATAACAGGAGTTCAAGGGTGCAAGAATTATGCAGAGGGCATAGAAACTTAATTTTAGGCTTTTAACACTTTCTTGCCCTGATGATATGAGATCACACTCCTCCTTGTGGATGAGCCTCCAATTAAGATGCAATAAACTTTGCAAACAAGATAAAAGGTGAAAATATAAATCTTATAGCTGAATGGATTTTGAATTTGAAGCAGCAATAAACTTTGAAAACTATTGCTAGTTCCAGTAAGTCTGAAATTCCATGAACCCATTTGGAACAAAAGTTGCAAAATATGTCTACACCCAAAATACTGCACCCCTGCTCCAGGCATAGTGATTGGTGCATTCGATTTAACACACGCAACCATAAGTAATGGAATATAGTAGGATTGGGGACCAACGCCAAGTCTATTTGCTCAACGAGCGATGGAAATGAGAAGAAAATCGTCTTCTTCTGTTTGGTACAGAAACTAATTTGATGGAAAATAAAGCGTTAGACTAAAACTCATACCTACATCGATCATTAACATAAACAAAAAATGTGAAAACAAAGAGATTCAGATATGCCTCTCAGATTCAAAGGAAATACAGAACCGATTTCAGATTCGATGAGTAAGAGGAATCCGGAAAAAGAAGAGCAAACCAGAAGTACCTCAAAAAATGGGTCTGCTCCGCAGGCAAGGGCAACAAATCCGAAGAAGAACCTTGAAGAAGCAAACGAGCAGCGCAAATGAGCAAGAGGAATCCGGAAGCAGAAGAGCAAACGAGCAAGAGGAATCCGGAAGCAGAAGAGGAAACGAGCTTCTCCAAACTAGTGGGTCTCTCTCCTTTACAATCGGAATGGGGCAAATGAAAATGCGATGCTGCTAGTCCTGGTCCTAGTCCTACAGTCCATTTGCTCTCCGAAATTTTGGAGGGAAGATTTCCCTCTTCGTGTTCAGGGAGAGAGATTGAAAAGTTGAAAATGGTTGTTTCCGTTAGCGTCAAACCTCGTTTCCGTTAGTTGCTAAAGCGGAAAGCCTCCGCTTTAAGTGGACAGATGGCAAGATCCTGTAAAGGCTCTATCGCGGACTGCAGATAGAGCCTCTACAGGATCTCATCTGCCCAAATGCACATTCAGGTTTGCCGTTTGCATAGTAACTTATTATTATTATTATTATTTTTTTTTTTTGATGGTATTTGCATAGCATAACTAGTATTTACATTTATAAACCAAGAAATTTAATGTCTCCCATGGTTGGTTTTGACTTTTTGCCACATGCAACATGCCATGGTGGCTACTCTTTCACATTTTTCAATGTAAAATTTCACGTCAATGACATTTCCCAAGTTTGGATGTCGAATGCTGCACGTGGCAGCATCCTATGACCACAGACAATATCATTATCTCTTTGGGTAGTTTTGTTTGCAAATAACTACATTTCTATTAGTGATAACGTAGAGTAGGTGATTGAAGTTAGAA
Source organism: Buxus sempervirens (assembly GCA_947561395.2). Lineage (NCBI taxonomy): Eukaryota > Viridiplantae > Streptophyta > Magnoliopsida > Buxales > Buxaceae > Buxus > Buxus sempervirens. The sequence continues at coordinate 9,324,295 of OX387193.1, forward strand.
AGTGGATTAGAAATAGAGCTGGCAACGAGTCGGGTTCAGGGAAGGTGTTCCCATGCCAAATGCAGAGATCGAACTTGACTGCGGATGTGGGTCTTTTCCCATGCCAATTTTCAAAGCCGCCTTCTTGGAAATATTTTGTCTTACCCTACCCAAAATCCCTCCCTTTCGATCATTACTTATTAGTGATCTAGTATGCCGGATTGGATTTGGGAAAGATACGCAGAGCATTTGCGGCCGAAAAATAAAAGATGAAAAGATGAAAATATTATTTGTTTTTTAAACATCATTATTTTTTAATATTTTTTATTATAATGATTTTACATAAAACATACTGATTTAACATAAAATTAAAGTGGTTTGAATTTAGGGAAGCCACCGTGATTTCTCAAATTTGAAGAAGCACTCTAGCAGTCTCTAAATATTTAGAGAATAATATAAATATAGGGAAGCTGCTGCAGGTCAAATTTTGCCAATTTTGCCTTATTCCCTTTTTTTTCTTCCTTATTTTAAAGATAGGAAATAAGATAAAGAATCTGCTGCTAATGCTCTTCATCGATGATGAGGATTCCTTAGCAAAATCCAGTGACGGAACTACGTTATAGCTTGGGGGTGGGGGTCCAATTGATCCCCTGAACTTTTATTTTTTAATTAAAAATATATATTTTTCTATATGTTTTAATTGAAATTTATGTTTTGCCCCCTTTGAAATTTTTGGTTTGTCCCTCCTAACTCATTAAAATTTATATATTTCATAAGAAGTGTTAATTGAAAAAAAAATTTTGCCCCCTCAGATTTGGAGTCCTGATTCTGCCACTAGCTAAATCTACAAAAATACGGTTAAAAAGTACAAACCCTCTCCTGGTTGCAAACTGCAATACCACCAATACGATTACAAAAAAAAACTAATTCGAGTACAAAACAATGAATAGCCAAATTAGAAAAAATATCACCATCAGAAAATATCATTTTGAGGCGCCGGCCTAAACCCCTATGACCGGTGTGCTCTACGTACCCATGGTATTGGGATTGAGCTTACAATATATTAAAAACAGGTATTGAGTCTATTGATCGACTAATAAAAGGCACATACAGAGCAATATCTTTTCAAATCAAATATAGCTATGTTCAATAACTCAACATAAACTAAGCATAGCAATTACTATGAATATTTTCATTGTCTGATTGTTAAAAAGAAGAAACAAGATCCTTCAAACTGACGTATGTTATGTTCCTACTGCGTCTACCGAACTTCCAAGCATAAGCAATGTTGGATTCTCAAAGGATTAATGGAGTGCCCTTTGATTGAACGATTTTATTCCAGTGATCTTCATCCCAATTGTCCCTGTACCCATCATGGTGAGAGTTGAGGAACTTATTAACCTCCATATGCATCTGCTCCCTCCATTCCTCCAAGGGTGGCAATCTCATCTCAGCAACTAACCAGTTCATGTACTCAAACTTACAACCAAAAAAAAAAAGAATCAGTGCAGTACAAACAAATATTTTCTCATGCTAGCATTATAAGCAACACCACATTGCTAAAAGATTGAAGGAAATAGCAGAAAACCTCATTTGGTGAAAGGATATGGGTGTGGTGCTTAGGCTTCCCTGTCTCCTCCATGTGCCTGTAAAGCTCTTGAACAGAAACCATCATCTCCTCTTCGGACGGCAAATGTAGCTTACTGGACAAAACGCGTGCTATCCACTTGGATTGTAACTCCATTGTCAGAAATGGGATAGCCTGATTCCATAGAGAAGAACTTGTAATGGTGCTTAATTATTGCTATAAAGAGCTTAATTGTATTCTCACAATTAAAGATCTTGCCATTCTTTACAATGCCATTGCTTTATAATTAATAACAAACCTCCCTAGGAATCCCAATAAAAGATAGCCAAGGAGCTAAGCTTGGTGGGAAAACATGCTTATACAGAGGACCAACACGATTGTCGTCGACGCTTACGATCCCATTTATTTCAAGAAATGGGAAATGGAGTTTATACGTGATTGAGATGTCATTTGTTAGTTTTATGCTGAATCTAATCAAGTCTGACAAATTTTGAAGAAAGGACCTGGTTCCCATAACTTCAATTTATACCCATTTCAACTTTATCTATAGCAATAATTAACAGCAAGAGGAACAAGAACACAATAACTTCAGAGTTCAGAGTAAAGAAGCTGATGGCAAGATAATAATTAAATATACCCAGTACAATGGAGAATGATATCTGCATGAACTGAGGATCCGTCAAGAAACTTCACCTTACCATCTTCATAAGCGCAGTCTACCTATAAAGATTTCAAATTAGTCTCGAATAATTTGAAAGGCCTAATTACTGCTAATACTCTTATTTAATGAACTAAATAAGAGTGTTATGAAACAGAAGATAATTAAACCATGGAATGCTGCCATATATTTTCATGGCTATCCAATTTTCCGATTTTGATGTCTGGAGATCTTGATGCTAGATGAACTTCTTTGGCGACCTTGGCGATTTCTCTGGAGATATCATGGGCACTCGGTCCACTTCCGATTAGAACAAGAACCTGTCAGGTAGTTTCGTACATCGGACTTTCAAATTAATTAGAGCAATTATAACCTACTGCTGTTGATCTGTAGTGATAAGATAGAAAATAGAACTATGGATACATGCTCTGTTGCAGTTCAAACTAATCCAAATATTATTTTGGTAAGGTCAGAATAACCATGCACCCAACGAGGTAAATAATAATAATTATTTCCAACCGAAAAAAAGAATTTTTGCAGGTTGAAATGGAATATATACCAGGTTCTTAAATGGTTCAGGAATGCGGTAGTTGTGGCTGTGAATTTGCTTCCCAGGCCAGTTATCAATGCCTGCAAACACTAAACAGACAAGTAAATCATACTTAAACATAGAAAATCAGTTCCATGACTAACTTTTGTAAAATCTCCCAATAATCCATCTATATCTATACTATATATAAAGTATATATAAAGACAATAGGCCCCTTGGGAAGCGTGCCAATAATTATGCATGACTTTCCCAAAAGCCCTTATCGTTTGTTGTAAAGGCATCATTAATATAGGGTTAAAATAGTCAAAACTCTGCCTATTCATTTAAAATCTGGATATTTCCAAAACTATTCCCCTCTTTCTACGTGTAGTATTGCGCGTGCACCCTACTAGTTATGCACCCCACTAGTTATTATGAGTGTAATTTCTTGTCTTATCCCTTAAGGTGTCATTTTTTATCCTTTTCAAAGCAAGCCACTCTCAGAAGGCCAAAGACTATTGTATCATTTCTATGTAAAACTATGGAGATCACTCAACTCCACCAAAATATGGAGAGACGCTGCCATTCATAGAGTGACGCTGCCATCCATAGAGTTTAGCTGTGGATGGTTATCAAAACAAACAAACAGAGACGATTCCATATGCTCATGGTCTTGAATAGGCAGAAACCAACACATGGGCCATGCAGGTTAAGATCAGATTACGTACCAATTGTATTAGCTTCTACTATTTAAGCAAAACTCTACCTGGAATCTCAGCGGTTCGAGGCTGCGTATATTGACCATTACAGACGACCACAACCTCAAAAACCTCCACTTCCGATCGCCAACTCTGATTCCGAGACTCAACGAGCCACTCATCTTTCCTCTCACTAACACACTCCACTCGAACAACTTCCCTGTTGAACCGAATCAACTCAACGAGTCCAAAATTTCTTGCAAAATCGTTCAGAAACCAAAGCACGTCCTCGTGACCAGGAAACACCCTCGAATCTCCATTTTCCCTCTTCGAGAATGGATAATCCAAGAAACCCATTATCTGCCGAGGGAGATTGGTGCGAAGGGAGAGGTACAGGCTGCTGTGAACAATGTCTCGGCCTGGATCAAGACCCAGCGGATCGGTCTCAACCCGGGGATCATAAGCCCATGTGCCACCGAGTCGATCTCCTTTCTCAAAGACGACAACTCGGTGACCTTCCCTTAATAGTTCTCGAGCAGCTACCAGACCGGCGGCACCAGCTCCGATCACTGCTACTTTCAAAGTTCGTTGTCCCATTAGAGGATTCTTTCAGGGAAGGTGTCCCAAATGCATATTCAGATATGCATATAAACATGATTTACATTTATGGAGCCAAGAAGTTGGTTTTTTCACGTTGGGTTGGTGTTTCAGGAGGCCAACCATTGACAGATTGATTATACCATTAGAACCAGCTCTCTGCTAAACTGGAACTTTTATCTTAAAACTTTTGACTTGGGTTTGAAATCTGGGTGTATTTTTTTCAACTTCCATAGGAATCAAGACCCAAAAAAGGAAAAAATTTGAAAAGAGAGGAAACTCATGCTAGACATGGGATGTTCAGTATTGAACAAATTAAAGACATGAAAATGATTTTGATTGAAAATGATTTGAGAAATGTGGGGGTTTCGAATTTCCAAAAGGCCCATATTTTCCTATCGGCCAAATCACCAATTTTTTGTTGAACTCATCTTTCCTCAAGAATTTCTAACTCTTATTGCTTGTGCTTCCTTGCCAACTTAATGAAATGGTGAAGGTCTCAAAATCAAATTTCCACAAGAAGTAGCAGAAGCACACTTTATATACATGGAATATGGAATGGAACTTACCTTGCAATGTCAAGAAAAAAAACTCAGGTATCTCTTCTCTTCTTACTCCTGCTTCCGTGCAATTCATTAGTAAAATCGTCAAGGCCTGAAATCCTTTTCTACAAATTAAGTCTGGCCCAATCTAAAACCCAAGCTGAACCCCAACACTCTACAAATTGAATCTTATTGACTTTATATATGTACTAGGGACTGCACACGCTAGCAAATCACATGAGGCCCACTTAAAAACAACTTTACTAAGAGTTCAAATCTAATGCAGTTGGTTATGTTGATGGGGCATAACAAATTGGTAAAGTTATAGCGGGTTTAAATTTGAACGTGGGAAGAGCGAGCTATGGTAGGGTTGTTATAGTTAGGGATTGTTTTATTTGTGAAGGGCAATCTGTGGAAAAAAAAAAAAGAGGGAGGGCCAGGATCTAAGAAATATTCCCCCAGTTTTCTTTACTAATAGTATAGATGTATGTATGTATGTATATATATACTATTATATAAAGCTAACCCACCTTTTTCTAGTTGACATTTAATACCTAAACTGCCCTCACATTTTGTTATATTCACTTTCATCTCCCCTTAACTAACTTACACTTATATAACTACCTTATATTATTCAAAATGCCCTTTACATTTAATTATATTTACTTTTATATCCTTACACATATATATAACTACTTCTATTCCCCGAGATGTTTCTTCAATTTATTTTTTTCTTTTATCTCCCAATTAATCTCAACCACTTATTTAATTCTTTTGCTACATGCGTAGCGCGTGCATTTCCCTAGTATATATGTATGTGTGTGTGTGTATATATATATATATGCATAGAAATACATTTAATTATAAAATGAAGTTATATTTGCCTAGGAGAGACATTTCTTGTTCTCAAGCATCATATATCTTTATCAGGCAGAAAATTTATAAGAAGATTTATATTGCTTTGGTTTTACTCTTCTTAATCTAATATATAGCAAAATAAAAGAAAATATACCAATATTAATATTTGGCAAAATAATTAATATTAGAGATATAATGAGATTGAGAAGGGTTCAAGCTTTTTTTTTTTTTTTTTTTTTTTGATACGAAGAAGGGTTCAAGCTAACTCTCATATAGGAAATTAGATTCGGGCTATACAAGCTTCGTTTCAAGCCCAACTCGAATTCAACTTCAGGCTAAAAATTAGTATCAAAAAAAAAAAAAAAACTTCAGGCTAAAAATGAGCCCGGCCGTCCCAAACCCTGAACCAAGATTAATCAATATCTTCGGGGTCTTACTCTTTCCGGGCCCGATGGACTAATGCTCTAGCCCCAGTAGCCATATAATGAACCTTCTTTCGTGGACAAACGTGTCCATTCTACCCCCCAAACACAGGACTGCCACAATGGCAGATTCTCTGCCATGCACGTAGGCATGCAGATTCTCTTATACCACATTAAATAATATAATAATAATAATAACAGCAACAAAATGTTCATTCTACCCCTAACAACACTGCCTTCTCCCAAAGTAGGAGCCACCCGTGACGCCAACTGACTCCATTAGTGGCCCGTGATTGCTTATTTATCTCAAAATTCCTCCACAATCAGAGAACATAATGAAAGGGACCACCTTTTAAACTGCCTTTACCGAGAAGAATCATTAAAACAAGACAAATATTCTTCATATGCATGTATACTATTACACTTCTTATATTCTCGGATATGTATTATAATCTGGAAAACACAAGCTCATTTTTGTCACTGGTTTTGGCATGTGCAGAGAGAGAGAGAAGTATTGATCTGTACTGTTGTGTGTGTATTTGACTTGAATTCATTCAATGTTAACATACCGGCCTTTCAGTGGTTTAGCTGTATGAGAGGTATTTTTGTAACTCTAGGTGTCTCTTGTGTAAAACCCAAAGATTTATAGGGTTTCTGGTTGTTATATTGAGAGATTGTGTTGCTTTCGACGACCAGGAGAGGGTTGTATGCTTATAACCTTTATTATCATAGATCTAATAAAGTAAACCCCATCTTTACCGAACCACATAAATCGTGTCTCTTGTTTACAATTTTTTTTTTTTTTTTCATTTTCACATGTATTGATCAAATAGAGAATGAAACAGGGAAAGTGGATGAGTACAATCTTTTGTGTAAAACTTTATCAGCTAGGTGCTTTATATATATATATATTATGCTGGGATTACTGCGCGTCCGTTTGAGTAAAACTTTCAAGGGAAAATTGGTTTTTAGTGATACTTTTTTTTAAAAATCTAGATTCAGTTGGCCAATTCTTGAAAATTAGGAATTAGTGATACTTTTTTTAAATAATTGGGATTTAGTTTCATTTTACTATTCATGAAAAAAAATTTCCAAAAATACCTTCAAAAAGACTTGCAAACCTCACTTGTACCTAAATGAGTGAAAAGGTTTTCAAAGTCTTTTTAGGGTATTTTTGGAAGAAATATATTCTTGATGAATAGTAAAATGACACTGAATCCCAATTATATGAAAAAAGCATCATTAATTCCTAATTTTCAAAAATTTACTGACTGAATTTGGATTATTTTGAAAAAATATCATTAAAAACCAATTTCCCCAACTTTCAATCAATTATGTCATCCATACTGAATATAGAGTATTCACTCCATATATGAAAGAAAAATTTCGTTAACCAGCTGTGAACTTCCCATTTATATTTTATGAAGTTTACAAGGATTCTTATAACAACGAAAAGCTCCAAGTCGATCACTACAAAAACTACAATGAGAATTAACTACTCTAATGTCATTGCAATAGTTATTGAAAAATTGAGCACAAAACATTACACAGAAGAACACATGAACTTGATCAAGCAAACGTTCCTGCAGTGGAATCTTCACGCATCCGAAGTTTCAAACCGCTGGGACGTACAAATTAAGGAGAGTTCTTAGGCACATTGGAAGTCAGTTGGGACGTTCTTCCCACATGCATTGATGAGCAAACTTAGTGAAATGGGTATGTTGAGGTTGATGCCGAGGATGTTTGCTTTGATGGCGGTGCAAAGGCAGACGGCAGCCTCAAGGTCGATGAGCCCTTGGAGCAGGGAACAACAAGGGTGGTCTGGAGGGCTTCCAACAACTGTACCAACTGCCCCATTAAGAACCTTGGCACATACACCTAGTTTTAGGGCATTCCTGGGGCAGCTACCCTTGGATGCAGGAGTGGGGTTGGGGTTGGGGTTAGGATTAGTGCAAGTCCAACATCCACTAACTAGGGACAGGAAGAGAAGATTGAGAGAAAGAAAGATAGCAGCAGATGCAGAGCTCCTAGGACCCATTTCTCAATATGTACTACTGTGAAGTGGTACCAGTCTACCAGTATATTAGTGTTAGTAAGTGTGTGTTTTGTGATGATGGAGGTATTTATAGACTGAACGAAGAGATTGTTTCTTGATTTAATAAGGGAAAAAATGTTAGAAAATAGATATAAATAATTGTTGGGCGCCCATGTGAAGCAAGGCTGGCCAAGAATTTAGCTGGCAAAGCAATAGATAAATATGCCAGTTCTTGAGTTTTATTATGGGTCAATATTGGCAGATTTCCATGTTAATGGCCCTGATCTATATATAGTTTTGATACAAGAAAACTCTGCCCCAAAACGTCTCTATCCTTGGACTAGCGTAGAAGAGTTGGTCAGTTGAGGACACTGCTTGTTGTGTGGCTATGCTGTTCACAAACTTTTATCTGTATGGCTTCATATTTCCAAAAGTAAACCTGTAACCCACTATACTTGGTAGTAATCCAAAATGGACCCAGGAGCCAAAGAAGTCTGGATGAACCTCTTGCACAGTTTTATCTCTTGATCAATCATTCATGGAAATGTGGGACATATTAGCCTTCTATATATTGAATGATGCTAAAGGTGTTTTACCCAGTGACAGTCCCAGCCTTCCCTCATCACCCACACACCAAGAACTAGTCTGATTGGAGAGGCTCAACCACCCACTATTTGAAGGGACAGTGGCTCTTATCACTTGAAAACAGATACACACAATTTTCCTCAAGAAACAAGACGTAATGATCAATATTCCATTCTTAAACTTATAAAATCCATCATATAAGTATTATAATTGTTTTCAATGCCAAATTCAATTACGTTCTCCATATCCAGCTCTGCCTTTTCTCCGTTATAATTATGCCAGATTCCACCATAGCTTTCTTCCGATAAACAGGAAAAGCAAAAGCGCCAATCAGGAATATTTTAGATGTGATGGATTGGGTTAATGTCAACTTACCGACTTGCCAACTTGATATTAACACAAGCAGAAATTCATTTTATCTATCTACTTATGTATGGAGCTAATAGCTTTGCCTCCTTTTGAGACTCCCATAGATTCTCCACACTTTCTAGTCAATAAAAATGTGTCACAACTCATATGCAACCAAAACCTATTGTGGGCTTCTAGTGGGAGTTTTTTTGGACTTCCATTGGATGGATATGAAATTCAATGCCATCTTAAGTTGTCGTTTCTATTATTTTCAGACTAAATTAAGGGGTTTGCTTTTCTCTTATTTTCTTTCCTTTATGCTAGGAATCACTTTCAACCTCGTGAACCATGCATGCTTTGTTCTCAATTATAGGCCTAATAGATTCCTCCCCGGCTTTGCCGCGATCTCTCCAAGGGATTTCATCCTATTTCATGATAATTGGAAGGCAACTAAGAAGAATAAGTCTTCAATAGATTTAGCCCCAATAAATATATAATCAGAAGTTAATTAGCATACCAAGTACTCAAGAACAATTGGTTTATGCTGGAAAATTGATTCTTCTGTTGCTATATAGACCTGTATATTCCCTAATGACTAAGAGATTTTCGTCATATCTTCAGTACAGCATAGACAACACATAAAAGAATGGATTTGCATGCAATACAATGTTCAATTAATTAGTTCATAGAATTGTTTCTATAATCGAAGAATAAGTTTTTTGCACCGGTTCTAATTATTCTTGAATGAAAATGAATACTGCCCGAGAACTACATTAATATGAATGCAAGAAATAATAACTACCAAGGACAAGCTTGACATGGGGTTTAGGCTGGACGAATAGGATTGAGTGGTCGTGACTTTCTGTTCCGGCAAGTGGCCGGGTTGGGATTATTAGAACATGCCAAGATGAGGGGATTATTAATTCAAGATGAGAGACTGACATTTTTATTAAATAATTCTTTCTACTTACTTTACATGTAATACACATCCATGATCCATGGATACTAATAATTCTATCAACAGTGATCAAGTTGAAAAAGAAGCTCCTTCGTCATGTCCCATTCGAATCTCTCTCAAGAATAAAAGATATGATACTAATTGATTGGATTTCATGTCCATCAAGTAGGTTTTGTGATGGGAAATGGCCCATAAAATAATTTGTATAAATATCGAACAAAAAATGGTAAAATGAAAGTGACATTATAGAAAATAGTTTAACTGCATGGAACTTGTCTTTAGTACTAAACATCATTCCATAAGTTAATTAATTGGTTTTCTTGTCTGATCTTGGTCTAAGAATATTGCTAATATGTACTGATTCACTCTGTCTGAAATAAAAAGTTAAGACTCTAGAGAGTTGGTGATCGAAAGGAAACAATAGTCGATCTAGCTAGCGTGTAATTCGATCAAATGCACCAACTGTTATGTGTTTAATCCTTCCATAAAACCTTCATTGCGATCGATGATCTATCATGAAAGGAGATAACACTCGAAACATCTAATATCTCTATTGAATAATTAGTCCTACGACTACAGACACTGAAATATTTGAGGTCACCATCAAGGGCCATTGACTAATTAGCAGCTACAGCTTAGAGACAGAGCCAAGAACCATGTCATTTATTCAATCCCCTCTACAAAACTCCAATTGATTGCTTACAATTACGCGGTTATTTGCCAGCTAGAATTCCAAGCCCCACAAGGGTATATGAATTATTCTTATTCTTTTTTTTTTTTTTTTTTTTATAATTCCCTGTAATTATCAATCCTACCAACTCTCCCTCTTTGTAGACTATAAATACCCACCTTTCTCCGCCAATTCCTCCATCCCAAAACACCATCTCTGTTAGTACTGGCAGTACACCACTACTAGTTCTAAAAGATCGAATTCAGAGCTTGGGTTAGGAAAAAATGGCTTCCAGGAGCTCTGCATCAGCTGCTCTCTTCCTTGCAGTTAACCTTCTCTTCTTTGCCCTTGCCACTGCATGCAACACCTGCCCAAACCCTAATCCTAGGCCAAGGCCAAGGCCAAATCCCTTCCCCACTCCATCAGGCGGCCGGGGTACCTGTCCAAGAGACGCACTGAAACTAGGTGTATGTGCCAATTTGCTTGGTGGGGCAATCGGGGTTATCATCGGCAACCCTCCAGACATACCATGTTGCACCCTCATCCAAGGTCTTGCGGACCTGGAGGCCGCCATCTGCCTTTGCACTGCCATTAGAGCCAATATCTTGGGCATCAACCTAAATATCCCGATTTCTCTCAGCTTGCTTCTAAACACCTGCGGGAGGACGCTCCCAAATGGCTTCCAGTGTGCCTAAAGCAACTCTCTCTTTCTTTCATCCTTCTCTTCCGCTATTTAATTTCGCTGGCATGTTATGTAGTAAGATTGTGGTTTAAGTGCTCTAGGTGAGTGAATAAAGACTTTGACTGTTTGATCGTAGTGCTTTATCATTCAATTTCTTATGTAAGTGTGTCTTTTACCTTCATGAAAAAGTATGAATTATATCTTTAATTTCATCTGGCTATGGGGATTTTAGTTCTCGATCTTTGTGCGTTTGTCTGTGTATGTCCCATTTTTTTTTCTCTCATTTATCAGAATCAAAACCGCTCATCTGCATACAGGAATCCTGCACTTGCCCACAGTTTACTGGTACCAAACGCAGCCCTTGGGAGGCATTCTCTTGGACGCAAGTGGTAACAAAAGGACTTGAAACGTCCAACTCAAGTTGCCTACTTTTGCATGGTCAATAAAGTGATGATAAGAGTGATGCATGGTCATCCTAGATGATCATAGAAACCCTAACCAGTCAGCCCGTGACTGAATGGTGCAATCTGAATCAGCGAAATTTCTTCATTCCTGACTCACATGGCCTGATGGCTTATACCCCATGAATCCGGTTGAAAGAAAAGACTTCCAACAAAAGCCCTTCGAGGGCCAACCTGTCGGCAAAAATAAGGATGAATATATAAGATCATCTGAAAATAATTCTGAGTTAAAACAGTCAACTTTCACAGGGATTTAAAACCTCTTGTTATGGTTTCTCATTTTTACCAAAAAATTAATAGTTGCAACGACCATCATCTCCTTTGATTTCATGCCAGATCAAGCAAGTTGCTTAAGACATGAAAACTAATAAGAAAATTTTTTTTATTTTATTTATGTCGTTTTTATAATTATTTGTAATTCCATAATCCAAATTATGATTCTCATTAAGGGGTTATTAAAATCAGAATTAATTTCATAAAATCAAAACTAAATTAATGGGATGCATGACATATCAAGTAGGATAAGAAATTAAGCCAAAGGAGATGATGGTTTATATGACCTTGTGCATATCCCATACCAACCAATTGTCAAGCATTAAGATGCAAGAGACCAACATGTTATAAGACAAAGAATGATGTTGAATGAAAGCCTAACTAGATCTCATTCTCTTGAACCATTTTTGGAATATTCTACTTAAAATAAATAACAGATAATTAATATGTAGAATAAACATTTTGCAATTGAATATTGTGTTTAATTAACATCTACTGATCTACGTAAGCATTGATCTCATAATGTTGTTACTATGCATGAAACTGCATGTGAAAACGGTGTTGTGTCGCTGTCATATAAGACAGTGAGTAGTGATTCTATTGCATGTTCCCGCTCCTTTAACAAAAGTAAATATTGTAGAAGAACGCAAGCTCTAAATTACATGTAAAAAGTTACCCAATTGGAAAATGTTTAATTTGTTGTCCTTAATTGGCAATCCCTCAAGGCTTTGGTAATGCATAATTGTTGCAGAATCTGGATAAGCTGTGAGAAGTTTAAGAAATGGACAGTGTTACTATTCATAAAATAAGTATAAATTAATCCAAGGACAGCTATCCACCACAAATGGCCACTTTACTTAATAATGGAGTCACGGGACATCCTGAACTTTCCATTTACAGTACAAGTATAGATGTTTGAAGAGTGGGGTGCTCTGATTATATTGAAGTTAAATAGTGGTACTTACAAGTCCATGAATGTTGTTGTGTATTGCTATATATTTTTGGGTCTGTGAGTAGCGACATCAGGTAATTCTGGGGTTGCTTTGGGTTTAACACAAACCTCTTGTTAAATCTCTTATGGCATGATTTTATTCAGATTATTTACCTTTGGTAGACCTTATTTTGATCTAATGGAGTTAATAAATGAAAATAAATCAAGGATCTCTCGGCTCAAAATCCCATCAACACTGTTTATTAAAGACAAACTAAAAAAGGTACATTATTGACATAAAAGAAATGAAGGAAAAGCTTTCAGAATCTTAACACAACAATTCTGGGATGAAGTTAGAAGGCATTCATACCCAACTTCTAATAAAAAAAAAACAAAAGACTAAACCCTAATAAAGCCCCAGGAAGAAGAAAGACAAATCCTGCATAAGAAATGAAGTACTCAAAGAGGGGGACATACAAAACCAGATGGAGGCGTCAGTCCACATGTTATAAGAACCTGAAGAGCAAGAGGAAGGAAGATATTGAGGTTGAGAAGCTTAATCCTTATAGTAGTGCAGAGGCAAACAGCTGCTTCAAGCTCTAGCAACCCTTGAATCACAGGGCAGCAGACGTTTTCCACAGGGTTCCCTAACCCAACATGCACCAGCCCTCCCAGCACATCCAGGCATAAGCCTAGTTTCAGTGCATTGATAGGGCAGGTCGGTAAAGTTGGAGGATTGATACCTGGAACGCCGCCGCCACCACCGCCGCCGCTGCCAGGCCCACCACCTCCTCCGCCTCCACCGCCACCACCACCTCCTCCACCTCCACCGCCACCGCCGCCGCCTCCAGGAGGAGTTACACAACCGGCACATCCGCCTCCTGAAGGAGGAGTACCTGGGTAAGGTGGGTAGGTATATGAAGGTGGTGGTTTAGTCACTGGCGGATTCGTCACAGGACCACCTATTATTGGCGGAGGATTAGTGATTGGTGGAACAACTACGGGTGGCATGGGTGGTTTGTTCTTCGGTGGGGAAACTTTTGGCTTTCCTTTGCCATGAGGGGGTGGGTGGGAGGTCCCTGGCGGCCGAGTTGACGGTGGACTTGGCTGATGGTGCTTCGGTGGGCTGGGGCGATGGTGGTAAGGTGGTTGTGGGCAATAACCACAAGCATATAGTGGCGGCAGCGCCATTAACATAAAAATAATGAAGATGAAAAACGTTGCAGAAACCCTCAAACCCATGACGTGATGTTCTTGAGGATTTCTGGATTGTTTCTTTTGAGCCTTGATGAGCTTCGTCCCCGGATTTATAGGTGAAGATGATGAACAACCCGTGACTATTTGCTCTCCGCTTTAGAGCTACGTCTTGAGAAAATGAAAATTAGAGTAATCTTTATATAGAAAGGTTTTCCGCAAAAACCATAAAATTTGCTGGATTCTCTTTCTTTTGGATTGCTTTGATTGTGATTAAGAAATGGAATGAAGGACTTTGGAATGTTGCTGGAATGGTGCGGATCTCAATACCCATCCGTGAACAATGACTCTGATTTTGGAACATGTCAGTTCGCACGGATTTCCATGGTTCTTGTGTTGCATGGTTTTGAGCTCGATCTTATTCAGAAATACAGCGAAGCATGAGCTCTCCTCATTTTGTCCTCTTAATGGAGAATTGATTCGGTGGGTATGTCGTCTAAAGAAGGAGATAGAACACTGAACCAGACCCAGGTGGGAAGCTAGGATTTCTGATACTTTTATAGAACCCTTCCATAAGTGACATTAAGCTCTACCTTCGGTTCATGTCTCTATGGAGACATGTGAACTTATGTTTCGAGACATGTGAACTTATGTGTGGTAATTGTTTTCTTTAACTTTGGAACTTTTAACTTCCTTACTATTTAATGGATACTGTTGTTTTATATGGACCAGAAACAGAATTCAAAGGAATAGTCCATAACATAATTAACTTCTACCTTTTTTTTTTCTTCAAGCTATTTTCTTAAAATCTTTTGCTCAATTTGCCACTGTTGGGGTCCTGTAACTCCTGAAAGTAAGTTCTTCAGGGTTAATCCTTTTTTTCTTTTTCTATTTATCGGCTTATGGACCATTATTATTATTTTTTTTTTTCAATTATCAATGCTAGAAGGGAGGCAAGAAACTATTCTGTTTGTGTAATTCAACTAAAGTGCAGAGTTTAGGACTGCTTTCAAATTGTATTTTTACTTCACACATGGAAGCAAAAACAGATAAGAATGCCCCGATAAGCAAAATCCGGTGGCATCCAGTTTGTCGCTCTATGTGTTATGGCTGGATGGAAGTATTCTATTTTTCCATTGCATCCTTCTAAAACAAACAATATTCCCAACTCCTATCCACACCACGGTAATTGCTGTAACTAACCTTCAAATCAAATGGAAGTTTACTTTCCTTTAAAATCATTGATGGTCATTAATTGGAAGATCCAGATAGATAACTAAACTGTTACTTGCCCACCAGTGATCCTTCATTAGGTCTTAGTCAATCCAATAATCAGAACAATCAAGCAAAAAACTGCTTTGACATACGGTTTTAAATCGTGTCATATTTTCCGATTATTGGAGGAATTCGCATGATAAAACTAATTTCAATCTCCATACTTCAAAAATAAGATCCATTTGACTCAGTGCAGGTTACTGATTCGAGGAAGATAGATAGTTTCTAATCACAGAACAGGACATCATAAATAACAAAAGACTTATATTAACTTGGTTCATTTGCATTGGAGACAGGCACTCCATGAATAGACCAAAGGTTGCAAGTCAAACACGATTTGGGAATTTGGCTAGTCATTAAGTTACAAGCACCACGGTCCATGGAAGCCACTGGCTGGATGTTCACAATTCTATTGCTACTGACAATATGGTAGTTGCATGTCCAAGTGTATTCCTTGATATGCTTTTGAATTATCAATGTGCTTCTTTAAGCCGCCATTAAAGAATATGTTAAGAAACTCACCAGAATTGCTCTCCTCATTAAGAGCAGGCACCAATATAATTACTTTCATAAACAGGATTATAAACAATAGTAAAGAACTCCTATAAGAACCAATATTAATAAGACTGGATCAAGAAGACGATATCACTAATGGTAAGTAGTTTATGAATACGTGAATCTGATTCCTTTCCATAACATTCATTATTTTACTACTATGGCGTTGCTGGTATCCTTATTACAAGCAGAAAGGACAATGATACTGTAATAAGCAGGAAGGTGGGGAGCTGCCTAACCAAATGCTATGGAAGTTTAAGAATTTTGAAATCTGGGGTATACACTAAAGATGGATGAACACAACCCCAGAGCATATGCACTCCAAACACACTAATGTAAAAATAACATAGATAAGGATAGAACCCCAGCAATATATCAGTCCTCTGCACACTGAAAGCCAGAGGGGACTTTCTTTCCACAGTAGTTCAAAAGCAAGCTCAATGAGACAGGAACATTAAGGTTGATACCCAGGATATTGGCTTTAATGGCAGTGCAAAGACAAACAGCAGCTTCAAGATCAAGCAGACCCTGGATGAGAGGGCAGCAAGGGGTCTTTGGTGGGGTTCCCACAACAATGCTCAGCAAGTCATTTAACAAGTTGGCACACACGCCGAGCTTAAGGGCATCTCTTGGACAAGTGGGCATGGCTGGTGGGTTTTTGGGAGTCCATGGTTGTCGTGGCGGTGGTGGGCAGGGTACGGCGCGTTGGTTGGAATTGGCACTAACCAATGTGAAGAAGAGAAGGTTGAAGGAGAGGAGAAAGGCAGTTGTTACAAGAGCCCTGGATGCCATCTCAGAAACAATGGAAGGTCTGAATGGTTGTGTGAAACACAAATGTGTATGTCTAAAGGGAGAGGATTTGAGGTTGTGAGGATGGCGATGAGGGTTACTATTTTATAGAAGGAGATTATGACTTGTTTGGGATTAAAAACACAAAAGAAACCAATTTAAACACATTGATTGGAACTCCCCATTCATACTAGAGCTGCAACTTGGGTAATAATAACACTGAGAGGCTCCACATGCACTATATAGATTGATCTCCCCCACTAGCCAGCTACGTACAAGCGCAACTTGGTCCATAATTAATAAGCCTTTTTAAAGGTTCCATACTTCGGAGCTTTCTATATTGGTCATAGATACTTCCAGTTGAATCTGGGGAGGCATCTACTTCAAGTTCTACTTTCCTCTCCTTAGTTTCTATTCTATATATTGACTGATGAGATGCCAATTGCTCCTTTGGATGGAGATAAAACAAAATTAGAGTTGAAATTTATAAAAAGGATGTTGAGAATTGTGCAACAAAACAGTAAAAGAAAAGGGAGAGAAGAAGAACACCCAGATTTTAAGTGGTTCGGCGTTGTGCCTATGTCCACTGTTCACGGCAAAAATTTCCACTATATCAAAACGATTAGGGTTACATCAGAATATATATACAACCCTAAACCCGGTATTTTTGAAATCCCAAAAATACCCTTTACTGTACCGCGGGAGGCGAAACCCACCCCCCCCCCCCCCCCCAAAACCCCATTGTTCACCGCGCGCCAACTCGTTCCTCAGCGCGGGGAAGGACCTCGCCCCTGTGGGCGAAGCGTAGCGGAGCCCACATTCGACCATTGACCCAGAATATGAGCCATCATTCCAAGGGGAGGGGCGCTAGGTCTCTCCCCTTGGACCCAGAATATGAGCCATCGTTTCCGATAAAAGATAAGAGAAAAAGACTTGCATGGCCCAAATTTCACCCTCACCTCTCCTTTTTAAGAGCACAAAGAATGTGAATTCTCAACCTCTTGAGCTCAAAACTGGTCATGTTTGGAGTGGAATTCCTCCTGGTTAAGTTTGTATATGGTTAAAATGTGTCAGCAGGAATTTCACGTCCGTTGTCTTGTTGTCATGTGATCAGTATTTAATATTTACTTGATTTGCTGTCAAATGAAAATAACAAGAAGAAAGATGACCGTCATTAAGAAACCCAAAATTATACCACAGTCGACGATTGACCGAGTCAAGTTACTGTTGCAGTACCTCAGAGTGGATTAATTAGCATCAGATGACAGAATGCTTGCAGAAACTGGCAGGGAAGAAGCACACGCTTATGAGACCCCAAAGATGATTCCAAATTTAAGGTCAAGATTTATAAAACCCAAGCACTGTGTTTGATAGGCTAATCCCTTGCAGCTCAATGAAAATTCTTTCTGCCAGCAGAAAAGTTAAGGGTTGTTTAACATACTTTTCTCATACTTCAACTTAATTAGCATATACATATATGCTGGTTGCTGTCTGGTAACAAACCATCAGTTATGCCAGCCTCATAAACTTATAGAAAACTTGGGCGTTGTTTGGTTCTGAATGAATTTAGGAGATGCTGAATACATGTGATCATGTGGCCCATGTTTCCACCTTCTGCATCGATCATTAGATTCATTACCAATCATGCTCACATTACAACATTTTGTTTATTATTATTATTATTTTTTTATGTGAAGTAAGTTTCCATTAATGTAAAGATAGTCACAATGGTTTGTAAAAATTAAGTATATATGTGGATAACACATGCATGGCCATACATCTTGCTTCTACAGTATGTGCTGGGGTGACCTCCTCCAAGTTGAGGCAGAATTGGACAGATTCAACTTATCTTCTAGTTCAAACAGACCATAGCCCACAGGATGTAAGGGATAAACTTGGAAGAATCTGTGGTCTACCAAAGGTACAGTAGTCTAAACTTTTCTAAAACCATTGTTTTACTTGATAGCAATGCCATCATTTACTTCTAGCTACTAGCCAAGAGAGATTAACAAGAAATGTATACATTTGAGACTGGACAGCTTAACTTATGAGGGGAATATGGTAGAAATATTAAATTTAGGGATATAACGTTCACAGGGTTTATTGATCAAGAGCCTCTCTTCTTCCTTTTTTTTTTTTTTTTTAAATAAATTAATTTCTTTATTTCTTATTTTTCATTGAGAGACGATTCGTGTGGCCGACCTCATTTTTGTGGGACTGGCTTATGATGATGATGATTTGTAACCTCAACATATATATCTTTGGAAGAATGCTTAGCATAAGCTTATATGAAAGACCATGTCCGAACAGACAGTGGGATTAGGAATAGAGAAGGTGCTGGTCATGAGATATCAAATTAACCAAGGAACTTCCTTTATCAAGTGGGCAGACTTTGGAATGAGCGCAATGAGACCTGCATCAATAGGAAAGAGTCGGAACGAGATATCTTTGAACTAGAACTTGGTCTGTT
Source organism: Buxus sempervirens (assembly GCA_947561395.2). NCBI lineage: Eukaryota > Viridiplantae > Streptophyta > Magnoliopsida > Buxales > Buxaceae > Buxus > Buxus sempervirens. The sequence goes on from OX387193.1 coordinate 9,343,392, forward strand.
TCTAGAGAACGACAAATTGGATTGAGGCTCTCTCTCTGTCTCTCTACGTGATGGTTCTATACGTAGATTTTTCTTTGAGGTTTTTTGTCTTAACTACCAACTTGCAGCAAAATTTAAGAACAAAATTTTCAACCAGGGGATCTTGTCTATACACAGCCCTATGGGTCTCTATCTCATGAAGTTGATAATTTGGATGGTTGTTTGTATGTCGAATGCGTGCGATTACCGTGTGGACCAGAATAACACAAACCGCGTTTGATAATGGAGAAGAAACTCTCCCCTAATCTTTGAATAGTGGAATCCTGGTTTCTTTTAAGTTGGTGGTGATGTTGATGCTAGGATAAGACTTCTCTTCCGCCAATCACTGTTACATGCCTTGCGCTTTCATAGCCGACATCCACGATAACCCACTCAATCAACACTGAGCCCTTTCCCTTTTGGTGAGACTCGAACCCGAGACGTGAAACGATAACCCACTCAATCAACACTGAGCCCTTTCCCTTTTGGTGAGACTCGAACCCGAGACGTGAAACCTGGCTCTGATACTATTTATTATATGCTTAACCGTTGCTCCAAAAGCCCCAAGGCTTATAGAAACTTTGCTGGGAAAGGGCTTAACATGTAGGACCGTAACAATCACATTCTTTTACTTCCATTCTTTCTTGATTTAAAATTCCATTTTTAAAGCCACCAAAATTATCCTCTTTTTTTGCTTTTTCATGAAATTTTTTTCACCTTTTTCCAACAATTATCCGGATTCTATATTTAAAGACTACTCCAATATTGAAATTTAAAATTGAAATAAGATGCTTTTAACGATAATAATAAGTTACTATAGTTTCTTTCTTTATTTTCTGTTTCTTCTATTTGACCTCTATTTTAATATCAAAAGGGGGTAAAAATGCTTTATATACTTTCATCATTTATGACAATAATCTGTTTCTTTTATTAGAACTCTCAAACCTTTCCTCTTAAAATATCCAACTTGATTTAATTGCTTTCATCTTCTCTCTCAATATTTATGAGTTTATACATGTATTCCTCATTACCTGCTTTCCTACATAACTTTGCGTATATGCTGCTATCATATGCTTGTTATTAGTATTGTATCAAGGGTTGTTTGTTTTGATGGAGTTAATAGAAAAGGAAAATCAAATTTCTATTGAAATTTATGTTTTTGGTTCACGAGAGAGAATGGGCCCATTGAAAGTAAGTTTCCACAAGCACTAAATAGCTCTCAATTTGTTTCCAATACTTTCCTCTCATTTGAAAGGGAAGTAAAAAAGCACTTTCCATTTCTTTCCAATACTTTCCTCTCAGTTTGAAAACCCTTTAATGGAAAAGCGGAGCTCCTTTATAAAATTACTTTCCCACGGGCGCAAATTTTCCTATGAACTAAATATACAAATTTCAATGGAACATTCATTTTCTTTTCTTTTTCTAAAGATTCCATAAATAAAAAACAAAATGAAAAACCACCGTTACGATACATTTGTTTCGATGAAATCTATAGAAAAGGAAAGGAAAATGAACATTCAACTAAAAGTTGCGTTTGGTTTATGAAAGAACGTGAGCCCATTGGAAAGTAATTTTCAAAAGGGCCCATAGGTACCATTCCTGTTGACCCAAACAGGCGAAGGGCTTGACGATGTAAAGCCTGAACAACAATCACCTAATAAGGCTCGATCCACCACCCACGCAAATCTTCTGCTTCACATCTATGACAACTTACAATCTGTTGGACCACGCTCCACCGAATGGGAGCTCTTGAATTCTTATCAGAGACTTCATTGAGCTATTAGGTAAATAAGAATGCAACCGCAGTGATTCCAGGGAGAGTTCCCTTATCCCTGTTACATTCTAACAAAAATTAGAATCCCTTGCAAAACTTTTTCCTGTCTTGTGGAACCAAAGTTGGGCTCCTTCAGTGACATTCCAATTGCCTAGTTCTTGTCATACATCATGATATTAAGACTACAAATTGGTAAGAACAAAAATTGGCATGCACTTTGGGGTAAAAAAGTAAGACAATATAGGGTTTCTCCGGGTGAAAATAAAGGTGAAAACAGAAAATGTTGGAAACAGCAATGACAAATCCATTATTGGAAATTGTATGATATTGGGGAAGCTCAATAAACAGGAGAGAACATACGAGTGAAACAATGTTCCGTATCTGATTTGCTGCTGACTCTACCTATGGTTCTCCACCAAGCTCCACGCGCAGGTTGTCGTATGGATAAACCCTTGGTGTCTGATCATTAGACAAGAAGAGGATTGGCATCACAATCATATCTCGTTCAAATAAATTCTAAAAACCAACACAATATTGCTAGATTTGCTTTCAGCAACAGATATCAGTAAATGCCAACATATACAAGCGCTTCAGGAAGGCAGCAACGCCCCACTTGGTCTTAGGGCCATGAATCAAGTCTTATGCATGATTTTTACTCATTTTACTCATTTTATGCCATGAGTCCGATAAGATATAAATGACGGATGGATTAAAATCCCTATCCTCCCCGTAAACAGTTTAAATTCCTACCAGCCTTACAGGTAAGTAGGAATAATTTGCATAGGAATCCTGTATGAGGGGAGGCGAGACTAAGAAAAATATTGCAAGGGATTGCAAGTAAAACATAGTGAAGATAAAATATGTCGTATAAACTGACTACTTTCTCAGTTAAGCTATGTCCCACTTACAAACTTAATCACAGCGGTTACACATGTAGGTAGTTACCTTTCTAAAGAAGCTCCTGAAAACAGCAAAATGAACAGCCAGATTTTGAAATTTTAAGGCTACCTCAAATAGCTTTCACACACATGAACCGACCACTATGTGCCACTTTCAAGCAGAAAAGTAACGAACCTTGACCACATATCACCAAGGAAGATATTAAAGACTTTGACCACATAATTCCATGAATAAATTGAAAATATAAGTCCTATATTTTCCTAATCAGAAAAGTAACGAACCTTGACCACATATCACCAAGGAAACATAAAATCTAAGAAAACTTCAAAATTCGTCCAATAACAGTAACCCCAAACCACCTTCAGTAAAAGTGTCATAACTTCCTTTAGAAGACTCAAAATTGCATAGCATTTGATGCATTGGAAAATAGACACATAGAGCTTTCCAATGATCTATAAGGTTCAGTCTAACTCATCCAGAATCTTCCTATAATTAAGTTTCATTATGGGCTGTTTCATGGACTGTTCATTAGGCTTATTTTGTTGGAACAGTCCTGTATCACAACCCCACCCCTATGTCCCACTATAACTTCAATCACACATGGAGGTATTCCGGTATTCCCCCCTTTATTCAAGATCTTGAACGCATCAAAAAACAAACTTCCAGATTCTGACATTTTAAAGCCACGTCAGATTTTTCTACATCACATAAACACACACACAAGGACGAGCAGCAATCATGAAGCTGAGGTCTAAAATATTTCCACTGTAATTTTTGTTTTTATGCCTCTGATGTATCATGCAGTTAATGTGATGTTTCAGGCCCAAAAGGATACTGCATTAAAGTAAATTAACCATAAACAAAAAAGGAAAAAATAATAATTAAGAAGAGAAATATATACATACATACATTCAAACACACAATCCCAGTAAAATATTACAACACAGTAGACATGAAAGGACAAGTTGAGGTCCATAGTCAAAAATTGCCTTTTGCCCAGATGCCATGTTTCCAAGCAGTAAATTATCTTCAGATTAAACAAATAATTGGAATACCAATCTTAAAAACCAATTATAGAAGATAAAATATGAAGTTCTGGTTTAGAAAATGAAACTGTTTTATCATCATTCATCTGCTGTAAAATATAGAACCATCAAACATAAAAGAAAAAAGTTAAGAAGCAACCATGGTCAAAATTTGGTAGGAAGAAGGTGGGAATGGGAGACTTGGATGGCCTAATTTTAAGTTTTTGGAGACAGAAAAATTCCTTAAGGTCAGAATCTCTAAGTGGAATAAAGAGATTGTCGGTACAGTGGATATAATAAAAAAGAATGTGCTTCCGGATCTCGAAGAGATCTATTTTGTGGTATTGGAGAGGTCTCTCTTAGAGAAGGAAAGAGACTTAAAAAAAAAATTCAAATCAGACCTTGAGGATATTCTTAGGAAGGAAAAGATCTTTTGGAGGCGGAAGTCTAGAGCTCTTTGAATTAAACAGGGAGACGATAACACCAATTTCATTACATGGCGACCATTTGGAATAGAAAGATTTGCATTCCTTGTTGGTTGGACGAAGATCAGATGATTTTGGATGAAGATGGTATTTCTTGACTACCTTCTACTCTCACTTTACACTTACGAACAAGACCCAACTTTCAAGTTGAATTCTATTGGTACAAACGGATTAAATGATAATCATAAGCTCTATTGGAGGCAAATTTTGAGCAGCACGAAATCAGAGAGGCTAAGAATGGTTCTGCAACTTTCCTTCTTCTCATTCCTAAGAAGCCTGGATTAAAGACTATTACCTACCAGGCTCACTACTACACTTCATATAATCACTACCAAGGTCCTTGCTTCAGGCTTAGGAGAATGTTGGATCCAATTATCTACCAGAGCCAATCTCCCTTCATCAACGACAGGCAAATTTCGGGGTAGTATTCTTATGGCCTTTGAGTCAATCAAGAAAGAGAAAGAACAGGCAGACCTGCTTTATGGGAAATTTTGAACTCAAGAACGCCTATGATAGAGTAAAGTGGAGTTCTGTTGACTCCATCATAGAGTAAAAAAGTTTTAGTACCAGATGGAGGAAATGGATTAAAGGGTGCATTAGAAATGTTTTTTTTTATACTTCCATCCTCAATGGAAGAATTAGAGGCTTCTTTCCTTTCTTTAGAGGCCTTACGCAAAATTTTCCCCGCTCCCCTCTTCTTTTCTCCTTAATAGATGACACTTAATAGTAGTCTGATGCATCAATCTGAGGCCATGGGCTACATTACTAGTTCTAAGATTGGAAAGGAATAAAGGATACTCAAGTATCTCTCTTCTCTAACTGCTGATGATACTATCCTTTTCTTGGATCTCACTAAGGAGAAAATTCATCGGACCAACAATGTTCTTTGCACACTGAAAGGTACCCACATCCATGTCTCTGAAGCTGGCACATGACATGGGATTCATCCAACCACCATTTTAGACTCTTTAAGCAACGCTAGCTGTACTTCAAACGTTGATCAGTCTGGGGATGTGACGAACCTGCTTATCTTTCATTCTGATGATGAAACTACCAAATGCAAGTCCTCTATAAATGAATCCCTCCACTTCTAAAAAACCTCAGGATACCTCACCGATTTCCTCAAGAGACTTACCCACCCAGAGATGAAATGGTAATCCACAAAACAAGACCCATTTCCGGCCTCCATGGTGAAGGATATGCCCAGTTGAGACAGACCCCTCCAAATTCATTAGTCTTGAAAACTCCCACTCCAAATCCAGGAAACATAAACGGCACAAGCCCACGCGGGAAAGTGGAGCAAGCTTTTGGATTTGTGTAGCCTATTAGAGAGCACCAACACAATTGGATTCCAATCAGAAATGGGCCAGGACAGAGCACATTAAGTCAGAAAACGCCATTGAACCTCAGTTGATCTCTCCTGAACCAGCGACATAGAGCTGGGTTCCACATTTCTCATGCAAGAAATGGGAGTGTTGTTGCTAACAAACCACTCTCCTGGTTTACCCCCATCACCAGGCTTGTAGGAAGAACAAAAGGAACTCAGATGGGAATCCAGCGAACAAGCCCACAATGTGTACTCCCATCAGTTAAAGAAATTTTCTTTGGGGAAGATAAAGGAGATTTTCCAGCCCTGTTTCCTGTCTGCCTTAAGATTTAGGAATTTGCCCCTCCTATTTCAAACCAACTGCAGGACTAACTTTCTGCTTCTAAAACAAGCTGAATCCAAAATGCCAGTAGGCACCATCTTTCTAATGAGCTCCACCATAGCCTTAAACCAGTCAATTTCATCTGATTCCAATATTATATTATTCCAGAATCCACCATACCTCTCAGTAATCTGCACCACATATTATCTGGCGCCCTCAAAAAATTCAAAGGAAAAGACCTTTCTGCTGATTCTGGCCTCCCTCCAACCAACTAGGAGAAGAACCAGCCAATGTGGGATGTGAGGGTGGGGGAAATACGGGAGCAAGCCATTTCATCTAACAAAAGAAAAGAACCATATATCCACTCTATGCTCTTCAAAAAAGAATGAAGTATAAACCTATTCTCCCAATCATGGAAATATAGGAAAATCGGTGGAATGAGTAACCACGTCTTAGCTTGTCTCAACGCAAACCAGTTAGATTTCACATAAATTGTACATTCCCCAAAGGTATCATTGGTATTTTCTCTAGACTTTAAGTACTTTCTTTCCCCATGACACATAAGCAGTATAACGAAATCATGAAATGTTGCATACAATTTATGGAAGATCTCCGTTCATGCTATCCTATTGTTCATTCCAGAACAGATGAGAATAAAAGTTTGGGGAAAAAGGGGAAACCCACTTTTCCTTTGAGAAAATCGTAGTCCGGTTTCTGACCGGGTTGCATGTCATGTTTCCAAGAGACTGCTATTCATGATACCCTAAGAGGAAATCTCTTCCGGGATTCTCGCATATCATGTTTTTAAAAAACTGCCACTAATGATATCCTAAGAGGATAGTACATGTTGTCAAATTCTTCCATTTCTCATCAGATCATCCGATCAAAGTTTCCCAATGACCCCTTGAACAAGCGAATCATCAAAGATAAATTTAGATAGCCTGGAAAATCTTGGAATATTAGGACAGAATAAGCATTAGCAATAGCAATGAGAGGAATTAAGTAAACCAGAGCTTAATTATATATGCAAACAAAATTGAGATATGTCACTGTGGTTTTAAATGCACATGAAGTATATGGTATATGTGGTATTTCACATAAACTTTCCAGTTTTTGAGACAATTAGTTGAGAAAAAAAAAACCAATTCTTCCCAATTTTTGTGCCACCTCTAAAATTCCCTACTTTGAAGATGCCATATACCTTATAAAACTGGAAGTCAAAACCTTTCAAGTGACAACTTCACAAACCGCAATTACAAAAGCCTCTTACATGCATAAAATACTGGTAAATAAACCACTAAAGATGATGGGCCATTCTGTTGAAGGGTGGACCTTGAAAACTACCCCATATACTGTGGGAGTTCAGTCTTTGATTCTGTACACGAACATCTCATTTTCAGCAGTGCAAAGGACACTTATGGTTAATGATTTGACAAAAAGAACGGTTATTCATGGTTTTTTTTATGAGATGGAATTAGGCCAATGTGGTCTCCACTGATTTCATTATTTCTCTTTCCGTCTTCTACTTAATAAAATCAGTGCATCACAAATCAAAATAAACGAACAAGAGAAACTAGTAATAGACTACAAGGGTAGTTGTTTTAATGATCCTGTTAAAATTCCAGAATAAAGAGGTAAAAAAGGATACATATTACGAATTTCAACTAAAAGGAAAGATTTTGACTTACAAAAGGAACCTTCGAGGCCTTATCATTCCACACGGCTAACAGTCCGAGAGACGCAAAGCACCCCAGACCTCCACATAGCCAAGCCAATGCTTCATACTGTAGAAACAGGCACACAACAAGAAGACTCCAATTACCTCAAAATCTCAACAAAAAACTTAACCAGCATGAGTTACCTTTCCGACAGTATCGGCAATACGATCTATACAAGGTTCAGGAAACGGAGTCCCATTGTCCCAAACCAGCTCGTCGTTTACGGGAAGCTGCCGAAACATGTGAAAGAAAATTTTAGGGTTTTCCTACTAGTTTGTATCTGATCGAAACCCAATAGCACAGAATTTTTGGATCTTCAATAGATAATAGTTTTCTAGGGTTTTAATCGATAAAAAAGAAAAAATGAAACGTTACCGGTTTGTCGGGGACAAGGTGTTTCCCGGCGGGAAGGCCCATGCCGGAGCGAAGACGAAGCGAGGAAGCGATAGAACGACCTACCACGCCATTTCCGCCCATGATCTGAGAAGCTACGCCGCTTAATCTCCCTGCCATCTCGATCAGTTCTGACTTCAACTCCAAACTGTTTCGTTTTGTTTACGATGATCGTAGTGTCAAATCTACAACGCTGTTTCGTTTGGTAACGCTTTTGTTTTTTTGCTTTTAAAAGCAAAAAAGCAAAAAAGCAATTTTATGCTTTTTGAAAGATCTTTTCTTGAAGCAAATGCGTTTGGTAAACTTTTGCTTTGCTTCTAAGAAGCAAAAAAGCATGTTTGGTAATTGCAGTAACATAGAAATTGCTTTTTGCTTTCATAAAAGTATTGTACACAATTTATGTATTGTACTTAGAAATATACTCAAAAATATAAGTCCAATATTATAAAAGATTCATAAAATAGTCATTTAATTACATTCAAATAATCGGGTTGGGGTTAATCGGGTCATAATCGGGTTGGACTAAATTAAAGCGGGTTGGAAAACCCCCAACCCACCAATAAACGGGTTCAACCCGCCAACCGGTTTATTATTTTTTATTTTTCAAAAATTATTATTAAAATAGGATTGGATGGTTAATTGGATCCGGTTGTACCGGGTTCGGGTCGGGTTTTGGGGTTAATCGGGGTCGAAACATGATACTGTTGCCATCTTTTTTTTAAAATCGGGTTACCTATCGGGCGGGTCATAATTGGGTTAACCCGATTACTGTTATTTTTCAAAAAATATTATTAAAATAGGGTTGGGGGGTTAATTGGATCCGGTTGTACCGGATTCGGGTCGGGTTTTGGGATTAATCGGGTCGAAACATGATGCTTTTGCCATCTTTTTTTTAAAAAATTGGGTTACCTGTCGGGTTAGCGGGTCATAATCGGGTTGACCCGATTACTGGCGGGTTGGGGAAACAACCCAATTAATAAACGGGTCAACCCAACCCGTTTATAATCGGGTTGACCCGTCGGGTCGGGTGGCATTTTGCCGGCTCTAGCAATAACAATACGTTGTTGCTTCTTAAATGAGTATGGAGGCATCATCTTTAATATAGGAATAAAGCAATAGGGTATCAAGGGGTTTTGAAAGCAATAAAGTAATTTTGTAAAAAAATTGAGAAGCAACGTTTTGTTGCTTCCGGTGAAAAGCAATAAAATTGCTTCTTTGCTTTTAGTAAATTGCTTCTCGTGTACGTTACCAAATGGTACTTTTGCTTTTAAAAGCAATTTTTTGCTTTCAAAAGCAAAAAAGTACTTCCGAAAAGCGTTACCAAACGCATAAGATTTATGATTTCCTTGCTTTTTCTTTTTAATAGTGTTTTTCTTTTTCAAAATAAACGTGTTTTTAAAAATAAAAGTTGGTTATTTATAAAGCTTTTTTTTTCCTTTTTGGTGTTTCAAGGGAAATGCAAAAGATCTTTTTCTGTTTTTTAAAACAAATTTGTAGTTTCAAAAGATGTTAAAAAATTAGTGAATCTAAAAGTTTAAGGTGATAGATAATGATGTAAATATGTGAATTGAAGAGACAACATAGAATAACTCAACAATCCTCCCACGTGTGAATACACGCATGAATACATATAGGCAGGACAAACATATGGCACAACTGCTACGGTTATGTATATATTATGCTTCTATACTATCTTAAAAAACTAATTCATGCAAAATCTTAAGTTGATCGCAATGGTGTAACACACACACAGACGCGTGCGCACGCATACACATTACACACTGACAGACACACATGCGTATGCCTAGACGCACGCACATACGCATGCACGCGCACACACACATAAAGTTATTCAAGGAACGAAAGAAAAGCATCTCTCCACTTGATTTTCCTTTCATCAATGTCCATCCTCTGCAAGTATCTCAATTGAAAACCAATGACTGTGTCGAGTATCCATTCAATTTCTTCTTTTCCTTGTCTTTAACCCTTAATTCCTTTTTCCTTATTCTTAAAATTTTTCCTAAAACCCCAACTATTCTAAACCTTGAAGCCTTTTTTTTTTTGTTGTTGCTTATTTTCATTTTTTTGAAATATCTTTCCAATTTTCTCCTTGAACCATTTCTCCAATAATCATCACTTTCCTTAACCAACTCATAGCCTATCATTTTCTTTCCTCTATTCACCTTGCTTTCTTCTATTATTAAGGGAGTGCACACGCTGTGTACGTCAAAAAATTAAAATAAAATAAAAAAGGAGGGTATTTTAGATATACAATGTTAGGCAATAAGTAAGTCATACACATGGTTAAAAGAAGGGTACATTAGTTAATTTAAGAAAAAAATGAAAGACGTTTGGACTATGAAATGTTAGCGATAAAAAAAAAAAAGGGTCTTGGCTTTATATAATAACATAGATTAAATATCTATAAAGGTCACAATCAATTAGCCATACTAAGATTTATTTAACATCGAACTCAAAGGGAAAACAAGCATTTTTTATTTTTTATTTATTGGCCTTTAAAGTGTTTTGTCTAGCTAATTTGCATTGTACCACCATGCATGTGTCTAATGCATTAAGTAAAGCAGGCAATAATGCCTAATCGGCTAATAAAAAAAAATACAGTGATCAAAAAGGACAAGATAGGACAGCGTGAGCTACACTAATGACTAATTACGTGGGAGGGAAAAGCCTAAAGTCCAAAATGCCCCTCCGTGAATTCAAAATCCCCCTACAACGAGACTCAGAGCCCAAGTTGGCTCTGAACCTCCAGAATGGTCTTAGCCGAGTCGCGGAGTCGCTGTGCTTCTTCATCGGTCAAGTGAATATTGGTTACCGCCAAAACCCCTCCCCTCCCAAGTTGAGCCGGCAAGCTCAAGAACACCTCCCCGCCGTCGATGCCGTAAAAGCCCTTGGCAAGGACCGAGACCGGGTGGATCCTCCTCTGATCCCTGAGTAGGCTTCGAGCCAGGTTAGCCACCGAGTACCCAATTGCCCAAGAGGTGTAACCCTTGAGTCTTATCACCTCGTCTGCACTTTGAATAACTGCCTTGTGAATCTTCTCCAGCGCTTCTTTCTCGTATGTGATCGCTTGCTTCTCCAGGAAGCTCAGTACCGGCACTCCCCCCACGCTAATGCTCGACCACAGCGCCACCGAGCTGTCGCCGTGCTCCCCCACTATATATGCCTGTCAAGGGCAAATATGAGAAATCAAAAAAATAATCCATTTATACTTATGCCTTGTTTGGCGTTCGAGATAGATTCGACTCATTCCCCAAAGGAGTCTGGGAAAGTTAAAAAAGGGTTGGCATTGTTTGGCATTCATTTTGGGAACTTGGAATTAGTCCAGAGGCTAGAAGGAGTTCACAGAGTTAAATGAGTGCTTGAGTCCATATCAAGAGTGAGTATTCCCTAAAATGAGTTTTGAAAAATACACTAAAATCCAGAATCACCTCGATACCCATTTTTGGATTTTCAAAATAAGTTATGAAAAAGTGTGGTAATATACATGTAATATCCACAAATTCTAAAGGATTTACTTAAAACTTGTTTTAAAGACTCATTTATATGATAATGACCGACTAGTCATTTATAAAATTATTTTGTAGTATTTATAAGCTCTACAAGAAACAATTGTCCTTTATTAAACATCAAAACTTACATTTCTTTAACTTCTTCAAACTCATTTGGCGAATAACAAACGATCGATTCTTGTAAATCTTATAAATATTATAAATTTGCCATTATTTTTTGACTTAAAATGATTTTTTCACAAATAACAATTCAATCCTTGTTATATAAAAGAATCTTTAAAACAAATTTTAGATATATGCTTTAAAATAGATATTACAAGTATGTCATTATACTTTTGCAAAACTCATTTTAAAAATCTAAAAACATAACAAAAATACAAAAATGGATATTTGGAAATTTTTTTCCAACTCATTTGATAAAATTCAAACTAAACACCGGTCTAACCGCTCAGACTCATTGCAAGCCGTGCAATCATTTACCAAAATCAATGCCAAACAACACCTTACTTTAAATGGGATCCGGCTACTTTACCTGGACGTCCTGTGCGTTGACCTCAAGATGGTCGGCGATGAGGAACCGGAACCTGGACGAGTCGAGATTCGTTCCCGATCCGATGACTCGGTTAGAAGGGAAGCCCGAGAGCTTCCAAGCCACATAGGTCAGCACATCCACCGGGTTAGACACGATCAGCAAGATCGAATCCGGCGAGTACCGTGCCAACGGCGGTATAATGTTCCGAAACAGGTTCAGATTCCGCTCAACCAGTTGAAGCCTCGATTGTCCGGCGACCTGGCGCACGCCGGCGGTGACAATGCACAGATCCGACCCTGCAGTGACGGCGTAGTCGACGGAAGCGAGGATCTTGGTCCGTGGCAAGAATGCGGCGGCGTGTTGGAGGTCCAGCATCTCGCCACGGAGCTTGTCGGGAATGGCGTCGACGAGGGCGAGTTCGTCGGCGAGGTCCTGTGTTAGGATGGTTTGGGCAATGGCCATGCCAACGTTGCCGGTGCCGATGACGGAGATCTTGGTGTGGCGCTTTGTGGGTGATGGTGGTGCGGATTGTTCGATAGGCTTGAAGAACGCCTTCGCTATGTCGAGACCCGTTCCCGGACCCAGATACGGTGATGAGGGGCTCTTCTGCATAGTTTTAGTAATGGCCTGAGACGATCTGATCTTCTTCTCTTCTCTTCTGTTAAGCTTTTTTGCAGAGAGAGGTGTGTGTTTCTCTGCTTTCTTATAGGAGAAACAGAGACGAAAGGGGTTTTCAATTTCTCCGTTCAACGGTCAAGAAGGAGCATAGATCATACGCTGTTGCACGAACCAAATATTGATTTGGATTTGGCCCAAATATTGAAAAGCGAGGGTCGTGGGATGTAACACGTGGATGTGATATTATGCTGGTATTGTTTGAGATGTATTACTGGATCATTAGCGTAAAATGTTGACTGCGTGATGCGCAGTCAACATTTTTGATGGGGAAAATATCTAAGTTCTTGAGATTTCTTGTGGGCCAAACTTGGAATGTTCCGTACCATGGGCGATCTGAGACTTGAAAGAAGAACTCAAAAATGTGAAGTTTCCACTCTTTTATTGGTGGGAATCTTTTATCTTGTTTCCTCCGATGTTTTGCTCAATTACCAATCAAAACGTGTTTTGTGCCATACCTGAGGGTGGGTGGAGTAGATCTTTGAATTAAAATGGTCATGATCAAAATCAGCTAGTTTTACTCTTTTTGATAAAGGTAAATAGTTGATACAACTAAAAATAGGAAAAAAAGAGAAGAAAAAAAAAATCCTACGAGTGCACTCAATTGCTCTTCATGTTATGAAACCTCTAAATGATTTTCTCATTCATCACCCATTCGACTTGGTAATCTATTCTTAATAAAGTGTATAACAAAAATAGCTCTCTCAACACTATCTATGACAATGGAGAATGCTTGGGTTAGGATTGGACAAGAGACAACACCCCATTAACTCTTTTAAGCTTGTTGTTTTATGAGTAGACCGCCGTTAAGAAATGGCTTGGACACGGCCGATTGTGAAAATTGAGATAGTGGATGAGCACTTTTCAAATTTTTTAGAGGGTCAAATTTTATTTATACAAATAAACTTGTGAGGCCTTTTTTTTTTTTTTTTTTTTTTTAAATTTTTGCTTGGGTTGCTGCTCACCTTAAGCACAATGTAGCTCTGCCCCGCTAAGAGGTGATTCTCAAAAAGGTTCTTCGATTAGCCTCTTGAAAAAGTGAACTCGCCCTCTTTTATCAAGTGTTGTTGTTCTTCGGTGATGATATTATATGGTTTGAACGATGGATAGTTATCTGTAATGGTTTGTATCAGGAGTATAGAAAAATATGAAAGCAATTAATGAAAACTAAAAATGAGTTATCCTTTACACAAAAAGGGTGCCGTCACTTAAGTGGTAGCATGTTGGTAAAGCTTGTTGAATAAAATCTTTTGCAATGCTACACTACATTGTTAATTGATGTGGGTGTTAGATATTACCGTGCGAAGCATCTCACAGTCAGTGTCTTTTCAAGTGGACCTTATAGGAAACATTTAAAACTACTAAAACAAAAACTAACCTTGATATGTTCCACACGGCAGGATCTCATGGTTGTAGTAGTAGTAAGCAATACAGTATAGCATTAAAAAAAATTTCATTCCTTGATGTGGCTAATAAGTTTTTAACCCAGTTGATTCAAAAGGATCAAACTAGTTAAGTATAAGATTTTCTTTTCTTTCTTTTTTTTTCCTTGGTGATCCAATATATGAACCCACCTAAACTCACCAATACTTCAATATTTTTGAGTTTGTTTTAAATAAAGAAGTAACTTTTGTTTGAATCATTTAAACCTATAAATATTACCATGCTTCTCGATATGTTGGTCTTTATATCCTACAAGTAGGTGCACGTGCATACTAAACGTCCGTACTTGTGAGTGATTGTTCAAGGGATATAATAGTCTTTTACATTTTTGAAAAGATATTCTATAGAAGTTTCATAAAAATAATGAGTAGTTAAAGGGACAATGAAGTCATTTGAAGTATCAATAGAGCAAATTGGGAAATTATAATGTCTACGTCTTGTATTTCACTTTACTCTTTTTGTTTTGTTTTTGTTTTTGTTTTTTTTGGGTAAGATTGTATTTCACTTTACTCAATATACATAAGGTGGAAATACAAACATTTGATCTATTCATGAAAAGTATCTTGAAAGAGACTTTTGGGATCTTCTAACTATCTAATCAAGTTAGAGTACGCATTGCTTAATAGAATAGCCTCTGAAACTTTCATTATTGAAGTTTCTTATCATCTCTGCTTGTGGACATAGGCTGTTAAGCCAAATTACATAAAATCTGATGTTCGGTGTTTTTTTCTTTATTTCTTTCACTATCTTGTTTATCATTCCGTAGCGGAAACCAAATATTAGGCTAGAATCTAATGGCACGGATTTCTTGTTTAACCATCACATAAAATATATTTGTGTACTATTTATGCAAAGGTATTATAATCTATTGTCATAACTTTAATTTGCAGTTGCAATAGGCAAAACTAATAATCAGTAGAAGAATGATTTAACCACTTGGACCTTCTTGATTACTCATATAAACAATATCTTAACTAGGTAAGCTTTCAAAGTTTCAATGCCCAAGGTTTTACCACTTGGTAAACGTTATATAACCAGAAACAATTGGCGGAAGAGGAAACTGAAAGCACATTTGACATTTTAAGCCTTTGACCTTCCCTTCTCTTATAAGAGAGTCAACTGAAGCAATGGTGAGAATTCTTTGAAGCGTGAGGGATGAACCAGACTTTCATAAAAGAATTTTCACCATCCTTGAAAGAATTTTCAACCTCTCTTTTATGAACCAGACTTGAAAATTCTTTCAAGGCAACCTCTCTTTTACCTTGAAAGTCTGAGCGCCTTCTTTTTCTACTTGTTTGAAAATAACTAATGGTAGTCTAGATTCTAGAAGCCACTCAGACTTTCAAGGCAACCTCTCTTTTATGACATTTTTAACAGCTCTCATGCATAAGGGTCTTGTCTAATGGTGTAAAAAGGTGCAATTATCATTTTAAATGGGTAAGGAAGGTGAAAATACTCCTAACCATCACATGCCCCACCTGGCAGTATCTCTCCCATAAGTGCATGGCTGGGGATGAAATCTTCTGCTATGTTTACCTAAATTGGCCCCTGCTTTGGACGGCCATCTAAAGCATCTCACGGTCAGTGTTTTTAATTACTGTAAATGTTTTAAGTAGGGCCCACGTGAAAAAAACACCGATCATGAAAATTTCAATTTATTCTGATAATGCAAATGACAATAACCAAAGAGGAAAAGAAAGTACACATTTATGGTTCATCTTAATTGAAGTACACTGGTTTTGAAACGAACTTAGGGGGCATAATTCTGAAATCTAAATTGTAATTGTTGAGTTTTCAAATCTGAAGTCTTGTTTGGGAACATTGAATTCTTGACTAGGCGTTCAGAATTTTAAACAAGCCAAATGTATGAATTAATTACAGCAAGAATTAGAGAAAAACCTGTGGATCTCTATTGGAATTCAATACCACCAAACCATGAAGTATCACTCACATACACATACACACGGAGACACAGACACAGAATTTGAACTGACTGTAAATATGCTTTGAAAGCAGAAACAAACTGAAGAAATTGTTCACATGGACAAGGACATAACAAAAGAACTTTCCACAATTTTCAATAACCTAGCATGTTCAAGTATTTTCTGAATCAGCGTACGCAAATCAATGAGGCTTTGAGAGGATGATCACGCGATGATGCCCTATTCTTGTCTCATTTATGCGACCAAGGTGTCGAAGAACCTGCCAAGCACCAGACCAAACTTAGGTCCACATTGCAGGAATTATTTCCTCTTACTGGACTAATATGAATAGACAGAAACCAAAAACCAGCTTACAAATTTTACTTTATGAAATTTGAGTTAGGGTAATTTTGGTCCCATGAATTGTAGGAAAGATCTCTAAAATGAGAGTAACAGAGGAGAAAATAATAGCTCCATATCATGAGACATTGGAATACACTAACTTCAAGCTGTGCAAAAAAAATTTCTGCTTTATAATGAAAAACCAAAGCATGATAATTGAGTGCTTCCTGAACTTGGCATGCTAAATGATGGCTAGTTATTACATAGGATGTAAGCAAATACTCACAGTCAGAATTGCTTTTCCAGTGTTGTCAAGCTTCAATGCTGGCCCTTTAATGTCAGTTTCCAGAAAGAAGTGTTTGCCTTTTACTGCTTCTGTCATTGCAATATCTCTCAGTTCCTATACATTTCAATGATACATTTGAATCAGTTTCCTAGATATCGATTATTAAGTATCTTCAAAATGAGAACTTCAAAATTTATAAGCCATATAATTCGTATGGTAACAGAAGTTGTAATAGTGAAGGCCTAATATGGAAAGTGGGTGTTGCTTCATCCATGGTTTTTCATTACAATTTTGATGGATATTTCTGACCTCTGAAATATGGGAATTTTTGGAAAAATATTGAGGAAAATCTCAGCGATTTGAAATATTTTACATAAAATTGTGTACAAAAAAGTTCAGGATAATGGAAATTAAGTGCCTCTGAAATATGAGAATTTTTGGAAAAATATCAAGGAAAATCTCAGTGTTTTGCAATATTTTACATAAATTTTGTACAAAAAAGTTCAGGATAATGGAAATTAAGTGCCTTTGAAATTGAAGATTTCAGCAGAAAGCTTGCCAAAATTCTGGTGTGATTTAAAATGACAGCTTCATCCAATATGTTACCATCATAAAGAGAAAGAGCACAGTGCAGGAACACGGGGACAATTTTACAATTTGAGTTAAATACCTATAAAGCTACAAAATAAGTACTTGAAGGACTTTGGAAAGTATGACGAGATTGAGTTTACTTACAAGAGCTTTTTCCCAAGTATTCTCTGACATCTTCATGAAAAATAAGGTAACCAGAGTCAGGAAAACTGCATAGCTAAATATTTGAAAATTATAACAGGAAAGTTAGTCAATTTCATGTGCATGAACCTTCTTTTTAGGGGCTGCAACAAGTTGAGCATTTGTTTCTGCGTAGGTGGCAATATCATTAATGGCTGCATTCACCTTCTCTAGAGTGAGCCTTCCCCTCATATAACTGCAGGAGACAAGAACTTAAGCTAGATATTTATGGAAATATTAAAAGGTGTAGTGTTTAAAAATAGTTTAAAATGTAAGTACAAGAACAATAACAAAGTTGCCATATCCATACTAATTGGGTCAACAATATGAATCCTGCTTATCCCAATCCGTGAAAAATATTTCCTTAATCAGATTATGAATGAGTAACAGGAGGAAAGCTAGCAAAAAACTAAAAGTGTGCATATAAATGAATAAAAGAAGGAACAAAATTTTGACTCATGGCTACAGGACCATCTACTAGTAAGACCTATTGCTCATGCAATTTGAGATCCTCATTTTTGTCAATGGCCATGGAAGCCTTTAGCCACACCAAACCTGGGCGCAAAGAACCAACCAGACTTGCCTAGTGAATAAATCAGGAATACAGAAACAATAACAGAAATTGGAGCAGAATGACCCAGTGCAGGTCCTGCCATCTTGAGAAGAGTAGACTAGCAACAGACATCACATTTGACAATTCTTTTTTTAAAGTTGCTGTGCTCAGACTCAAAACAGCACTTTTGTACTGACCACCTGAGGCTATTAACATCGTACCAATTCATGGTCCCTAAAAGGACCAATTGTGCAAAAATGAATGGCCTGAAGAACTTTGAATTACCAAGGTGCCAGAAACTCAACGCCTTTCAAGTAAGGGCTTGATAAAGGTTAAAAAACTTACGATGACAGGGACTCAAGCTCATTGGCTGTGACATACCAAATAGGAGCTGGGGCACGTCCCTTCTTCTCCTGAAAGTCATGTACACCAATCAGTATTCATAAGAAATCAGTAGCCTGTAGTCATTCTATATCAGGAGCAGATAAATATTATTCGTGAATAACATTGCTTAGTGCTTGACTGTTTGTTTGATTGTTTTAACCATTCATTTTAATGGAGAGGGCCTTTCAAGATTTAATCCAAATCACCATTTGAGGTTCCCTATTCTTTTGATGCACTCTTATGGCTTATACTGACTGAAGGAGAGATTAAGAGTAAAATAGTTGTGATCATTGTCGGGTTTGATTGAGAGAAACTAAGTGAAACATTCTTGTAGGATAAATATCCTTACAGATATCAAAATGATAGATATTTAAGGCTCGTAAGAAGATCAAAGTCAACCATCCCACGTCTAGATTCCATTCTTCTTTGACATTCAATATTCCATTAGACCTTGCTTAGCATGTTCCTGGATAGCAATGGTATGACCAACATAGTCAATTTGCTAAATTATCAAATTGAACTTTATTTGTAGATTTTAAATACTAGAAATTTTCTCAAACTTGTCTAGGAAAAAAGATGAATACTATCATCTACATCGAGCAATTTTTAACCTGCATGGTGAATAGAAGGGTTGAACAAGGCCATTATTCCTACATGCATCTGTGTGTAGCCCATGATGGAGAATTAACCAAATTCAGTAATGATCCCACCAATTCGCAAAGAGATTGTGCATCCAAAATTAAGAAAATCCCTCCACAACTAGCAAGAAACAAATGAAGCAATGTACCAGGGGCAGCTTGTTCACAAACTAGATGTTAGGATCATGCCCTCATAGATATTTGGATGAGAAGATTTACAGAGTGTAAATTCTTAAAGGTGGTTCTCAATACTTCTCTATGCCTGATACATTTATGATAGATGCCATTCCCTTAGGAGAATATATCTTCTTCCTCCTCCAATCCTGATTTTAACTAGAACTTCTGTTAAAAGAAAATTCCACAACAATTGACTGACAGATAGTTTTTCTAACCTTGGGCAATACTGCAGGTTCCTCATAGGATCGCAAATGTAAGTCGTGATTAAACGTTTCCTGCATAAGACTGAGACTCGAAATGAAACCCTAGTTAAACAAATCAAACAAGGACAAACATAACAGAAGCAGAAATTTGACACACAAACTACCAATTATTAGGGTTCAGACTTGACACTGCCAGACTTTCAGGCAATCGTGAGGGCATATGAGCAGACATATGCTGCAATTTCTTCTGCTGACGTAGAGACGAATCGATGAGTTTCTGGAATCAAAGCAAGAAAATTGTATTGATCTTGAGCAACATGTAGAATAGCAACAGATGAAGGAATTCACAAAGAATATCAGCATCAGAAATGAGGAAATAGTGATGCAAATACTTTGGCTTTGGGGACAGCTTCGGTCTCCTCTCGCACTCGGTCTTTAATGGCCTGCATCTGAAACTCCATTGCCTTCACCGCCGCATCCACTGCTGACAAATCAGAGACGCTGGTTGCTGGGTACACTGCAACAGAGAAAGCCACAACGATCAAAAGCTCCTGTAGATCTGTCCTTTAAATTCGAAAGTTACAGATCACTTACTGTTTCGAGCAATCACCAACTCCTGAAGCTCCGCTATGCGTGCATTGAAGGACGATATGAGCGAATCTAGTGAAGAACCAGCTTGCTTCACATCCATTTCTCTCCTTCACTCGATCGATCGCTGGCTCAGGGGTTTTCTCTTGTTTGAATTCTAAGTATCTAACATGCCATTTGGCGGGAAAAGGGAAGACGCGGCTTGGATCAGGTGTTCCTCAGACAATAGATCATGTCGTCCTCGTATATATGGATTCGACGGCTACGATTACTCGATCATTCTGGTTTGGTCGATAAACACTTTATCAATGCTGGTGCATATACAGACGATCTGCACGCGCGAGCGATCGAGAGAGAGAAAGATGGAAGCATTAGCAGAATTAGAGAGAGTTCAAATCCAAATCCTTCGAAGGATCACAGAACTAGAGCTGCGACTTCTGCCTCAGCAATTCTCCACAGCCGTCTCTGTTTCTTCGAACCATCAAGAAAATGGTGGTGAAAGCATTAGCAGCGTCACCAGCACCGAGTCACGACTTTCCTCCATCCTTCGTGCCAATGGAGTTCGAGATTTCTTGTTCAAGAGAGTGCCTTCCGACTACTACGATTGGCCCTTCGAGGACAGAAGGGAAATCCTTGGCGCCGCATCAATTCATCATCTCTGCAAGAGTATCGTCCTTGTACGGTCAAAGTCGCCATTTATCTTCGGATTCCTTGTTATTTTTTCTTCGAATTTCAGAATTCATTTGCAGATAATTCTCAGGATTTTACATGTGGAAACTTGGCTTTTTGTGTAATTTTCATTGGTTGATTTGAATTTAATTGCTGCAGCATTTGCCCTAGACTTCACGAATTGCTCTTCTTTCTTCGATTCTTAATTTGTAGCTAAATTGAGTCTGCCTAATACATTGATTAGTGTGCCATCTTCACCTCTGAGCTGTTTCCTACTAGGCATGGTTGTTTATGAATTCTTTGTTTCTGCTATTTCTTATTGTTCTTATGTTTATATGGATTTCTCTCACCAAATGTTGAATTTGCTCAAAATATCACCCCTTTACAATAGAAAATTTTCTTGGGTTGTTTTCATTAAGTTCTGTACCTTTGTGATGTTTCCTACAAAAACAAAGTGAAATAAAATTAAAAATAAACTTCTTTAGCAAAGTAGATATGAACCCAAGAAATTTCGATATCACTCGAGAAGAAAAATATTGCGGGTAATTTTGCAAGTCTTCAAAAAATTAACCGCATGTTTTTCACAATTCGTCGCACTGTTTTCTATTCCATAATTTTGGGTAAACTAAAGAGCCTAAAAATGCGAAGGATGTCTCACATTGGTTGCATATGTGCTCTGATATTAGGGAAGGTCCTCAACCTTTAGTGACTGGGAACTTTCAGTTGCTCTTATGTGTCTATGGCATTGTCGCATTGGTTATTTGGGATGCAATGGATAAGCTCACTTTACCGGTGCAAACTATGGATGACACCATAAAAGATGTGGTTCTTAAAAGTTTAAAGTTTATAGGCACTGGGTCAATTGAATTATCTAAAGTAGGAGTGCACATGAAATTTTATAAGTTTAATGGAGAACTTTTCCACCATAGTACCTACTTTGATAATCAGTTCAGAAAAATCATAATCTCAGATATCTTTGTATTGTAATTATTCAATGTGAATTTGACATTATTCTATTCCATCTGAATGCATTGCCCTGCAATCTGTTTGAAATGTCATGTTTTACGACTTGCTTCATCACAAGATCCTTCATTCCATATCCTTGGAGATCTTTTATCTGTATTCTGTAATACCACGTTCTTTCTGTTTTCCCAAAGGAAAGAGAAAAAAAAAAGGAAGAAATAAATGAAAGAGAGAGAATTTTGCAAGGCATTTAGATACATTAGCACTAAAACATTTTTTTCCACGACCTCCTTTTTTTATAATTTTTATTGGCCTTCTGTTCTCTTAGAGTGGAATTATGTATGTAATTTTCTGATCAGGTCAACACACAAGCCCAAGGACATGTCACTGATTGCAGAGATCGCAATAACTCAAAGTATTATGTTGTTGTTGTTCAGGTACTTCATCTGCGCTCCATTCATTATTATCTGAATTTTGGTCATTATCCAAATTTTAATAATTTTCTCCTTTTCATTGTTCCAGTATACAGCTCGATTTAATGCTGAAGCAGTGAAAAACTTTCTCTATTCTCTCAACAACGGAGTGATACCAAAAAAGAAATTCAACTGTAAGTGTTATCTGCTTATTATAATTATCAAATTAAATCCCTTCAAGGTTCCCTCATTTGAAATTTCAAATTGGATGCAAATATTCATTGAAATATTAGTGGATAGTGAGTTATTTTGTTTGTGGTTGTGCTTTTATTATGTTCATGTTTTTCAAGCAGTGGTGATCTTGTGGATTAGTTCTCCTTTTCACTAGGAAGTCTATATTGTAATCATGTTTTTATAATTCAATGGTTTTTATTGTTTCTCTCTTTAATTATTGAATGTTTTATGTCAAAAATATGCAAATGTCTTTGAAAATTTTGAAAAACCTATTGGATTAGTCATTTAGTAAGCTGCTCACATAATGCACAAGGTAAAGGGCAATGACATAACATTTACATTTTTTTCCCTTTCCTTTTTAACTTGTCTGTTTCATAATAGGATTATTTTATTTTGTAAGTGCATAGCTGTTGTTAGCTTCAGATCAATTCATGTTGCGTTATAAAATTTTTAACCATTTTGAAGCTGTTTCATCTTTAATAAAAGTTTCATTACTTATAAAAAAAAAAATTGAGCCATTTTGAAGAAAATTTGTACTTGTTGAGTCATTTGATCACTTGATGCTTGCTTAGGATAAGAGTTTATGTTTTATAGTAAGATATGATGTCAATTTTTGGTGTGGCCAGGTTTCGTCCAGCTTTAACCTGGTTTTGGACCAACCAATCCCAACCCAATAGGGCCTGTGTTATAAGGAAAATAATAGTTTTCATGTTTTAGAGCCTTTCTGCAAGAACCAAAGTTCAAGGAGAAAATTTAGGATGGTGAGCATATTTTTCTTGCAGCCACTTTGGAGGCAAAAATTTTTGTGATAGTCTGGATTTAAAATAAATTTGGGGACTTGAAAGCTTATCTTCTTTATAAAGAATCTACGGGGATTTCTTTTAATTTCATATTTATTTTACCCCTTTCTTTGCATCAATTTACAAGAAAAATTTTCAGAAATTTGAGATAAGCAAGTTGCTCATTGTTATATGCTGTCATGTTAAAGTGATCTGTATCATGCCTTCTTGGTAAACTCTGGGCATCTTGAAATAACCATCGACTACTTATTTACATATAATAAGACTCAATAGTTCCAATAATTGGCTGCATGTCCTTCACTTATCTTCTCATGCATATCATTTATCTCCTTAATATTTTGTGGTATGGCTCTTCGTTTAGATTAAATGAACCATTTTACATAAACTAGTAAGCATCTTTTGTTATCAGAACTTCAGGTTGTTTGCTTGAACCTCTTATATCTGATGTAAACATTAGAATGCTGATTAATGAAGCATTTTACATAAACTAGAAAACATCTTTTGTTATCAGCAATTCAGGCAGTTTGCTTTAACCTCTTATATCTAATGTAAACATTATAATGCTGATCAATGAATGCCTAAAAACTTCTTGGACAAAATTAAATATTTTTTGGTCCAACTACATTACTTGTCTCTCATAAGCGACAGAAGAGGTTTATGGATCACAGAAAACAAATTTTCCTTTTTTGATTTTTAAATTTTTTTTCCACTTTTCCCTTTCTCTTCTTTTTCCAGTTGGTAATAGTAAAATCTATTAAAATAAAAGAAAAAGAACAAAGCAGAAGACAAAATAAAAAGGCACATTTCATCCCACAGTGTAAAACAATCTGCACTCCATTTTTATCTAGAAAATTTGCTAATCCATTGGTTTATCTGAAAGCACAAGAAAATGATATGTCCAAAAGATGTACCAAAGCTGGTATTTCTCTGATGACAAAAATGGATCTCTAAGGGTTAGCTTTTATTAAGACCTATGTATTGCAATACTTTAATTGGCTAATTTTCTAGTCCATTGGTTTATCTGAAAGCACAAGAAAATGATATGTCCAAAAGATGTACCAAAGCTGGTATTTCTCTATTGACATAAATGGATCTCCAAGGGTTATCTTTTATTAAGACCTATGTATTGCAATACTTTAATTGGCTAATTTTCTAGTCCATTGGTTTATCTGAAAGCACAAGAAAATGATATGTCCAAGAGATGTACCAAAGCTGGTATTTCTCTGATGACATAAATGGATCTCCAAGGGTTATCTTTTATTAAGACCTATGTATTGCAATACTTTAATTGGCTCAACCTATTCTTGTTAGATTGGGCCCTTAAGTGTTGATGGTAAATCAGTTGTCCTTGAGTCAAAGATCCAATAAACATTGGTTAAAATAGCCTAAATAACATTTTTCTAATACTGGCTTCTAGGGGAATGATATTGCATCAAGTTAAATGTATCTGCATTAACATGATGTAGATGGCAAGTGGGAACAAGAATATATTTCCTCTAGATGAATTGATTTGCTTCAAATTGTGGAAATGTCAGTCATTCTTTTTCTTTTTACTTTCTTCTTTTAGTTTTATTGATGGATCATAAATGTGAGATTGGAATATCTTCCTGTATGCACAAATGCTTAGGAGATAACAACCCTTATAATTGTTACAGTGAGGCTTGCACCTGAAGAGTCATCATTGAAGTTGACTGGATATGAGCACAATGGAGTGACATGTATTAATATGAAGACAGACATTCCAGTAAGTAAACATTATTGTGCATTTGTTTTCATTTTTTGCATTTTTGGGGCTATAATTATCTTCTATATTGGAAATGGGTGTAACCAGGACCAAGATGGATAAGTTATATTGAAAATAATTTGATATTGGAAAAGTTTTTCTCTTCTTTCTTTTTTTCTAAGGGTAAATACTTTATAACGAATGAAAAAGGTTGTAAATGCTCACTATGACCACCATGAGGCCAAAAGCCGGTCTCTTTGCTGTCACCCAAATAGACAATCCAAATGACCCAACCTGTGCCCTTTACTAGACAGAGCACAAGCTTTAGTATGACAACTCATATTCTTATACAGATCAAGGTGGTGAGATGCACCCGATTTAGAAACCTGGCACAACATGGTTTTCATATGACAGATGAATGAAAAATCTAAAACCACAGCTGGCATGTATAGAAATTAGAGTATAACTAGAAGGGAAACTAAAAAAGGCTCAACTTCAAGGCAAAAACTGGACAAGAAATCTCAGATATCTGTTCCCAAAATAAGGAATATTTTCTAATAACTTGCATAAAACCTCTGTATACCACAACTTAAATTAGTGCAATCTACTCGGTCTGAATACCATTAAATTAGTGCTTAGAGGGACTATCTTAATTTCTTTTATCCCAGGATCTATGAAAAAAAAAAATTATGCTTGTGACAATACAGTATCCTATTAATTACGATTACTTGCCATGGTCCTCATCAAGTTGCACAAACTCCTACTAGTTGCTTCAATCTGATCATAAGTTTAAGATGATAATTAGTATTAAAATTCATTTAGTCCCCACCCTTCTCCACAGAGTCCTCCAATAGTGCTCATAAAACTTGAAATCTCTGTCCGAAGTAATAGATTTAAGTATATCATGCAGTTGCAAAATCTCCTTGAAGATGACATTGACAATATTTGAGGCATCCGGTCTTTCTATAAGGAATAAATTTGCCATTCGGAAAATGTTAGACAACAACATATGCCCATGTCTCATTGCATTATAGGCAATTTAAGAACAAAATTCTTCTTGATATGGTTACATGGGGAAGTTGGTACAGGTAACAGTGTGTATATTCTAATTTGAGTAGCATGCCCCTTCAAAACTCGGCATGTGTTGCATATCTCTGTGTCTCTGTATGTCCTGATATAATTTAAATTGAAAGTAACTAACATAAACCAAAGCCCTTAATTTTGTTCTTGCCAAATTATCCTGCGTGCAACTCCTTGATAATCTCATCTCAGAATGAAGAATCCGGAGTGCATAGTTGTGTTCACATGAAGAGAAATCATGCTGAACATAAAAATCACATCCCAAATCATGGTAATGACTTCATCCAAAATAGTCCTAAAGTATCATACATCCTTGGAAGTCTCAAATTGCACACCTTTCACTTGTGTTATGAATATGGTTAAAAAAGAATGCCTACTGAATGCATCTACCATATGATTGAAACCCCGCATCAAGGCAAATGTAGGCGAATGAGATCGCCAATAGATATTTCACATAATCAAGTTCTTTTATCCATTAAGTAGCTTCAAAATGCTGTGATCTAAATGTAAAATAAAACAAGTCTTGTTGCACAAGTTAATGATGCAGAAGTCATATAAAAACATAAAACTTCAATATCATAGGTTGAACATCAAAGTCTTACTCGTACGCTACTAAGCTTCTCGTTTCAAGGCAAAGATTAATGTGAGGTTGGGAAGCTTGACAAAAAAGATGAAAATAAGAATAAAAATTATCAACAAGAGAATTATGTTCATAAACATTTAAAAGTAGATTTCTAGACTTCTTAAAGTCAAAGCTCAATGACAATATGGGGAAGAGTCACATTAGCTGTAAGTGCAGCAAGGCTTCTAGAAAAGATTCCAGCCTTCGTAGTATATGGTGTAAATATAAAATCAATCCCAAATGGCTTTTCTATTAAGAGAATGTATTAATATATTATCTTCATCCAATCTCCATGATCTTGAAAATCTGGTAACCTTTCAAATATTGTGTCTCTTGACATTCACACAAAGGTGCCAAATTCACCTCAGACAATACCACTTGAGTGTTCTTTCCTGCTTGATCAGTATGAAACACACTGGGACCCTGTGTTCTTGATTGTGCAATTTGACAAGGACTACCTTGTTTTTAGCCAGTGCTCACATCCATACACCCACTCGCCTATCCCACACCAACATATATACACCACTGAGAGATTATCTTAATTTTGCTACCTTACACGTCAAGCATGTTTATCAATTCATTGCTTCCAAATTTTCTCATTTTGATTGAAATCAAGACTGAAAATTATGTTTTTCAAAGTCCTAGACATAGAGTTAATGATCGACTGAATGATTGTCTGGATTAGTTATTATCTGCCATGGCAAAAATTGGTGAGGTGTCATTCAGATTTTTTTCAATTTTTTGCAATGTTCTTTTTAGGTCTTTCTAGCAAAATTATTAAATTTACAAGTCTCATAATTTTGATAAAATATTGTCATTTAAAAGTTTTGACTAGTTACTTATTTTATATGTGTGATATGCATGAAACGCTAGGAAGAGGACAGTTATAACTGCAAAATGGTGAAAGCAATTGTTTATGATAACTGTTCAAGTTATTAGATCACCTGGAAGTCGTTTTTTTATTTTTATTTTTTGGTACTGTGCAAAATAAGAAGAACAAAAATAAGCATCATAACCTTAATCGTCACACCATAATAAATTACAATAACTGTAATCATAGTATTCTCTGAAATTGAAGTTATGAATTTTCTCATTTATTCCTTTGTATTGGCAATTTATACAGTGGAACATATCAATGGAAAAGATTGAAATTGAATGAGCATTCCTCTGTAGAAATCAAAATGGGAGGCCTCATTTTAAGAACTCCTGAATGCCGTAGAACTATAAAGAGTCAAAAATATCATTTTAAATGATTCATTTTATTCAAAACCTAAAAATAGGATTTGTTAAAGATGCGTATC
The DNA here is from genome assembly GCA_947561395.2 of Buxus sempervirens. Lineage (NCBI taxonomy): Eukaryota > Viridiplantae > Streptophyta > Magnoliopsida > Buxales > Buxaceae > Buxus > Buxus sempervirens. The sequence goes on from OX387193.1 coordinate 9,371,203, forward strand.
TGTTGGAAAATAATATATCAGGATTCAAAGTAACTTTAACAAAGGTCAAATAAAAGGTATGAATTAGGTTCAATCTACATAAGTCTAATTCTTTTGTTTGTTTATTTCCTGCTCTTCCCCCCATGTTTGTTTTAATGCAATCCTGAAATATCTAGAATGAATATATTTAGAAAGTACAAGAAACATTCTCACCTTTCAAAACGGAAGCATGAATTGATGATTACTGTCTAATACTTTACAGATTATAGTATAGGTAATTGGACAAAGAAAGGTGTGATTTCAGGTTATCTTGGATGAAGCAATTGCAAGGCTTAATCCCGATTTCTTCTGGTTGGGAGGTGGAGAGATTGATCTGAAGCTGGGGTTCAGGACCTCTGAGTTCATTAACTTTGTAAAACCTTTCATTGTCAGCTGCAGTAGTACTTGATTACCGCAAAATCCATCAGTGAATCAACTGAAGGAAGCAAAGTTGAACAATGTTGTATGGTGGAGATTCAACAGCATGGTATCCCATTCCATCCGATCACGTTGGGATTTTCATATTTACATACCCATTACTTGGGATTTGGATTTGGCATGTTTGTTTCTTTATTACGAACTATATCACTTTCACTTTTTTTCTTTATATTTGTTTTGGGATATTGAAGTTCAGTTAAGATTTTTTATATGTATGGCTGATTTATTTAGGAGACATTCTTGAAATGGTTGCGTACCTTGTGTCTATTGAATCCTTGAACCTGATGCTTGAGCAAAAGTAAACATAGCTGTACATTCACTTGGTCAATTTATTTTTAATTAAATAAAAGTTAGACATTATTTAAGCACTAAATTTATATTAAAGAGAAGATTAGTTAACACCTCCAAAAGAGGATGGATGAGTTGAAGTATGTGTGTTTCCCTTTGCAGTCTTCAACTCCAATGAACAGACATCTTTTGATTGTCAACTTCCTCTACAGGGTGCAAGTACCTAAAATGGACTTCTTAAAAGAGGGTAACCCTCCTCTTAGAAATATTAGGTGATCCCTAGCCATTTGATAGTTTGAATAATTTTGATACAATGCCCCCACAAAAGAAGGTACATCGCACTAGACTTTGGCCATTTATTTTATGTTTTGTAGTGGGGTCCAAATTCATGGAACGAATCTGTAGGTATCTGCTATATTTTTAAGTAGCATGGAATGGGGGGGGGGGGGGGGGGGGGGGGGGGGGGGGGTGGACTACACAAGCCCTTGGGGATTAGTCGTGGTGCGCGCAAGCTGGCCTGGATACCCCAAGTTTCAAAAGAAAAAGAAAAAAAAAACAAAGGCATGGAATGGCAGGGAAAAAGCGTCCTACTAGAGAAGTTTTCATCAGTTCATATGGATGTTCATTAAACATTGTTTCACTAACTAGAGTTCAATCTTTCTGAAGCATGAACTTCCTTATTGGTCAGTTAGATAACCTGTATAAAAGGAAGTACATAACCAATTCCCCAAGCAAAAGCTTGACCATGAACACAATCAGTACTATTGTTGGGCATGATAAAGCAAATTTGTCTCCATAATTAATCTCTGTGATCTGATCAATATTTTTTTTTTTCTTTTGGGACATATTTTGTGGTTTTCAAATCCGTAATTAGCTACCATGATTTTTCATCTTATATATTTCTTAACCAACATCAGAAGTTCTTTAGGAAAACCTCAAAGTGGGATTGGAAGTTTAATTTCTAATGATATGGTTTTCATTAGATCTTAAGATCACACCAGACTAAATGCAATCCTTGAGATGGAAGACTTTTTAGAGCTGCAAGTCTTGGATGTCGTTGAAACCCCACCGATCTTAGTGATAATGATAAGGATAAACATATCATAATACCCTAAAATGATCCAAAATTTTATGTCTTAGATACAAAATCAGTCTAACACAGTAAATTGGACAATGTAACCAAAGAGCTTGACATCAATGATGCGGTGGTCTTTATACCTCAAACTGACTCTAAAGTGGAGGAGAAGCCTAGAATTTTATTAGAACTGCAAACAGACAGTCCAACCAACAATCTATTGATGAGAGTCTTTCAGATACAGAAAATCTGTTATAAATTGCATCTAAAGCACCAACCCCATGTGGGACAGAACTGTTGCACCTCCCAAAACTACAGTAACTACCAGATAACTGCCTCTCTCATTTAAGAAGAAACCCAACTACCACACTTCACAATGATCCTCACACGTCCATGTGTTTTTCACAATCAAATTAATGAGAGAGGAGAAACGAGGAATAATAGACCATGTACCATCATCTACTATGTTAACTAATTTACACAAGCAAAACCTATTCTCTTTAAATTCATGAAGATGACACTGGTTTTATAAACAAATGATAACACTGTTGCCATAGTTTTCTTAATTTGTTTTCTATGGATGCTTTCACGTGGGGTTGCTGATAATCCTTTATTAATACATCTACAGTCTCTTCTAAGTTGTGGGATCCTCAACCTAGCATTGATTGCATTATCTATATTCTTACAGAAGCACCGGAGGATCACATGCTACACCTCTCATCAATTCCTTTTGATAATCTCCAATCAACAGTGCAGATCAATAATTACACCATCTTCTTAACTTTTCTTGTTTATATATTACCATGCAAGTTGCCATTGATGAAGGAGATGGAACCTCTCACACTTAAAATGAAATAAACATGCACATGTATGCATGCCTGCATAAACCATCTTCCCTTGCCATTCTAATGAACATGGTGAAGGTCATTAGTCTTTTCATCAACCCTATACTCCCTACACATTAACTCCCAAAACAACTGTTCTACTTCACAAATTAATATCCAAAGATACAAAATCCTGGTGTAATATACCTCCTACTTTAGTAACCTGCGCTGCGTTAACCACATGAGAAGACATAATTTCACTTTCTGCAAATCCCACCATCAACAATGATAAAATTGTACAAGTATGAATATTTGAAGAGAGAATACACAGTAATCTAATGAGATATTGATGGCCAAAGTGTTGGTATTCCTCAGTGAAAAACATTATCAGACGTAAAATAAACAGGAGAGCCATGGCATGGAAGCACATACAATACAACTGAGACCATATGTATGATAAGATTGTGTTCAGGGTTGTTAGTAGTTGCTAAGATTCTAGGCCTCTCTACTTGGAACTTCTTTCTATATTCTTTTCCAGTGTGGGTGTTAGATGTAAAGAAGTGATACCCTCAAGATAAGAAGGAAACATGACCAGATAATGAGGAATAACAAGAGAGGAGAAAGGGCATGCAGGTCAGTTGTGTGAGGGTGGGTGCGTCTTTGGTGGAGCATAGTCTGCATTAAATCCCGGATGCTTGCGTCGCTTCTCATGAGGCACTCGCCATGAAACGGAAACATTAGACTTAGTTCGTCCACCAACTAAAACTGCTCTTCTGCTTTTGATCACTCCCTTCAATGGATTCTTCAGTTTCTTAGAGCTTTCACCATTCCAATTCTCATGGATCATGCTTTCTCCATTTTTAGATTCTTGATGAGATTTTTTTAGTTCATTTGATGATGAAGGCTTGGATAAGACTGAAGTCTTATCAAATCTGTTCTTCTCTATATCCTGCAATGAAATCACACAATTAAAAACAAGTATATTTAGACAATTACCATCAAAACAAGATGAATTGTGCAGGTATATAAATACCAACCTTTCCAAGAAAGTTTACTTGTGTACCGGAATCCTTATCAACGATGCCGAGATGGCGGGCATTGCATGCATGCATGGAAAGACAGAGAAAGAATAGAAGAGAAGATATGACTGACATACTGAGAAAAAAGATCTATGAGAATCTTGAGGGCATACAAAGTTGAAAGATTGACTGCTAAGGCTAAGAGAGTTCTATGTGGAGGCTGCTAGAGTTCAAAGAGTTCAAAGATAACTTTGGATTTGAATATGCCTTGTATCTATATATGAAGGCTAATAGAGTTCAAAGATATCTTTGGATCTGTCATCTATCTTTGTGTGTCAGTATATAATAACAGTATTTGTACTGATAGATGGAAAATTTGCATTAAATGAACAGGTTCTGTGGTGTCAGTATATAATAACAGTATTTGTACTGATAGATGGAAAATTTGCATTAAATGAACAGGTTCTGTGGTGTCAGTATATAATAACAGTATTTGTACTGATAGATGGAAAATTTGCATTAAATGCACAGGTTCTGTGGGAGATGAGAGAAGTTCTCTAGGAGAACATGCAATTGTGTGGGAGAAGAGACATGAGGACAAGGACAAATGCAGATATGGGTGACCTCTCTTGTCTCCTCCCACTCACTTTTCAATCAAATTGGGGCTGAGAACAAAGACCATCTCTACCACCAGGGAAAGCATATAGAGGCTGTATAGTCCACCATCCGGAGTTAAGAGCCTCTTAATAATAGATGTAGACTTTGAAAGCAAAGAGTCCATAAAGAGAGACTCTATGTATGTAAAACAATAAATTAAGACAAGGCCAAAAGGTTTATTAGCTTAGACATGGAAACTGAAGATGTGAACTGATAAACATCAAACGCAATTAACAAGGAGAGGTAAGAGCCTTTAATTCCCTTTTGTTTTCTATCGAGGAACTCAAGTCCCTTGTCTTTGTGTTTAGATTTTACTTCATTTGCAAGGCTTGTGGCTCCTTGTCTGTTGCTTTTGCCCCACCACCTTCTTACCTAGAAATACTTACTGGGATTATTCTATTGAAGAGTGAAAAGCAGGAAAAAAATTAACATTTACTGGAGGAAATTAACCACAGTTCATGTTTGAAAATTACATTGACCCACATGTACCTTCTAATATAAAAGAAATTTTAAGAAAAAGAGAACAAAAAGGGGAGAAAAGAAACAGAAAAAAGCTACTCTCTTGTGATGTGTGAATGTGTAGTTCCAAAACAAGAGGGGCATCAAATATATCATTTTTTTTTTGTGGTGGCCCATGCGCCATTACATAATGCTGATGAACTTTCATTTTAATTATTCATGTACTTTTGGTTTAGAAAATGAAGTGGGAACATTTCTCTGCTAGCTCTGTAGCTCATCTATCATCCTTAATTCTTATCATATTTTAGATTTTCCAGTGTCTCTTTTGTAATTTGGAAGATACCATTTTTTTCTTTAAAAAAATGGTTTTGGAAATCATTATTCAGAATAATCTTAAATACCATGGTAAATTTTTGCCATATGTGGGATAAAAATCTCACTTTTACTGCTGTATTTAAGTGATTAAGATTACCAAGAAAAGTTTCCTTCTCAGAAAACCAAGGGGAGAAAGATCCCTACTACAATACAAAATGTTATATATGTGTTCACACATACAATAACAAAGTTTTAGACATTTGAGTTACAGAGAGAGAGCAGGGGAGTTTTAGATAGAAGCACTGGACCCCACAAGGGAGAGTGAGGTGGGGATAGAGAAAGAAGCTATGGAGGAGGCAAGGGTGCATGACCAGCCGCGGCTTGCACCTCCTACAAGGGACATAAGAGGGGAGACCCATTGTCGGCAAAACCGGGCATGCATGCCACGTGTACAAACCCATGTGTGACGAGCATGAATGTTACTTCCACGTGGACAGGACCCACGAGTTGCCAAATTCCGATGACCCTGTGTGACCGGTTCCACGGTTTGTTTTCTTGGGTTTTGGAGGATTTATGTCGGCTTGGAACGGCGGCGCGACCGGACTCGGACACGAGGGGGCTCGGGATTCGGGCTCGGCGTTGACGATTGGCTCGGCTCGTGTCTTGCAAAAGTCAAGCAACATCGCTCAGCTCGGCGCCTTTGTCTCTACGGCGAATCCAGTGCTTGGACTCTGCGCATCTCTGTTCATTTTAGCAGGACATGCTCCTCCACTTCACCCACCAGCAGGGTTAGTTCGGTACGCACAGTGCGTCGATTAGAGAGAGTTAAATAGATGGAGACTGCTAGACGTACCTTGGGTGGGCATAGGTCGGTTGGAGAAGTTAAGCTTCACCTTTCTCTCTCTTCTCTCTCTCTCTCTCTCTGTATATCTGTGGTTTGGCGGCCATGATGGCCGGTGTCTCCGGCGTGAATCACGTTTGATGGGATGGTGAGGGAAGCTATGTACAGTTCAAGAGAAGTAAATAAAGCTGTGATCAAGTTGAAGTGCGACGTCATTTGCTTTGGGAATCTTCTTTCTTCTCATGAAAATAACTCTTAAACAAACTCATTAATGATGAAAATATAAAGAACAAAAATGGATCCTTCCCTTCTTCTATTTGATCCCTCTTTAAAAGCCTTAAACGAGTGTTTTCAGTGTGAATATTGACGAACTACATTTTGTAAAAATGCTAATTGTTTCCAAAAGGACTACACCTTTTCCATTCACTTAAAAGTTGAGAACTTGGAAGTCTACTACCGATACTTGCATGCACGTCAAACCGATGTTTCAGAAAACCAAAATCTCTTTTTTTCTTTTTTAAGTTAAATTGTAAATTGTCAAATCATGTTCAGAGCAGATTCACACCACTCAAAATTGATTCATTTGTCCAAGAGGCTATTTTGAAAACAAAAACCTGAAAATTGCCGTTTAGCACAGAGAATTGTTTTCAAAATTTTCGCTTCTTGTTTGTATGGGTGCTTATTGGGCCGTGCCAGCCCAAACCCGGGCCGCAATGGGCGCGCCGTGTCGGGCCTAGGGCCACAGCACATGTCAACCCACTATGGAGCACGCCCAACTTTGTGGATTGGATTTGAAAAAGGAAATAGAAACTGCCGACAGCAAGGTTCAAACCTAGCTCAATAGCTTTCAAGTTTGTCTTTTTAACCACTAAGATACATCGACTTCTTGCATCAATAGTATCATAATTAAATTATTTTAGCTAAAAATTAAAGATACCCCCACAATTGTTGGAAAATATAATTATAGAAGCTCTTATATAATCAATCAAAGCTAAGAAAATAATTAGGTATAAATAAACCCAAAAAATTGTTATAAAATTTTCAATTAAATATATTTGTTAAATCCATGGTTTTTAATTAGACTACTTTAAGTCTTTAATGGGTGTAATTTATATATATATTTTTTGAGTACAATCTATCCCAATATGTATAAGACAATTTTGTAAATAATAAAAATAATTTTCAGAATTTTTTGGGTTTTTAAAAAAAAATTACTTTTAATACCCTTGGCTCGGCGGTGACCTGCCAGCCCAGCACTACACGACACACCTTCTGGGGCGTGCCGTGCCGGGCTTGGAGGCTTGGCTAAGCGGGCCGCATGTGTCGCGTCCCGCCTGGCCCGTGGCCGGCCCCCATTGAGCACCACTACTTGTTTTATTAATCACATTACTCACACCTTCATTTACTAGCACTACACCCATCCCCCATTGAGCACCACTACTTGTTTTATTAATCACATTACTCACACCTTCATTTACTAGCACTACACCCATCGTCACCACAACCACCATCATTCCTGCCACACCTCCACCTTCACCACCAACACAACTGCCACCACAACCACCACTTCCACCCATCGTCACCACAACCACCATCATTACTGCCACACCTCCACCTTCACCACCAACACAACTGCCACCACAACCACCACTTCCACCGCACCCACCACCACCAAAACTGCCACCACCATAGCCTCCACCACCATCACAAACTAGATTTAATCTGCTGCTTCTCTATGTTCATTTTCTTAATACACAAAAATGAGGGAGACCACCATTTGGTAAGCTTGTTGAACGGAAGCAAATGGAATATATAAAGCATGTAGCGACGGAGTCCACCATCATATGCGTTCATAGAACCTATATACATATCGACTATACCCCTTACCAATTTTTCAGTTCTTCGTATATTGAGCACCATAAAAAAAACAATAAAAAGGAGATTAGAGCATATACGATGGTGCCGTTGAGTGGGATTAAGTGATTAACCAAATAGGACCATCCAAGCATCACTGGGTTATCCACTCGAACCCAAATGTGTTTTCGCCACTGTATGTGACATACAGAAACCCATCCTCGTCCTTCTTTTCATCATATATGGCAGACATTATTGCACCTGAAAGACCCAAACATAACATAGGCATCAAGGCCAGATTTGCTCATCTAAAGCCAGACAGGCTTCAAATTACACAATATAAAACTATAGCTTTAATGATGGCAATCTTCGCTGCGTTTAAAATTAGAATTTACCTGTCGGCGGAAGAACATTGTCTACAAAAATGAATATTGCCTTCTCTGCACTCAACTTGATTCTCTTGCGGATTACATAGACAAATTGCCCGACGGTCAAATCAGCAGGGACCAGATACCTGTCAATTCCTTCCATTAAAAAGATGAATCTTGCTGCACTCAAGCATAATGTAATATCCTGGGTTAACTAAATTAAATTTCCAAAGTGCTTCAAGATAAAAGGTGGATCCTTGATTCATAATCACCTCATTTTCTTGTGTTTAACGTGACAAATCTCCATTCACTTCAGCATCTAAACAGTTAGCCATTTAAATCCAAGGCTCTAAATGAGTAACATAAATGTCCCCAATAAAATGTCAATAGAAATTGTCTTTTCTTTTTTTTTTTTTTGAAGATATAAAATGTCAATAGATTTGGTGGCAGAAACATTTAAAAGAAAATATTTAACCGAAATGCAGCTTTTGATATGTTAAAGAGACAATAATTGTGCTACTACTGCCACGTTCCAACCCCAACTAAGATGTAAAAAGCAATCTTGAACCATTGAGTAGATAAAGCAGTAGCAGTGGCAACTTAAACAGAATGAAATAACAGTTCAGTGGAGACTTGCGAGGAGATAAAAACATGCATGTAGTAGCAGTAAAAGCAGATGTCAATTTTCTGCCAGAATTTCTATTGTCTAAAAATATTTGTAACTTCGTAAGTATATGAATGAGAGCAGAAAGGCCACAACTGGAGCAAATGATGCTATAGATTCAGTTAGAAAAAATCCTGATGATTCTAAATGACCATTTCATTCCTACATAACAGAGTGTCATTTGCATGCAAACAAACTGAAAGGGAAATAAATTGGTAGGAAAAAAAAAAGGGGATTAGCATGAAAGAATGCTTACTTTTTCTTATCAATACTAGGAATATCACTTCGCTCCGCCTTCTCCACGATCACCTAAAAAATTATAAAGCAGATCTCCATGAGATCCTGAAAGAGTATATGCTTAATAGATGCAATTTTATAATGCATCCTAATAGATGCATCTACCAATGCATGACGGACTGTCTGTCATACAGCCACCTATTTAACAAATTTGAAGTCATGACATCAATTCCCATCCTCGAAACACTCTTTCCAATTGTTAAACTTCAGATCAGTGGATACAAAGTACATTGGCACCAAAACATCAAAGAACCATATACACACTTCACTCAGCTACACAACATGCTTAGAACTGTTTTAATCTTTGTTAGCCAATATAGTGACAGCAAGATGCATCTTCTGTGCAAATATTAGTAGTTCTGGCATGGACACTTTAACTATCATCCTATCCAACAAGTTCTAGAAAAGTTCCAGCAATTGAATCAATCATTTACAGGATAATAAGAAATAGAGTTTAACATTCAAAAAGGATTCACAAAAATCAACATTTAAATGAAAAAAATGTCACACATTTCATAACCCACAACCACCAGGAGGAAATGAAACCTAAGAAAGCCCAGAGAAATTCTCAGTCAAGTGATCAACAAAATTGCCTTGGTTCTACTTGTACAACTACTTAGGCTGCTCACACATTAAACATAAATTCCTTTCCAACACCTCAATACACCAAAAACTAATCTGATGTCAGATTATGAACCATTATATAATTTCCTAACAGCCTCCATTCTCTCTTCACTCACCCTGGACCCATTTTGGATCCTTCAACTAGCACCATCTCTACCCTTCACACAATCACATCCACAAGACTCTGTTCTACATGCCCTAATGACCTCCACCTATTCAATTCAATTTACATCATACCAAGATAACTCCTAAATTTTTCTTGGGCATCTTTCCCTATCTTAGCCTTTCCATACATCTACATTAACATCCTCATATCATTTACAAACATCCAATCAATATGTCGGTTTGAACAGCCAAAATTCTGCTCTACACATCATAGCAGTTCTAATAGCCATATTCTGTCATTTCCTTTTTATCCCCTTGACGATGACTATTTTCCTTTACCTGTTCACCAAGATCAAATAGAAAATTTCAAAATAAACCCAATAAAAAGATCCATTTAAGTCTTCCCTATCATAGAGATACATGAGCATTCTTAATAATAATAGATCCAGAAAATGGAAGACAAGAACACCTTGAATTCACCTGAAAATATTTGACATCCGATGTTATCCAACTCATTGATTCCAACACACAGTTTACAAAATCACTACAGCAAATTCTAAAATCTCAAGGAACAGTCAACAAAGGTTATATAATACAACACATCACAAAAAGAAATGTCAACTGTGCTAGCAATGCAGAAGAAGAAAATTGATGAGCTATTTATTTCCAAAAAAATACTAATAATAAACTAAGCATAATAAGTGCCACCTCAGCACCATGATTATTGACACTACTCAAGTAAGTATAAAGTTAGAATCAAGATAATTAATCTATGATAAACTGATTGATTTCATTGAATATAATATAGTTTGTACCATGGTAGATTTCCATCCATCCTGATTGACAATCAAAATTTTCCTTTTAATTTTTATGACAAAATTACTATGAGTTTGGTATCCTCTGTCTTATAACCACCATGTTGTTAGCCTCAAAATTCTCAGTATTTGCAACATCATACTCTCACCACAGAAAATTTGCGTCAACTAAAAGATATGCCACAAATATAGATAATGCTGACTTTTGCAAATAATCATGAAAACATCAAAAGACTCACTCAACAAAGTGAGTGATGATATCCTACAAGGTACATTCATATGCTAGTAGAGGTAAAATTGGAAGTAGAAAAGACCTCATCATTCTATTAGGTGAGAACAAGCTGGTTCCAGTATGTTTGCCATCAAGATTAAAAAGGGACAAAAATTACTACACTACAATTTCCAAGGTTGGAAGAAATAAATCCAATCTCTTGCAACACATCATTGCACAATTTATCCAAAGGACAAAGCAGACACTAGAACATAAGTCCTAGGGATAGTGCAGGAAAAAATAAACATCATAAGAACATACATGTTCCAATATGTCATCAGAAAGGCAATGCAGTTGCTATATTTAAGAAGAACCCAAGGACCTTTCCCTCAAAAGAAGAGAACAATTCAGGATGGAAATGCTATATACATTATGAAGCCCTATTAGAAATAATAATTATTCATAAAAATCTAATTCTAATGCAATAAAATAAATAAATAAATCAGTAATGCAGAGCAATAGAAATTCAGCACAACTGTAAAGAAAAAAAAATATCAGGTGTGTATATGGCAAAGGTCTGCGGCTACTGTAACCATTCTCAACCCAGATGGTGCATGATTTAAGTGTCTACATGACACATGATATAAAGCTCGAAATTGCACTTGGTAACAGTAATCTTCAAAAATTTTAATTTCAACATAAATACTCCAACCGCAATAATGATTTTTGACAGAGTAGGATGAAGAGACAAGATTTGGGTCGCCAACCCCACTTCGTGGAAACTAGCTTATGGTGATGATGACAAACACTCCAACCGCAATAAGCTACCAAGAAAGCCGTTTTTTTTTTAAATGCACAATGCTTTGAACCAACCCCAACAAACCTTCAGTTATAAAAACAAATAAGGTAACAAACACATACTACACATTCAACACTCACTATAACTAAGCTAATGGCACCAATCAGATATTAAGTGAAAAAAAAAGTAGGCAAAATAGCACAAGAAATGAATAAACCATTAAAATACAAGAAAACATAGACAGCATAACTCACTGGACTCACACTCTACCAGACTTTTATTTATAATCCAAAGCTAGTAATGAAAAGAAACTCTATGTGGAAAATCAGAACGAAAACATCATCCGGTGAGCGAGGAATAAGGACCAGAATGATTGCAATTGACAAGAATGTAATGAAAAGTTAAATTCTCACAGGAATTCTATCTGGGTACTTCTCCCTAATCCTGGCAGCCTCAGCACGCCTCTTCTCTGATATCAAAGGCACATAGAAGAAAAATCACCCCTCAAACATCCAACTTATAAACAACCCTAGAAGAAAAAAAGCAACCATATAACGAAAAACACGAGAACCTACCTAGGTCATGCTCTTGCTTAAAGTAGCTTTTTGCCATTTCTCCTGAAAACACGACATAAAAAAATAAGCCCTTGATAAGCAACCATCTATAAAGTTAGAACAAACTGGCCAAAAAAAAAGGGTAAAGAACAGATTCTAAGAAAGTGAAAAAAAAAATTTACAGAAAACAAATTATTTCAATATCATCCAAATCATGAAATTAAAAACCTGCTAACGAATATACACAACCTTTGCCTTCCATATTATACCTCCAAACAACAAGAAATCTTCCCGACTAACCAACTAAAAGAACACAAGTACCCCCAACAACTCTTAATTTCAATCCAATAACGGGAACTTTACCAGACAGCATCGATTAAAACCAAATGATTTAGCCAAAACATGAGAATGCCCGCGACTAATATCCATTCAAATCCCATAAATTTCTTAGCCAACTAGCTTTCCCGACCTCAACATGAAGAAAAGTTGAAGAAAGCAAAGTCAAAGAAATAAGAGTAAAATTTCCAATCCAAATGCGAGAATGTTCAAAACGAACCAATAATCGTTATCTCCTAAAAATGAAAAAGTAAACAAAATCAAAGAAACGGAAAGAATAAAAAGAGCGATATAAGAGAAGATTTCCGATAAACTGATCATCAACGACATCAAAAACGAAACAGAAAGAAAGAGATAGATGCCCTAACCTTGTTAGTGACAAACAATCGCAAAAGCAAAGAGAAGATGACTTTCTCTCTGTTCTTCTTGTAGCTTCCTCTTCTGGTTGGTGGAGTGAAGATTAGATAAACGATTGCGCCTTTATTATTAGAGTAACCTCAACTCGTGTCCTTGCTGTAATCGCCTATTCTCTCTGATCGCGTCTCTTCCTCGTCAATTTTCTTGCTTTGACGGTTATATCCCCATGGAGCGGATGAAACATGCTGAAACATCCGCTGCTCCAATTAATGCTTAACCGAAATTTTTTTTAATGGGTTAAATGCCTTAAACCAAAATTTTTAGATTCAGATCATCCAACCCATAAAAAGTTTCAAATGTAATCTATTGTTGCACCTAGATAAATAACACTCCTAAAAAAAGTGAAAAAAAATTTTAAAAAGTTTTTCGCTTTCCAAAGGGTGTTGCTTACTAGGTGGCAAGCAACAATGCCATAAACTATAGATGATCCGAATCGAAATTGTTTATGGCTTAAATACCTTAAACCAAATTGATAAGCACGTTCCGATCCAATTGGTTCTGGATCAGGCAACGTGGTCTCTGTACGAGGGACTGATCTGTCGTCCAGTTAAAGAAACTTGAGAGTGACAACATTAATGGAAATGATGCGTGGCGGTCAAAAGCAGAAACCGTCATGGTGATAGGGTTACCACGTCATCGATGTTATGAACCAAGGCCACTTGGACATAGACATCCATCCGTGCGTTTACATTCAGTGGGACCAGACGAAACGCTCTCCATTTTGGACTGCCACGTTTGACAATGGCACATACCCTACAACCAATCCACCACTTTTATATTGTAGATTTAAATAATGGTCTACAATTGTCTTCTTGTAGTAGGGTTTGAAACTTGCTATTAAATCAAGTAACCTCTTCGACTCCGTCAAGTTACAGGAATATCAAAACATGTCCGACTTGCTTCACAAGGATCAAATTGCACGATGACATTTGACTTTTAGCCCCGGATGCAGCAATACAACTCACACACTATTCATGGGATTTATCATATTTATAGTTTATATATATGCAGATATATCGGAAGTAGAAAATGGAATGAACCGCAAGCATTTTTGCTTTTTTATTCTTTTCTTCATTTTTAAGTTGGCTTTTAACTTTTCCCAACATTTAACAAAAAATAACTTATTATACATACCAACCGGATGTACACGGATGGTAAAGGGAGAGGTGGAACGAACCTTTGAAACTACCCAAGTTTTAAATGAATTTAGATTCATTATGACATAACCTTTTATTAATAGAGCTTAACAATGAAGAATAAGGACATTTTAGAAAAATCGAACATAATAATTGACACGCTTTCCAAGAGAACACTTTCCTTATGTAGTATATATATATATATATATATCAAACATAACGAGAGGTATCCCCTTGGGAAGCGTGCCAACCATAATGTGCGACTTTCCCAAAAAGCCCTTACACATCATTGTTAAAATTCTTTAATAAAAGGGGGAATAATAGTCATAATTGCCTTCATTTGTTTAAAACTTAAGCAATTGTAGCTATTTCCTCGTGCCTCTTCCCTTGGTGTCCATTTCCATGGAGAGGAGGGGAATGAAGAGTTATATCCAACATATACAATAAAAATAGTAAAATTAAAAGATAGAAAAGGAAAAGAAAAGAAAAACCACCACTAACTAATATTAAAAGGTAAGGGTTTTCAGAATTATACCAGTTTTTCACATATGAAGCTGCCATAAATCAAGCAATTGGCATCCATTGACGATAACTGCCAACGTAGTAATTATGCATACACAATTTTTCCTGTTCATCTTCAGTCACGCAAACCCACTGAGAACCCCAGAATGCTGAGGTTATTACCTGCAATCAAGGTTTAAAAACTTGGTATCAGGTTTGGATATCGAGTTGTATCAGCTGATACTTCCAAAAAAAACCCCCAGTATAGGGCCAATACCCGGTATCCCCTCAAGCCGATGCCGAGTCATATTGGCCGATACTTCTCAAAAATAATACCAAGGCTTGAAGAATAACTGTACAAAAACATAAGTCTCTAAAGCTCTGCAGGTCATCAGTCATGGAACGCAGCCTTACCCTGTGAGCCGACAACATAATATTAATGTGTATTTAACTGAACAACCATGCAAACAAAACAAACTAGTTTGATTGACTTAGGGTTATTCAAACTCATGCAGGCTGACTACAACCATTTCTTTCTCCCTGGTAGAGCTGGAGCAGTTGAACTTAAATCAGAAATAGTGAGAAAAGAATATTGTAGCGTGCCTCATCAATCTTAGCTGCTTACATATTCATTTTGAAATATCAAGAAACGGTAAAGTGTAATAGCAATTCAGACTATTCAGTTTACGGAATAATAGAACTTTAGAATCCAGTCTTAATGAAGATACTGATAGGAGGAAGTTACAACCAAACTCGGACAGAGCAGGCTTTGGATAAAGCTATATTATGGGTTTCTTAGGAATATCCAGCGCCTGATTTTAGGAAAAGTAACTGGAGTTTTTTGTAATCGAGAGTAAATATAAGCAGTTTAATGAACCTCGAAAGGGGAAAAAAAAAAAAAAAAAGGAAGACCGGTTTCATACATTCTTGAAACAATAAAATTCATTTATCAGACAAGTCTAAATATACAATGCAGGACTAAAATAATGAAGACCTCAATGTCCTTTAAAAAGTTCAAAATTTCTCGAAATATACAATGCAGGACTAAATTTCACATTAAAGCAGGAATCAGAAACAATGATGCTTTAAGTGGATACATAATTTCACTAAAACAATGTCCTTTAAAAAGTTCAAAAACAGATAGAAACCTTACATTTGCATTGTTGGATGACTTGTGGGTTCCATTAGGGGAAAAAATGCAACTGAATGAGAACAGTAGTAATGATGGCAGATTTTCCGCAAATCTGTCATCTTTAACATAGAAAATAGAGAACCAACATTTTGGTCCTGTCCAAAGGAAATAGAAATGTAGGATTGAATCATATTAAGGATCTAACAATGGAGAACTTAAACAAGAAAGAGAAGCAGGTCTTTATAAACGATCAATAGTAGTTTTCCAAATCCTGTGGTAAAACCATTAAAAAAAGGACCATAGTAATTTGCCAATACCAGCATCTAATAATGCAGCAGCTGGTTCCATATCTAATAATGAATTTTATCTACCCTAGCTACTTGTCAATGGGACCATTTCTTTGCCAACGGACGAATATGGTTCGCAACTCAAAATGGATGTGGACTCTGGAATCAGGATTAATAGATCAATGTAACAGAAGGAACAATTTTAACGATTATTGCATTTGCATTTTAATAGAAAAACTGCAATTGCAGACTTACTCCACCCTTCCACTATCCAATCCGACCTTCCTTTTTACAAACTTTAACTAATAGTTCCTAGAGACACAAGCACTTCCTTTAACTGTGAAGAAAACTCTTGGCAAGGATCTAACACTACTTTCAAAATAAAAAAATAAAAATTTTATTGGTAAAAGTAAATATCGTAAAAATGATAGAAAAAGTAAAACCGTAAGCGAACATGACTAGAGGAGACATGAGATAAGACATTAACCTCTCCTAAAAACCTCTTACATCAAATCTGAAAATTTTGCATATGAAGAGGAAGTGTCCCATGTTTCCCCTATAAAAGAAGGTAAGTAAGAGGACCACTGGAATAGCCACCTTTCAACAGCCTTCACAAGCTATCAAAATGCTGTTGCTTTCCGTTAAATATCCTCTTATTTCTTTCTTTTCATAAGACCCATAAAATAGCAGCTGGACACATTCCAAATAATTCCAGATCTAGTAGTTCTCTTCCATTTCCAACATTGAAACATAATATTAAGATGGCCAGGTTGAACCCAATAAATCTGAAATTTCGCAACAAAATAGTACCATAGAAACATGGCTAGCTCGTAACGCATGAGTAAATGATGAACCGTCTCCTCATTTTGCATGCACATTTCACATCTATTTGGAATTTGCCATCATCCCTTTCCCAGTCTGTCCACGGTCAGCATTTTCCCTCTACTTGCCATCCACAAAAAGAAGCATCTCTGCTAGGGATGAGACTGCCAAATAAAATTATAATACCCCAAAGAATTCACTAAAGAAGAGAGATGCCTAAAATAAGAAAGCACTGAGAAAGCCCCGTTCTTATTCCATTTCCACCTCATGGCATCTGCCCCTTTACTTACATACCCTGCAAATTCTGAACCAGATTCATTCAATAGATAAGCTCCCAATCATGCAGATCTCTACATAACACAAAATTCCAACAGTGTGCCTGATTATTAAATTGCCAAATGCCACTAACCCACGGAACACATTTCCTCTGGCGCCAGAATACAGGGGTAACATGATACCACCGGCAGGGATTTGTGTTGGGGGTGTGGGGTCCCCCCTCCTGACACGGGCATCAATCCATTCATTTCATGCTGGTACCACTGAGTGGCACCAGATGAAACGGTCTCTAACCCATGCATCTTTCCTGACACTGGTTTCATAAACACTCGAAGACTCAACACAGCATCCATCAACCCCAAATTTAACTCTCCGCCCATCCTCCACCTTAAACATAATACTAGCCCTGACCTCATGGATGTATTTGCTGATGAGTCTCCACAAACTAGTACCAAAGGGAATAGTCAACTTCTAAGGAAACTAATCTCCCATTTCTGACCACATTTTGATTTGATTAAAGTGTGCCAAAGGCTAAAGGGTTCCTTAAGAAACCTCCAAATCCATTTGGCCAGCAATGCTTTATTGAAGAGGAGCATATACCTAATTCCTAGACAGCCACACTCATGAGCCATACAAACTCCGTCCCATTTCATCAAATGACACTTCTGCACTTCTTCGTTACCTTGCCAAAGGAATTCACGTTGCAATTGCACTAAACTCTCTGCTACAGAGGATGGAATCTGAAGGGATAGAGAGGAAAGATAGCAGGCTAGCTAAATAACCCTTACTAAGGGTCAGTTTCCCTCCTCCAGATAAAATCAAACCTTTCCATGCTGCAAGTTTCTTCTCCGCTTGTGAGACTATGGGCTCACACACTGACGTTGACCTATAGGAGGTACCAATTGGAATACTGAGATAAAAGTGAGGAGCTGGCCCGCTTTGCAACCAAGGATATAGCAATAATTTTTTGCATCAAACCCTTGACGCATCCCAAATACTTCAGTTTTCTGAAGATTAACTGTCAGACCTGAAACAGCCTCAAAACATAATAAATTGACCTGAGAATTATGAGCAGCCGACTAAGGCTGCGTTTGGCATTGCTTTTTGCTTATTGCTTCAAAAAGCAAGAAAAGCAATTAGATTGCTTTTGCTTCTATGAAGATCTTTTTATGAAGCAAAACCATTTTGGTCACATTTGCTTTTGCTGAAAAAAGCAAAAAAGCATGTTTGGTACTTTCAAAAGCAAAAAAATTGCTTATTGCCTAATATTATGACAAAATGTACTATTATGGCAAGGGTGGGTGATAGTGGTGGATGGTACCAGTGATGGTGGTAATGGTGGTGGGTTAGTGGTGGTGGTGAATGTGTCCTAGTGGGTGGCAATGATGATGGTGGTAGGGGTGGTGGGTGTACAGTGATAGTCATGGTAGGGCAGTGGGGGTGGTAGGTGTTAATGGTATAGGTGGATGGTGGTGGGTGGTGTTGGTGATAGTCATGGTGGGTGATAAGTTGTACCAGTGATGGTGCCCATGGCGGAAAGTAAGGGGGATGGTGGTGGATGGAGGTGGTGGCGACTAAGGTGTCGTTGGTGGTGGTAGGTGGTTTTATAGTGGTGGTTGGTAATGGTAGTGAGTGGCAATCGTGCTGAGAGTAGGTTGTTGGTACTAGATTAGTAACAAGCAAAAAAGCAAAAAACAAAAAATGGCAAGCAAAAAAATTTTGCTTCTCAAGAAAAGCAAATAGTAACCAAACATGCTTATTGCTTCAAAAAACATGATTTTGCTTAATTAAGCAAAAAATCAAAAGCAAAAAGCAATGCAAAACGCAGCCTAAAAGCACAACAAAAATTAGCGTGTCATCCACAAATAGTAAGTCCATTATAGTAACCTTTTCAACCCCTCTACGCACTCCATCAAGCAGCCCAAGAGCTGCTGACATTTGAGATACCGACTTAAGGCTCCCATAACAATAACGAATAAAAGAGGTGAGAGAGGGTCGTCTTGTCTTCGACCCCTAGAAGTCTTGAGAAAATCCATTGCTAATCTATTAACACGGACATGGAAACTGTAGATACACAAAATGAGATCCACCTCCTCCAATGATCCCAAAACTCTTTCTCCAAAGCAAGTATAGAAGAAACTCTGAGTTGACACGATCACTTCTTCTCCAGATCAAACTTACACATAATAAATTCATCCTCACTTAGTATGATAGAATCAACATATTCACTTGCAGATAAGACTCCATCGAAGATATTCCTTCCTCCTACAAAAGCATTTTGGTAGTTATAAATAATACTAGTGAACACTGAACTCAATCTATTTGACAAAAGTTTAGCCAAGATCTTATAGAAGCTACTGCTTAAACTGATAGGTCTGAAATCCCTTAAACTCATAGCCTTTTCCTTCTTTGGAATCAAAGATAGAAAAGGGGTGTTAGAGATAGTAGCAGAAGAGAAACTAAAACACTGCAATATTTTTGATACTTTATTCAAAGGTAGGAAACCTCTATATATAGAGGAGAATACAAGGAAGTATGCTTCCAATTAGAGATAGAATTTAATCCCTTAAAATCAAGAACAAAAGTCCTCTAAATTAGGAACAAACTAAATAGGAAAACATAAACTTAGGATTCCTCTAAATTAGGAACAAACTAAATAGGAAAACATAAATTTAGGAACCCATTGATAGCCTTAGATTACTGCCAGCTTGCTCCCTATTATTACATTCGCTGACACTCCCCCTTAAGCTGGGTGTATATAGATTGAACATTCCCAACTTGTCAACCAGTTTCTCGAACACTGGTCTAGCTATCCCCTTCACATGACGATCCACCATGCAAATAATTCCTTGCTCAATTTTCTCTTTTATAAAATGACGATCCACCTCCACATGCTTTGTTCTATCATGGTGTTCTAGGTTGTAAGCAATATTAATTGCAGCCTTATTGTCACAATACAACTTCATAGGTCCAGAGCTATCTATTTTTAATTCTTCAAGTAATATTTTCAACCACAATAATTCACATATCCCTTGAGCAACTGCTCTAAATTTAGCTTCTGCGCTGCTTCTTGCTACCACTTGCTGCTTTTTGCTTCTCCATGTGACTAGGTTTCCCCATACTAATGTACAATAACCTGAGGTTGAACGTCTATCAGTCATAGAACCAGCCCAGTCAGCGTCTATATAAGCCTCAACACTTCTCTTGCCAGTCTTTTTAAAGAAAAGACCTCTACCTGGAGTACCCTTCAGATACCTCAAAATCCGAAACACAACCTCCATATGTTCTTCATGCGGTGAATGCATGAACTGACTTACACGACTAACAGCAAATGCTATATCAGGCCTAGTGTGAGATAGATAGATTAATCAACCAACTAGACGCTAATATCTTCCTCTTCCTACCGGACCTGTAAAAGAACTCTCTCCAAGTTTCATTGTAGGATCCATTGGCGTTTCTGCCGGTTTGCAGCCTAGCATTCCAGTCTCCTCCAACAAATCAAGAATGTATTTTCTTTGCAAAATTGAGATTCCCTCCTTGTTCCTTGCAACCTCCATTCCTAGAAAGTATCTTAACTTTCCTAGGTCTTTTATCTCGAATTCTGTAGCTAGAATTTTCTTCAATATTTCCATCTCTTCCCCATCATCACTTGTTAAGATGATATTGTCAACATAAACAATAAGAATAGTTAACTTCCCAAGTCTATGTTGATAAAAGAGTGTGTGATCGGATTGAGCCTGTTTATGTCCTTGAACCTTAATGACTTTGGTAAATCTATCAAACCAAGCTCTAGATGACTGCTTTAAACCATACAATGACTTCCTCAATCTGCACACCTTCCCTTCTTTCTTTCCTTCCTTGAATCCGGATGGGAGCTCCATATACACTTCCTCCTCTAAATTGCCATTTAAAAAGGCATTTTTCACATCTAATTGAATCAGGGCCAATCCTTATTAGCTGCAAGAGATAATAGAACCTGGATTGTGTTTAATTTGGCAACCGATGCAAAGGTCTCCTGATAGTCAATCCTGTAAGTATGAGTGTATCCTTTTGCAACCAATCTGGCTTTATACCGGTCAACCGAGCCATCTATCTTGAACTTCACAGTGAACACCCATTTACATCCGACTGGATTCTTCCCTTCAGGTTGTTGAACTATATCCCAAGTATGATTTTCTTCAAGGCTTCCATTTCTTCTGATATAGCCTTTCTCCATCTCGGATCAGCCCCAGCACCTTCGATTGTTCTCAGTACCTCTTCTTTGTCTAGATTTGTTATCAACTTCTAACATGATTCTGACAGGTGAGCATATGAAACAAATTGCCCCAAAGGATGCTATGTACATGATCTAACACCTTTCCATAATGCTATTGGAACATCAAGTTCAGAAGTTTCAAATTATGAGGTTTAGGTTTCGAGAGTTGCATACCTAAATCTGGTTCAGAAGGTTGGTTATGCTAAGTGTTAGATTTCCCTATTCCTTCGACAATGTTTTTCCGAGAATAGACAAGTATCTTAGGTTCCAACCATTTATGCTCTTCTCCCCCTGACTTAGGCAAGTCATTCAGCTTGTGAACTTCACTTGATTCCTAGACAGGTGAATCATTATCACCCGTTGGAATCTGCAATGGGTTGACTATTGCAGACTGATCAGCATCTGTGCCAAGAGATGGAGACCTTGGAGACCACCACATACTAACATTATCACCAGAACTTTCTTCTTCCCATTTATCTGTCTCTCCCTGAAGAAGACTTGTGGAAAAGAATGGTTGTTTTTCAAAGAATGTGACATCCATAGACACAAAATATTTGTTGAGATCAGGAGAATAACAACGATACCCCTTTTGAGTAGAAGAATAACCTAGAAAAACACATTTATGAGCCCTGGGATCTAATTCGTTTCAATCAATGTCAAGGTTGTGAACAAAAGCGGTAGAGCCAAAAACTTTGAGCTCTAAGGTTGAAGAAATTCGACACTGAGGATAGGACTTGAGCAAAGTATTAAGTGGAGTTTCAAAGTTGAGAACCTTAGATGGCATTCTGTTAATAAGATAGCAAGCAGATAAAATTGCATCTCCCCAGAATTTCTTAGGAACATTACGAGTAAACATCAAGGCTCTAGCAACTTGTAATAGGTGACAATTTTTCCTTTCAGCAATGCCATTTTGCTGAGGGGTTTTGACACAAGAGCTTGTATGAATAATCCATGAGTTTTCAAAAAATCTCCCAGAATAGAATTAAAATACTCCTTTCCATTATCAGTATGGAAAACCTGAATTTTAGCATCAAATTGAGTTTGAACCATAGAATAGAATTCTTTAAAAATACGAGCAGCATCAGATTTATCATTCAAAAGGTACACCCAACAATTTTTAGTATGGTCATCAGTAAGTGTAATGAACCAACGTTTGTTAAACATATTAGGAATTCTAGAAGGTCCCCAAAGATCACTATGAATCATTGAAAACGGCTTGGATGATTTATAAATACTGGGAGAATAAGACTTTCTTTTATGCTTTGCCAACTGGCAGACTTAACATTGCAAAAGACTCATATTTTTGGAAATCAACAAAGGAAATAAGTGTTTCAGATAAAGAGAAATAGGATGTCCCGTTCGGTAGTGCCACAACATAATCTCTTCTTCCTTTAGCTGCAACTTCGTGTCACTCACAGCTAATGCTTCGGCTGTAGAATTCAAGGGACTGTCAAGAAATAGAGTCCTCCTCGTTCACTAGCACTGCCCATCTTCTTCCCCAATTTCTAGTCCTGAAACACACATCCTTTATCAGAAAAACTCACAATACATTGAAGGTCTTTCACAAGCTTATTAACAGAAGCAAACTAGAGGACAGTTTAGGGATGTGTAACACAAATTCCAAAGTAAGATCAAGGCTAATTTTTATGGGTCCAAGCCCAACAACAGGAGCAAGTGTACCATCTGCAATTTTTACTTTGCAATTTCCAGGACGAGAATTATAAGAACTAAATAGCTCTCCATGACTTGTCACATGATCCCTTGCACCTGAATCAACAATTCAAGTTTCTTCCTTTTCAGTCCTACCATAAAAACCAGTTAAGAAGGTACCTTTCTGCGCAAGGAAAGAAGAACCTAAATCTCAGCTGTTGGCGGATTGTGCTCCCAACAACTTGTATAGTTGTTCAACCTGATCTTTAGTCAGAGCCAGGCCATGTCCACCCGGATTTGGTGGCTCAGCTACAACTTGTCATGCTTGGTGTCCTTTATTATCTCTATTTTTAAACTCATTAGGGACCCAACCACTTGGCTTGCCATGTAGTTTCCAGCAATTCTCCCTTGAGTGATTCGGCTTGTGGCAATGATCACACCACAGTTTATTTCTGTTGTCCTTTTTGATCTCTATTCTGTAGGCAGCGAGAGCTGATCCTTCAACAACTGGTGTAATCATTGATTCACCCAACATCACCCACCTCCGGCTCTCTTCGCGACGGACCTCAGCAAAGATTTCTCCTATGGCTGGCAATGGCTTAACTCCAAGTAGCCTCCCACGAACCGTTCCTTGTTAAGTCCATCCAAAAAATCATAGATTCGTTCTTCATCTCTCACCCTTTTATATTGGAGTGCATCTTCAAGGCACTTTCACTTGTATTGCTGGAATAAATCCAGTTCTTGCCAAAGTTTGGATAACTTATTGTAATATTGAGTGACATCCAAATCTCCTTGCTTCAAGTTTCTGGCCTGATTTCGAAGTTCGAATTTCTGGGCTGAATTTTCGAAATCAGAGAAAGCTAAGGTAACAGCATCCCACAATTCCTTTGCTGTAGAATAATAGAGATATGCCTCTCCAATACTTTCCTCCATAGAGTTGACTAGCCATGTCATAACCAGCATCCCACAATTCCTTTGCTGTAGAATAATAGAGATATGCCCCTCTCCAATACTTTCCTCCATAGAGTTGACTAGCCATGTCATAACCATTGAATTTTGTGCATCCCACACCAGATAAGTTGGATCATCTTCGTTCGGTTGCTTTGCTGAACCATCAAGATATCCAAGCCTTCCTTTTCCTCTAATGACCATCTGAACCGCCCTAGACCATTGTAGGAAATTCTTTCCATTGAGTTTATAGGCTGTGATTTAGAGAGATGAAGAGGAATCAGACATTGCAGTGGGGTCAATTATAGAATCAGTCGACTGTGAGACATCTGATGACACCTCAGCAGTCTCGCCTCTGCTTGCCCCAATAAAGGCCATCTTGACCATATTCTCTCCTCAACTACAACCTCTGTTTCTGCTCTGATACCATGTTAGAGATAGTAGGAGAAGAGAAACTAAAACACTGCAATATTTTTTATACTTTATTCAAGGTAGGAAACCTCTATATATAGAGGAGAATACAAGGAAGTAGGTTTCCAATTAGAGATAGAATTTAATCCCTTAAAATCAGGAACAAAATCCCTCTAAATTAGGACCAAACTAAATAGGAAAACATAAACTTAGGATTCCTCTAAATTAGGAACAAACTAAATAGGAAAACATAAAGTTCGGAACCCATTGACAGCCTTAAATTACTGCCAGCTTGCTCCCTATTATTACATTCGCTGACAAGTGGCATTGGCGCTTTTTCAAATTTAGCATTAGTGAGAGATTTGAATTGCTTCCAACAGATCTAAAGCCACTACAAGCCAGAATCTCTTATAAAATGCCAAAGTAAACCCGTCATGCCCCAGTGCTTTGTCACCTTCCATTTCTTTTACCATAGCTTTCAATTCACCTTGAGATACCTATTTTTCCAGCAGATCTCGATATCATTATCATAAGCCAGTTCCCACCATAGTGAGGTTGGCAACACGAATCTTGTCTCTCGAGCAAATCTCTATTTTCGTTGGAAATAAATTCAAACTCCAAACCATCCAAATTTGGTCCAAACCTTTCAGACTCAGAGAACAAACTTACATATATATTTCAGATTTGTTTCGTTCTTCTTATGTAAGTAAGTTCCCATCCACTTGAAGACAATCTATAGAATTTATTATACTCTACAATTTTTATAGTTATGAAAAAATCTGATATTTTTATCCCCCAAATTTAACCATAGAGCCCTTTACCTTTGTCTCCAGCAGATTCCATTTGTTGTTGCTAGCATCTTAAATTCTACCTTGAAGTTTTTTCTAAGGATCCACTAAGCTGATTATAAAACCCTATTTTCTTCTAAAACATCCACGTCCTTGAACAAAGGAATACGACCAGTCTGCAACTTCAGAAATTATTAAAAAAAAAAAAAAAGATTATTATTCGAACCACATATTCTCAAATCTAAATGGGCTTGCCTACCTTACTTCATTCTCAAAAACCATGAACAAAGGAATACAATCAGATATAGGCCTCGAGAGGGCAAAAATTGAGGAATGAGGGAACTTGTCCGTCATTCTAGAGATATCAGGAATCTATCTAATTATAGAGCACCGGGTGACTCTGATTGTCAGACCAAGTGAAGTTCACACCTTTCAACCGCAAATCTATAGCCAAGAGTTCTCTCATATTGTTTGATGTGAATTTCCTGCCACCTTTGTCACTAGGAAATCTAGTTATGTTAAAATCACCTGCCATACACAATGGCAATTGATTCCCACTCTGAACATAAGTTTAGACCAAAGAACATGGGAGAGAGAATTTTCATTAGGACCACAAACTCTGGAAAAAAGGGCAGTGGTTGGGACTCCTAATTTCTTTCAAAACCACTGAAGCTGAGTACAACCCCAAACAAGGTAGAGCTAGCACCCACTTATTAGAGTTCCATGCTATGATTATGACACCCAACGTCTATCTAGCTGGTAATGCAAACCATTCCACCTTTCGAGCCAACCAGATATATCCCACAATCTCCTTAGAAACGACTTCTAGCTTCAACTCTTGCAACAAAATCACATCAGGTTTTTAGAAATCAAGGACTGTGTTGACTGCTAATCTTTTCCCCACTACATTTAGACCACCCACATTCCATGATATAAGTTTTAGCTTCATTGAGAAACTAAACTTACCCTCCCGTTTCCCTTACCCACACTGGATCTTAAATCCCCAAAAGCTACATTTATCCTTCAATGACCAGGATAGTTACTGTAGCTCCCTTTCGCTTCTTTTGGTCATATGTTTACCAAGGCCATGTTAATGTTCAATAGACAAAACAAAGCCTTTGCTTCTTTTTTAGAACCTTCAAAAGAGACCCCCAAATATTTACTGAGACTTATAATAGAGTTTAGGACCCATTCTGATATCATTTTTCGTGACCCAAGTTTCATCGAATCCTCCAAGCCACCACTCTTCTTGTTGTAGACATCTAACGATTCATGACTCACTCCCAGATCATCTACACTCACGATAGGAGATGTGGGCTCTGAAGTTACAACCTTATCTGTATCAAATTCTGCTTCCCTCATCACCTCCACAACTCTCATGATACGACTCAAATCTCGTAGAATGAACGAATACGACATCGGCCAAGAAATAGAACAAGGGATGAGGAATAACGTAACAAACACCCTAGGATCGACTTTCCTAAGATCACTGCATCGTGGAAGCTTTCTACTACTACCCCATAACGAACACTAATTTCAAAAATAAATAAACAAATAAAATGCATATGGCAAAAGTCCTGCACTTCTCTCGCCCATTACATTCATACATTCTATGGACAATGGATGTGAAATCAACCAATAGATTGATGATTCCTTTACTTAGAAACTTTCCCTACTTCTCGCTTGATAATGTACAAACATATTCAATAGAACACTATGAGAAAGCCATCCTAGCAAAGAGCTTTTCCTCGTCAAGATCAAAAATTTTCTAATAATCTCCTTAAATTTTCTCCATAATCCATTTCTGTTACCCTAACATTCCTTGTTTTGATCAGATTTGTGCAGTCATTAAAGTGTTTCACTAGCCTATCCTAAAACCTTTTGAGCTTTCAATTGTCTTCCCATTATCATCTAAGTTTGAAATCAAGATTCCTCCTTACCCATTACCTATCTTTTGAAAGCATCTAACTTTACTATTGGCCTTCGACCATTTTACAAGAGATTTTTGTTGTTAAAGCTCGCATTCCATCCATCCAAATTTCTTCTAACCTTAGCCTTAACAAGGGAATAAATTTGGTCAAATTCCTCTACTTCCGTTATTTTAAGCCTTCCAAAAATTTGATTATTCCATTCTTTTAAACTTACCTTTTAGAAATCACAATGACCATGAATTTATGACGCACCATCCTCCAAGATTTCATCCTCACCAAAATCTTAATGCTTCCACTCTTTTAAATCAGCCTTTAACCAATCCCAATGATCTTAAATTTATTATGACCTACCATCATCCAAGCATAAGCCCCAAAATCATTCTTTTGGTAAGTGATTTGATTGATCACCATTAGATGAGGATCATGGGGAATGAGGACACTTTCCAACATGATCAGATAAAAGAAATCATAGCACCTAGATATATTATGATCTTTTCAACCCATCCAAATTCCATTCAATGAGGATACTGGCTTAAGGCATAAACCAACATTTAATTGGCCAATAGACCAGTTGATATCCAAGTATTTGCATGTAGGATTGGATTCTATCCAGACTCAAATGATGTTCACCAATGCATTTTTTTCTTTTTTGGTGCACATATCATCTCAAAAGAAAAGACTATAAATCTCACAATTTCAACATCCAAAGGAGAATCTTCAAGTGATAGAATAGCGGATCAACAGATAGACAATAGCACGATTCTCTAACTATCAATTTCAATCACTAAGCCCTTCAATTTGCCTGCATCTTCAACTAAGTACATCTGCAACCACAATGAAAAGGGAAAAGAAAACAAAAAAGAACATAGACCAAGTCAACTTACCAAAAGCCTCTAAATGACTACAAGAATACTCAAGGAGCTCCATTAATTATAACTTGAACATTCTTAACCCCTGCCCATAATTCTCCACCACACCCCAAAACCGTCAAGCTTCCAAAAATTGTCAAGAAACTTCCAACTTACCCAATTATTATAAGAACTTTTCAAGATTAGTGAATCCAAGGTCTACTCAAATCATCCACCATCCCATTTGCCACAAGCACTTAAACAACAATTTGTCATCCATATTACACACTTTCTCAAATAGTCACCGTATAGCCAAGCTATTCCTTTAAATTTGAAGAAAATGTCCTGACGCTAATCTTATAATAAATACTAAATAAATAGAGCCCTTCACTTGTCTTTGCCCGTCCCTCCATTTTAAAGCAACATAGGTGGAACAACAAATATTTTGGCAAAGCCTTCAATCCAAATTCATTAAAAACTTCCAAGAGTTATTTCTTCACAGTCTCATGATATAATGCTATGAGATAAGCCATCTAGGACAAGAGCTTTTCCAACATCAAGAACCAAATTGTGCCCTAATCACCTCAAATTTTCTCCTTAGTTCACCATCAATGCTCCAAAGATACCTAGTTTGTTTAACGACCATATCCTCAAACATTTCTAGTTTCGATCAGATTTGTACAATCACTAGTTTGTTTAACGACCATATCCTCAAATCTTTTTGCATTTTTGGTTATTGTCCATTATCAACTGAGTTTGCAATTAAATTCCTCATCCTCCCACTAGATACCCTATGACAGTAAACAATGTTACCATCACCCACCAACCATTCTACATT
The DNA here is from genome assembly GCA_947561395.2 of Buxus sempervirens. Lineage (NCBI taxonomy): Eukaryota > Viridiplantae > Streptophyta > Magnoliopsida > Buxales > Buxaceae > Buxus > Buxus sempervirens. The sequence goes on from OX387193.1 coordinate 9,400,004, forward strand.
AGATATTTCATGCCTTAAATTTCCTTTGAATTAACTTCAAAATGAATGTATTTTGCTCTTTCCAATACATTCATAGTTTGTCACTCTTTACAAAGGATAAATTCACACCAAAGCCTCCTTTTTCATTATCATAAGCCTCCAAAAATCTTAATTATTCTGTTCTTTTAAATCTCACCATAAACAGTCCCAATGAACATGAATTTGTGACCAGTCATTCTCTAATAAGAAGGCAAAAGTGTTTTTGCTCACCTACTGAGATTCCAATAATCTTGATCAACGGTATATCTTCCTTTGAATGGCTCCAATAAATATTCCATCTCAATGCCCTCAAAGTTGTCAAAGTCCTCACTAGTCACTACTATAGAATTCTTGCTCACCAAGTAACTCATACTTAGCCAACCAAAGTGTTCTAGCTTACTAACCAATTCGTATATGACAAATTATACTTCTTCTACGGATAACAGAAATCCAAGCCCCCAAAAATATGTATGATTTTCCACCTGGCCAAATTCCTTCAGCATTTCCCAAATACTACAGCCCAAAATTCCATTAAATGAGTGTACCTTTTCAACTCATCCTAAACTATTCAATTGCCCAAACATCCAAGGATATGCATGTAGGATTGTATTCCATCTACGCTCAATATGTTGTCCACCAATGCTTATTTTGTGCAAGTTAACCTTTAGACCCAGATGGCTTCCTAGAATAAGTTATTATGAATCTCATATTTTTTTACACTCAAAAGGAGAACCTTCAAGGAAAATAATAGTGTCATCGACATAGAACATGTACGAGATCCTCAAAATACACCTTTCAACACTAAGCCCTTCAATTTGCTTACATGTAACCAATGTAACAAAGGAACAAAGATAGTGAATCTCCAAGCCTAATGCCTCTAGAGGATTCAAGAATCCTTTAGGAGCTTCCACCATGGTATTTGCCATAAGCATCCCATCTATGATTCATATTCATTTTTACACAATTTTCATTAATAGTTTTAATAGACCCAGGCAATTCTTTTAAATGTAAGGAAAAAAAAAAGAGCATTGGTACCGACTGCATACTAACTACCAAAAAAATAGATGGGACAGAAGTCCTTCATTTGTCTTACCTGTCTTGCATATTAAGGAATGGATGCGCAACCAATAAATCAACTGACAATGCCTTTAACCCAGAATTCACTAAAAGCTTCCCCAATTTCCTGCAGGATAATATCCTAACACATTTGGTACAATCCTATGGGAAAGCCATCCAAACCAAGAGCATTCCCCAATCAAGATCCAAATTGTTCTCTTAATCTTGAAGAACTTTTCAATAATCCACTTTCTCTGCCCCAAAGAAAAGAACCTCCAAAGAAACATCTCTAACTTCGACCAGATTTGTACAATCACTAAAGTTTTCTGCAATAGAGTCCTCAAATCTTTCTGGGTCTTCGACATTGTTCCATTATCAATTAAATTTGTAATAAAATTCCTTCTACCACTAGCTACCTCATGACCGTACCCAATGTTACCATCACCCACCAAGCATTTTACATGACTTCTTTGTCACCAAAACTTTTCTCCACATATCAACTCTAAGATGAATGAGCTTCCGCTTCACACTTTCCACCTCATTCACAATTCTATACCCATCTAGCTCATTCACAATGCCCCTTCATTATTTCAAGTCTTCCAACATAAATAACTATTCCCTCCTAAATCCTCCTTTAAAAAGTTTTGCTGAACATGAATTTATGACCTGCTCTCCAAAATTCCTCCTACACTGAAATCTTCATTGTATGTGATTTTAAATCTTGATTTAACCAGTCCAAATGATCGTAAATTCATGAGCCAAGAGCACGTCCCTAAGATCATTCTTTTGTATGATTTGATAAATCATCATCATATGAAGAACATGCAGAAAGAGGAGACTCCAAATAAGCCTCAAGTCAAAGAAGCTAAGAATACTAAAGGCAAAAGAAGGTTTGATGGACGTAATGCCACAAGCTCATCAGTATTTTTGACGAAATGAATACCTCCTCACCAAATAACTTTCCAGAAATGAAATAGGGATCCATCCCCTACTCCAACCCTAACACTCGCAAAGATTAGAGAGCAAAGCACAATGATTTCATTCTAGGAAGCTGGAAAAACGGCCTTTTCAGTCCACATCTTTTTGATCTATGCCAATTTTGCTTTTGATTATTGCATCCCTTCTCCATCTCCTAAGAATTGCAAAAGCCATTGACCAAAGACTTAGATGATTCCTATTCATCAAATCACTCATTGAGGCTAAAAAGGCCTCTTCGCTTATAGACCTAATCCTATATGACCAAGTGATCCTTCTCAATCTGCCGCCTCACAAAAAGATGCATGGATCAATGAACCACCGTAGACACCCTCCTAAACATTTTAATACACCAACATCAACCAAAAAAAAAAAAATTTTCAAAAAGATGACCTCATAATCGAAACCCTACCGCCCAAAGTTATGTACCATTTTTTTTTATCGGTAATAAAGATTAGCTTAAAATGAAAGCTGAGAAACAGATACAATACTGTTCACCAAGGGTGAACATAACTCCCCCCACCCCCCCCCCCCCTCCCCCCCCTCCCATCCTCTACAGGATGTTAAACTCCTCACACATTAGAACATCCTGACATTTCAAACCCTTACAAGACTCCACAACAGACGCCCAATAGAGGATAAGACTTAGCGAATATTTGAAAAGAGCATCCTGAGACCTTTCCTTATTCTCAAAGATCCTATTAATCCGTTCCTTCCAAACTGCCCACATCACTGCCCCAGGAGTCAATCTCCAAAAAACCTGGCTAGGAGAGACCCCTTTTGAGATCTTCATAGAGCTGGCAACGGGTCGGGTTGGGTCGGGTCATAATCAGGGTGGTGGTTAATCGGGTCAGGTTCGGGTTGGACTAAATTAAAAACAGGTTTAACCCGCCAACCCGTTTATTATTATTTTTATTTTTTATTTTTGAAAAAATATGATTAAAATAGGGTTGGGGGTTAATTGGATCGGGGTTGTGCCGGGTTTGGGTTGGGGGTTAATCAGGACAGGACACTTTCCCGCTTTTTTCGTTAATCGGGTTGCCGATTAATAAACGGGTCAACCCAAACCCGTTTAACTCGGGTTGACCCGTCAGGTTGGGTTGCATTTTGCCAGCTCTAGATCTTCCAACATAGAAGAAGCTTAGACACATCTTCAGGCTGAACCCATGCTACTCCAAATTTAGCTAAATAAGTATTCCAAATTCCACTTGTGACCGAGCAACGAATGAGAAGATGATTCACTGTCTCCACATCAAATTTGCAAAGACTACATCTACTAGGAAGCTGCCATCCTCTCTTCATCAAATTATCCGAAGTTAAAAATTTTTCCAACACTGTAGTCCACAAAAAGAAACCTACCTTTGAAGGGAGTAAGGGTTGCCGTAACAGATTGTGAAACTTGAAGATGAGATTTTGCCTACAAAGATAATTATAGAGCCTCTTCATAGAGAAAATCCCATCACTACTCCTTGTCCAACTCATTAAATCTTGATGAGAATCCAACTCCTTCCTATTTATGCATTCGAGAAATTGGGCCAATCCTTCCAACTCCCAATCGAAAATTCCTCATCTGAAATTTAAGTTCCATTGTATGCCTCCCACTCCTTAGGAACACAAGTCTGCAACAAAGGCTTGTGGGGATGTGGATACGCTGTACAACATAGGGTATCGATCCTTGAAAACTACATTAGAACACCAAGGATCCGACCAGAACCTCAACCTGTCTACCCTCCCCACTTGAAACTTAACCCCTGCCTCAACCATAGGAGACAATCTGCATATAGGCCTCCATAAGCTGCAACCAATTCTACCATTCACCTGATCTGGGAGCCACCTCACCTCATCATAGCCATATTTAACCACAATTAGGTTCCTCCATAGACTGTTTACCTCCTGGCCAAATCTCCAACACCACTTCGCCAAAAGGGCTTTATTGAATAGCCGTACGTTTCTTATTCCCAAGCCACCTTCATTCTTTGGTTTACAGCCCTCCTTCCAAGCTACCAAATGGTACTTGTTGGACTCCTCCCCTCTTGCCCATAAGAAAGCCTTCTGTAACTTTTCAATACTCTCTAACACTGATTTCGGGGCTAATAAAGTTACGTACCATTTTTTCAAGCTAAACAATCCCCTCTCGCTCTTATTTTCCTCATTTCTCACTCCATTGAAAGATTCGATGTTAGTTGGAAGCAACACCAGTGTCAAAGATTCTTTGGTAATTTTATATTTTTACTATCCATTTGCATCATTTTTCAAATTAATCAATTTGTTGTCTATTGTATTTTGTACATGAAATGCAACACTCCTTTCCATGGATTCCACAAAATATCTTTTTCTTGGATTTCTTGTGATGTCAGGTTGATCTCTTTCATTTATATGTCACTTTTTTCTAGAGGTATGCTTGGATAATAATAAGAGTTCAAATAAACATGGGAATCAAAATGCATGAGTTGCAATTATTTTAACTAGAATAACTGACTTATTGAAATCGAAGAAACAACAAACATAATGTGAAGAAATAAATTAATTTAAGAAAAAGCACAAATCCAGGGAGAAAACGTTAAAAGAACTATTTACATAAAAAAGATAACCAAATGAACTTCTAAGAAAAATTTAAGTCCTATAAAACCATAATGATAGTATAAAAGAGAGCCTTAAAACATTATAAATAGATCAAAAATAAATATAAAAGACACTAAAAATTCTCAGATTTGTTGACCATGTGGGATTAATTTTCTCAAATCATGTGTTTTTAAGATTTTGCATAAGAAAGAGGGAAGAAAAATCAGAATCTAATCCTATCTCTACACCAAAAGGAGTCTACAATTCAACTTCCAAATTATCCTTCTAGCTTGCTTCTCACCCAAAAATATTCCAATACAATGATGGCTCTCAACAAGTGTCACAATTGTTTTACAAGTTCTCAGATTTCCTACCAATCTTGATGCTCTCACAATATGAAAACGGGAAGGATCAAATGAGGCTAGGTCACTCTTTAAATTTTTAGTTTCTAAAATTTATATGCATAAAAAAAATTATCTTCCACTAATAAATAACAGCAGTTTAAAAATCAGCATATTAGTTCAACTGTATCAACCATCGATATCTACAGTTTTCAAGGAAAACATCCAAAAGTTGACAAATTTCTACTCTTTATTAAATCATAATACTATTAAAAACGAATAAAGTAGATATCAATCATATCATCAAACAAATATATTAAAAATGTTTATAATTTGTTAAAAGGTAATCATCGACAGAAAGCTTATATTAAGACAAGGAAATATAATAAAAATGTTCAAAAGGAGATTTCAAAATAATACCAATATCCTAGGCATTCATTTAATAGTCATATTATGTGAAATTTTATAATTATACTTATTGTCAAACAGAGGCAACCAAATTTGCCTTTAAAAGAATCTGTAGAAGTAATAGAAAATGTTCCAATTTTTCATTCCAAGTCAAGCTAAGCTTCTAATCTTTGTTAGCTAAAATTAGTTCAACAAGATCAACTTTAAAGGCATTAACCAAAGATAAGAACCACAAGATTTGAATTATGCATTGTAATTCCCATGTATATCTGCATTGTAAGTTTAATACTAAACAAAAAATTTCAACAAATATGAATTTAGAATAATAAGGTTTGCAATTCATATGCATCTTGATTCAAATGTTTATTTGAATCCATACAATCCAAATGTACCACAAAAGAAAGTAACCTGAAATTAGATTAAACATCAATATATTTTATAGAATCCACGCAAAAGACTGTTACATTAAAAGTATAAAAACTTAAATACAAGATAGAGAGGAAGGATGAAAAATAAAAATATAAAACATCCCTTCCAAGAAACCAATTAAAAAGTGCTGATGAGACGTAGTGACTTGGCGAGCGGTGGAATTCGGCACTAGTGTTCGTCGGCTATGGTTGGATAAAGGCATTGGTGAACATCGGGGGTACTGGGCGTGGGTTAGCGATAGTGGAGAATCACAACAGAAGGTGAAGGTGTAGCATGGACAGGAGTCATTTCGTCGATTAGAAGTGTCAACAAGAGGCAATGACTTCGTTGTGTGCCAGAGTCATTTCACTGGTGTTTGTCCCTCAGATCTGCGTTGCAGACGTCCGCCTGTGACAGAGAGGTAGGTCGGAGGTACTGTTGATTTGGTGTAGAGAAGAAAGTGTGCCTTAGAAAAGAAAGTGGGCCAACCATTTTTGTTGAAGTCAAAGAAGAGTGGAGGCGAGCTTTGTCACTGAGTATGGCGATAGGTAGGAGAGAGGGAAATCGAGGTTTCAAGAGGTCGGAGAATAAGCAAAGTAAAAGCAACCATGGGTTCGAAAGGGGGAGTGGTAGTAGGAGCTGGTCGCTCAGAAGGGTGAGGAAGCATAAGCTCGTCATTCAACGGAAATCATTTCTGTTTGAGAGGTTCATGGCTGGTTCTTGTCAAAATCTGAGTATAACTGAGAGGTCCAGCAATCATTTGCAATGGCTAGTTTTCCAAGAGGATGAATGGAGATGGCTATTTTCAAGTCTGCATACACTTGAAAAGGGATCGGACTCGTATAAGGTGGTCGGAGTGTTAAGATCTAGGGAGAGTGGTGGTGGGAGTTGTCGTTGGGGATGCTTCGTATCTAGGTTTGGAATGCAAAGTAACTAGAGCCTAATATTTCCCCAAGATCCCAAACCGAACGATTGGAATTTTATATGTTTAGCCATTGACGAAGTTATGCGTTGCTCTAATCCGTTTACGCAGAAAGCCAGGGAGGATGGTCATGTGGACAGGGTTTGAGAGCGTTCATCAGCAACACCCAAGCTGTTTGATTTGGTAAAAGAAAATGGGATTGACGGCAACCTTCTAAACATGGTGTTGGTTCCAGAAGTTGAAGTTTGTCAAATGGATTCTAGATTGAAATTTGTTGTGTTGTGTCATCAACCATATGGTGGTGTCAACTGGAGGAGAGCACAACATGAATTCTAGCAGGTGCACAATACGAACTGCTTGGTATATGAATTAGCGGCTAGAAAGGCGGTTATATTTGCTAACTCGGAGCAGGATGCTAAGCGGTTGTGTGAGAGGAAAGAGATTCGGTTTGGAATGTAATCAAAAGTATTCCTATCATGATATGTGATTCATAGTCGGGTAAACATAGGCCCATTCTATTCGGGGGGTTCTTGGTTTGTTGTTGAAGGAATTCAACCACACCTTCTGGCTCCTGCTAGTCTACTACTATAAAATTAGTTGGTGAAGCGTGTGGAGGTATTCTACATGGTGACATTGAAATTCTCCAGAATAATATAAGTAAAATTACTTTGTCGATTAAGGACAAAATGGCTAGGCGCATCCCAAGATCAATTTGCCTTTGGGATGGTGCAAAGTATTTTGAAATCATATGTGATAAACTCGTGATAGGTTGCCACAAGCCGCACCCAACTATGCCTTTGACAGGTTAGGCATCCAGGTTTTTGGATTGTAATCATACTCGGGTATGACCAACCTTCTCCATAACCTTCCCTCTTCTCTATCGAATCACCAAAACCATTTAGCCAACAGAGCCCTATTGAACAAACGAAACTTCTTTATCCCCAAACCACCATCTTCTTTGTCTTTGCACACCTCCTTCACCAAGTAATACTTCCTAGCCCCAACCTCTCCAAAGAAACTTTCTTTGAATCTGCTCCAAACTTTTAGCAACAGAAATCAGAATAAACATAGAGGAAAGAAGATATGTAGGCATATTCGATAAAGAATTCTTAATAAAATCTAATTTGTTGTGCATCCAAGCCAATTTGTTGTGCATTCAAGCTATCACGGGTTCCCAGACAGCTATAGCTTTCAATTGAGCCCCAATAGGAATACCCAAATAAATCATAGGGATCGAACCAAGTTGAAATCCCACCATATTGCTCAATTCTGCTGAAGCTTTAGGACCATCGCCCACATTGAATATTTCACTCTTCTGAAGATTCACTGTTAAACCAAATACTACCTCGAAACAAGTGAGAAGAACACGTACCATCATATTTTGAGATGAGAGGGCTTTACAAAAAAGCGTAGCATCATCCGCAAAGATTAGATGCGAAATGGATAAACCCGCAAATCCAACAACTACTCTTTCTATAAGCCCATGAGATGAAGCTCTCTCCACTAATCTTCCAAAGGCTTCCATCACAATCATAAACAAGAGAGGAGAAAGGGGATCCCATGTCTCAACCCCCTAGAAGCCCCAAGAAACCCTGCAGCTGTGCCATTAACGGACTAAAAAAGATGCCGTCGAAATGCACACCAACATCCATCATCTCCATTTAACCCCAAAACCCATTCTAAGAATCAAATACAAAAGGAAATTCCAGTTCACATGATCATATGCGTTCTCAAGATCCAATGTGCACAACATCCACTTCTCATTACCCTCACTGGATTGAGTCTAAACATCACTGGCAACCATAACTTCATCTATAATCTGCCTTCTGTTAACAAAAGAATTTTGATACTTACATATGATGGTAGGCATTACTGGTCAAAATCTATTAAAGAGTAACTTAGGATAGAACTTTATAAAAACTGATCACCAGACTAACTGGCCGATAATCTTTTAAAGATTCTGCACCTTCCTTTTAGGAATAAGAGATATAAATGTAACATTTAGACCTTTTTCCCAGTGGGCTGCTGCAAAGAAATCTTGTATAGCATTGGTAAAATCGTCCCTGATACAACTCCTAAAAAACTCAATGGACAACCCATATCGACCAAGTGTTTTGTTAATTTCCAACTCCTTCAACCTCTGTAACACTTCTTCAGTCATTTTTTGTTCCAACTTGTCACTTTGTTCTTTCAAGTTCTGATACAATGTTAAAGTTCAGTCTGTCTAACAATGGGCGAACTGTCACCTTTTTCCCAAGAAGGTCCAAGTAAAAATCTACAGATCCCTGCTTGATCTCCTTTACCTCCAAAAGAAGCTCATTGTCTACCCTCAGCCAATCAATATGATTTCCCCTCCCTCTAGCCAAAGCTTGCTTGTGGAAAATACTTGTAATTCTTATCTCCCAAATTAAGCCATAACGGCCGGGATTTTTGTCTCCAGCAAATTTCCAACATTGAAGGATTCTTTTTGTACTCCAATCTCAATCTCTCTCTTTCAATCCAATCTTTTGATTCCAACTTACCATCCTCTTCAAGTTGGTCCAACTCCTCAAATTTTGAAATTAATTCAATCACTTTCTCATCCATCCGACCAAAATCATTATTCCACTTCCTGAATTTTTTTGTTCCAATGCTCTTAATTTCCTATAAAACACATAGGAATGGGAACCATGGAAATCCATTTCCTACCACAGATCTCAAACCAATCCAAGAAAAAAGCTATCTTCAAGCCACATATTCCCAAATCTAAATGAAGCCGCTTTCCATTTAGATCCGAGAATATAAGCACAGAACATAAAAAAAAAGAAGCAAATATTAGGATACTAAAATTTGATGATTAAAGAAAACTAACAAAAAACACTGAAAGAAGACAAAAAACGACAAACTAACATTCAACGAAAAAAGTAAAACAAAATAGAAATAAAATAGCATATAGAAAAAAAGAAAAAACATACTCTATAAGATATTCACAATAAATTAATTGCCTTACAAAAACCTAAGTAAGAACGGAAACATGGATCAAATAAGATAAAAAAAAATATAAACAAAAATAGCGAATCAAATAATAAAATAAAAAAATATCAACCAAAAAAATAAATATTAACAACTTAAAAAACAAAATCAACGAAAACATATATAAATAGGGAAAAGACAGGATACTAACATTCGATGATTAATGAAATCCTAAAACCAAATAAAAACTTATAAATTCACCAATTAAACTTTAATCAAAAATATAAAAAAAAATTAGGGAAAAAAATGAAAGACGAGTCATACAAAGTATGAAACAGCAAAAAGTATAAACCCACAAAAAATGTAAAAGAAATCTAAAAAAAAAAATCCGAAACAAAGACCTTGAGGTATAAAACATGGGTAACTTTTATTATATTATATCACAACAAAAGCATGTAAAAACAAATCAAAATATAAAACACAAATAATATCAAGATATTCGACAGATAAAATCTGTGAAAAAAGAAAGACAAAGTAAGTAAAAGACTATTGAATCATATCATAAAAGTGAAAAAAAGAATAAGTATTTCTCTTATTTTCAAGAAATATAGCAAATGGGATAAACACATTTGAACTAACGAATAAAATATATGAAAAAATATAAAAGAACCAAAATATTTTTAAGCTTTCCGTCATACCCTAAAGAAAGGAAACCAAAGGATGATACGTATACATGTTTTCATATATTGATTTGTTTTTAATTTTTTATTATGATTTAAGTATTTCTCTTATTTTTCCTATGCTCTAAGGTTTTTCTTTAGATTTTCTATTTAGGTTCTACTACTAACTTTAATATAGTGAATGATCATTTCCTTTTTGAAGATATACACCTACATATCTTTTTAAATTTTTCTGATTTTGATCTTGTATTAATGTTTCCTTACTAAGTTCATTGTAGTATACATTAATATTTCTCTTTTGGGCAATATTTACTCTTATTTGTCCTTCACTTTATTAATTTTTGGTCTTAATTAGATTTGACTCTTCTTTCTCGTTTTCCTTCGATTTTATCTCTTAAAGGCATGACGGAAAGCTTAGTAAGAATTTCGATTCTTTAGTATTTCATACCATTCTGTTTTAATAAACACAAAGTGAATGTAAAAAGTACTAATTCAAAAAAGTGGAACAATAACAAATCATTGAAAAAATTTAAAAGGAAGCAAAGAACAAGAAAAAGAAAAAAAATAAAATAAAATAAAATAAAATAAAATATATTATAAAATACAAATCACAAATAGAAATATATAAAAATTAACTCATGAAATTAAAAAAAAAATTTAAAACTAAAACATATTTTCTTCTCAATTTAAATAATATTTCCTTATTTAAATATCATGAAAATATAGAATCCATAATCAGAAAAAAGTCTACTAATTTTCTATGATTGAAGAAATAACTCAAATCAACAAGGAAAAAACTTAAAGAAGAACAAAATATCTGAGTTAAATATATGAAACAACAAAATTGATAATTGGAAGAGAGCATTCAAATCAAACGCAAAAATATATACATCGCAATCCAAACCACAATAAAAAAAAAACCTTAAGGGGAAAAAACCCAATGATACCCAAAAATAAGAATCAATTAAATTGTTATTTAAATCTTAAATTTAAATAAGAAAACTTAGCACATGAACTTAGAAAGCAAACATAGATTAAGGGGAAAAAAAGCCTCAATCAATGATCTGGAAAGAAACTGAAACTGTTACAAAATCTATAAATTTAAATGCAACAAAAAAGAAGAAAAAGAAATTCAGTGTGTCATCAATTGAAAATAAATAAAAAGCAAAAAGCAAAAACAATAAATTAAACAACAAAATAGTTCCACTTTGATTAATTTAAAAAAAAATAGTAAAATATGAAATGAAAATAATTAGAAATATTGAGATACTTAAATCAATGAAATATCAAATAAAATGTGAAGAAAATATCTTAATTTAGGAAAAAAACACAAATCAATGGAGAAAAAGTTTAAAAGAACTTGTTACATAAAAAGGATAACCAAATGAATATTACAAAAAAAAAAAAGAAAAGGATAACTAAATGAACTTCAAGGAGAAATGTATATCATAAGGGGAAAAAACATTAATTGTAGTATACAAGAGTTAGCAACTAAATTGTTTTAAATGGATAAAAAAATATAAAAGAGTCTACAATTTCTCAGATTTCTCACCAATTGCGATCATACTCTCTAATCATGTGTTTCCGCTGCTCTTTTTTCTTTTCATGCTACTATAAAACCACATTAAAATTCCCAAAAACTAGCAAAGGGAAATCTGAATCCCTGAACAGCTCTCTAAGTTTACCGCAGAATTGCTCCCTACCTTTAGGACAAGGTGGGTGGGGTATTCAGAAACTGATCGCGAAGGTATGTAAATTTGATAACAGAGTGTGAGTACCCAAAATTTCAACTCCACTCTGCTCTCTACCGTAGCATCCCACATAATCAAAATGCCCCTACCTGAACCTAAATAAGGTAAAAATTCCCTTTCTAGGTCAATATCTGACCATAGCCTACTCATTGATCGCCTCTAAGCAAATTCTTTCTTGGTTTCTAGAACCACCACAACATCGAGATTTACTCGGAAACAGTCTTTAATCGTTTTTTTTCTCTCTTTAAACCACCCCCCACCCACTTATCTAATCCCAAATTTTGCATGACACTTATCCATTAAGGAAGGAAGGACAATTGAACTTCACGCTCACACCCTCTAATCCACCTCCTTAATCCCAAAATGCTTCCACTTTAAAACAAAGTCCAAAACCTCCGAATCCAATTGACTGAGGGTTTTCATCCTAAAAAGGAGTTCATAAAATTCTTCAGCAAATATTTCAACTTTTCATTCCAAATCAAACCAAGTGACTAATCTTTGTTGGCTAAAATTGGTTCAATAGCACCAACTTGAAATTTTGAAGACATGAGCACTTTGATTCAAGCAGCTCTAGACAGTTCATTGGCCTTAGCTGCGCTCATGGATTGATATTTGCACAGAGATCAGATCCACATATCCTTTGAATATTGTGTTCCAATGGAGTGCACTAGCAGGAAGATGAGATCTCCATTTTACAGGATTATGATCTGGTTGGTGTTCTCTGGTTCCTCTATGGGCTCTCCATATATCAGCTATTATTCTTTCTTCTCATTTGTTTTGTTTTGCATATCTACTATTCTCTTTTGTCTCTCGTACTTTCCATCATCCTTTTGATTTTCGATAACACATCTTAATTACTTGTAAAAAAAATATAACACAAACAAACTAAAAGGGAAAAGGTATCAAATCAGATAAATCAACAAATAGAAAGATATCAATCAACCCAAAGTAACAAATGGGATATAGATGAACACAAGAAAAAAAAGGAAAAAGAAAAAAAGACACATTTCAGAAAAGACTAGTACACTACAAGTGCAAAATCTTTAATACAAGGCAAACAAAAAGGATGAAAAATGAATAAATAAAATATCCTTTCGAAGAAATTATAGAAAGGAATGGAAACACATTACAAGCAACAATGGACGTAATTGTTCTCGCATGTTAATAAGAATGTATCAAGTCCTAAAAATTTATAAAACATGCTAAACCATAAATAAGCATATTAGCCATGCAAATTTTCAAGTTCTTTCAATCTATAATTGATGATTTTATAAACCATTTCATCTACTATGGAGTGATCCAATGCTTACACTACACACACACATATGCTGCAAGTAGTACACAACTTGTAACACAGTAGGATTATAATTATCAATTAATCAAGTACATGGAATCTAAAATATATAAATACAAATACAAACACACACAAATATATGGACACGTATTTACTAAATCAACGAACATCAACACATTTCTAGCATGAGCTACAGGGCCATAAAATTTGAAAATTTGAAAAAAAAAATTCAAAAAAGCAACATTGTTTTCAACATATAAAATGAACAAAACAAAAGATGAAACAAAATCATAAATCGTATAGCTCATTACTGTACAAATAAAAAAAACCATCTAAGCAAGCATTACAGATGGCCTATCAAGCATTAATGGAGCTTGCATGTGTTAAAATATTATCCATATGGCTTATCCAGAGGCCACTAAACAAGCATTATAGACAAAACGATCCTTCCACATGCCATCACCACCCACTCCCCGTCCACGAAAAAAAAATCACCATGTCTCACCAGGCAACAACATTTTAAGAGAATGATAGGCCCCCAATCAGATGTACTTATTTCACAAAGAATAAGAGCCCAAAAGTATAATGGGGTTTTCAGCTCATGGGTATAATGGGGTTTTTGTTAGTAGCCTAGTAAGTGAGGAATAAAAGTGAAGGGCGGGTAATTGGGTGGGGTACTCAGGCAATGGTTCTATCGTGAATCCTCTGAGTTGGGAGAGAACGAAGGCTTTCAAAATCCTCCTTAGGCTAAACTCTTCTTCTTCTTTCATTCTTTCAACCTCGATACAGATTTACAACATTGATCCATTGACAATGCTCACTATTCTTCACAATTCTTTTCTTAATTCATAAATTTCTTCTACTGTTTTTTTGGATCTTATCATCTCTGGTAACAGAGCATCTAAATCAGCTGGGAATGGCAACGACAATGGAATCAAGGATAGAAAAATTCAACTCGAAAGTTGCTGGAGTGTCGTCGAGAGTACTTGCAACGGATTCAGCAATTTTGTAGTTGAAGAACCAAATGATGGATGTTGTGGAAAAGATGGCAGAACGTAACAATGACATCGCGCATCTTCATCAGAAATTTGAGGAGGTTTGTCATGCAATGATGCGAACTCAACGTGATAAGCAGCCTGTCACGGGCGAGAATAGTGAGATCTGATCAACAATAGGCAACCCAGGGAATTTTCACGCTTCTAACACAGCTGTAGTTGTGTCAATTAAGAAAATGGAAACCAATGTTCTGAATAGTAGTCATCGGAAGCTAAATCTACTTGTATTTAATGGAATAGAACCTAATTCTTGGATTTTCAAGGCGGAACGATATTTGTCCATGAACCAGTTGACCGATATAGAGCGAGTCATGACTGCCAGTGTTTGCATGGAAGGTGTGGCCCTGTCGTGGTTCAAGAGGGAGAAGTACTGCAAGCCAATTCGTAGTTGGGATGGATTGATGGCGTTGCTCCGTCAAAGTTTCAAAAACTCTAATCGCGGTTCCCTGCATTCTCGATTTCTGGCTCTCAAACGGGAAGGATCTATTGATGACTATCAAGAACAATTTGAGGTGTTGTCAGCTCCCTTGAAGAACTTGTTCGCGGAGACATTGGAAGGGGTCTTCCTTAATGGTCTTAGCAAAGAAATTCAAGCTGAGGTTCTTCTTATAATTAATCCGAAAGGAATGACAGAATTCATGGAGCTGCTAAAAGTGTGGAGGACCGGAATTTGCTCTTGAAGAAGATTTGTGATAGAGATAAATCAAGACCGTCGCGTTTATTACTTCCTATATGTCACAGCAAGAACAGCGAATTGTATCATGGACTCCCAATCGACAAGCCCCTATTGTTGAAAAGAACAACATGGGAAATCGTTGTAAAAAGAAAGAGTTACAAGTCCTTGTTATGCATGAGGATGAAGAGCAGGGGAGCAGTTGAGAAACCAAGGGAGAAAAGGGAAATTATTGGTGAGGAACACCCAGTTGCAAGGGTGGAGTTGTCCTTGAATTCAGTTGTGGGACTCACATCTCCTAAAACAATGAAGGTTAGGGGAAATATTTTGGGGCATGAGGTGGTAGCCCTAATTGATTGTGGAGCTACTCACAATTTCATTGCCATTGATTTTGTGGATCGATTGAGGCTTCCGATTACAGAGAAAGCAAGATACGGTGTTCTCATGGGCACTAGAGTGGTAGTAAAGGGCAGTGGAATCTGTAAAGGAGTGGTGATGTAGTTGCAGTCTCTTACAAATTGTGGAGGAATATTTGCCATTAGAGCTGGGCAGCTCCAATGTAATTCTCAAAATGCAGTGGTTGGCTTCTCTAGGCACCATGCAAATCAATTGGAGAAAGTTTACCATGACAGCACAAATGGGGGACAATATTATCACCCTACAAGGGGATTCTAGCCTTAGTAAATCCTTAGTATCACTCAAATCAATGGTCAAGACTATCCACCAAGAGGGTCACGGCATTCTTATCGAGCTGAGTAGCTTGGAAGGGGAGTTATCAGGACCTGTTCAGCAACCAGCGGCTAACGTCCAAGCCCTATTAGAACAGTTTGACCGCATATTTCGGGTTCCTAAGGGGCTACCTCCATCATGGGAGAAGGATCACTCAATAGTACTCAAGGCATGGAACCGATTAATGTGAAGCCGTATTGCTATCTTCACAGCCTAAAAAACAAGATCAAAAAGTTGATTACTGAGATGCTCACAGCAGGTATTATTTAACCAAGTACCAGCCATTTTTCTAGTCCTATTCTTTCAGTCAAGAAGAAATCCAGAGGGTGCAGGTTTTTCATAGACTATCGAGCTATTAACAAGGCTACAATTCCGGATTGGTTCCCTATACCTACCATTGATGAGTTGCTAGATGAACTCAACGGAGCCACTATTTTCTCCAAGTTGGATTTGAAATCGGTTATCACCAGATAAGAATGAAAGCAGAGGATGTTCCCAAGAAAACTTTTCAAACTCATGAAGGTCACTATGAGTTCCTTGTGATGTCGTTTGGCCTCACAAACGCTCCAGCAACATTCCAATCTTTAATGAATAAAATATTCAAGGGACTCTTACGGAAGTGTGTGCTTGTATTCTTCAATCATATTCTGGTTTATAATAGAACACAAGTTGAACATTTGACACATCTCAAATTGGTGTTAAGCATTTTAGAGGAGAACCATCTCTATGCTAATAAAACGAAGTGTTGTTTTGCTCAAACATTGGAGTATTTGGGACTTTTGATTTCAAGCAACGGAGTGGCAGCTGACCCTTCAAAGATAGAGGCTATGCTTAACTGGCCAGCACCGATTTCCATTAAAGCTCTTCGGGGCTTTCTTGGGTTGACCGATTACTATTGCTGCTTTGTTGCCAATTATGGGAAAATCGCTGAGCCTCTCACAGAGCTACTAAGAAAAGACAACTTTCTGTGGAATGCAAATGCTCACACAGCTTTTATCCAGCTTAAAGAAGCAATGACCAAGGTGCCAGTGTTAGCCCTTCCCGACTCTCTAAGCCTTTCATCTTAGAAACAAATGCTTCTGGGGTGGGATTGGGTGCCGTGTTGTCTTAGGTCTAGCGGCCAATTGCTTTTTTTAGTCAATCTTTGTCGGCTAGGGCATGATAAAAATCAGTCTATGAGAGGGAACTGGTGGCCATTGTGTTAGCTATACAGAAATGGCGACATTTATTATTGGGCCAGCACTTTGTTGTAAGAACGGACCAAAAGAGTTTGAAGTTTCTGTTGGAATAGCACCTAGTCAGTCCCAAACATCAAAAATGCCTAACCAAACTGCTTGGGTTCGACTTCGAGATTCAATACAGACCAGGCCTAGACAAAAAAGCAGCTGATGCCTTGTCAAGAGTGCACCATTGTGGGGAGATGGCTGTGTTAACAGTACCTCATGTTTTGGACTTAGCAAAATTGGAACATCAGGTTCAGCACATTAGAAACGCATTGATCGGCGACCCACAGTCCAAACCAGGGTGGACTTTGCTTAATGGACAGCTCTTTTACAAAGGCCAGTTAGTCATTGCATCTAAGTCCCATCTTCTTCCCTCTATTTTGCATGAGTTTCATTGCAGTGGTGTTGACGTGCAGGAATTATATTGGGAGGGCATGAAGAATGACATTAAGAAGTACGTAGAGAGTTGTCATAGTTGCCAACAAAACAAGTATCTCACAGCCGGTCTGTTACAACCTTTACCAACACCTACAGCTATATGGAACAATATAACCATGGATTTCATAAAAGGCCTTCCGAAGTCCCAAGGGGTTGACACTAGGACTGTAAACGGATCGGACTCGGACCGGATCTATGTGTATCCGAGTTCGAATCCGATTATATATGAGGATATCCGTTATCCGATTAAAATCCGACGGATATTTCAAATAGGTTATTGAGTTCGAATCCGATTATAATTTTGGAAACCGTATTCGAATCCATTTAATATTCGAATCCGTTAACCATCAACATAGATCCAGTCTGAAACCTAAACACAAAACTCAATTTTCACAGTAGCAAGAACGAAAAAAGAGAATCTAGAACCAATTAGCTCATCGAAAATAAGAAGAGCATCTGGAACAGCACCAAGCATGGGAAAAAACATAACACTTGTTGCACTGGCAAGGAGCTGCAACATTCCAAACCACACACTGGGGTTAACAAGAGACACAAAAAGGATCTGAGTAACAAACCCCCAGAACGAAGCATCCAACAACCTAAGAAAATAGACTAGACCAAAAAAGGAACACAGACGAAGCAAAATCCGATGAACCATTAAGGCAAATCCATTGGCTGCTCCTCCCATCACGGTCATCTGCATCTGCATCTGCCTCATCCTCCGTCTCTACAGCCATTAACGACGAAACAAAAACCAACAACAACCGAAACGTCGGGTGAAATCACTTCAGAAAGTGGAGAGGAAAGTGGAGAGTCGGACGAAATCACTTCAGAAAAACTATTTCTCTCGTCATAAGATGAGGATCTCCCTACGATTGAGTAGAGCAAGTTGAAAACGATTTGAGAGTCTTGAAATCGCAGGAAGTAGTCGATAACCGAGAAGAAAACCAGTGCAGGGCGGCCAAGAAACGAAACTCAGAAACCGTCAAACCGCTAAAAGCAAAGTGGGAGAAGAGAGTCTTTGACCGACTGGTCCGAAACCGACTGCAAAACCGCTTCTCTACTGACACAAAACCGCCTTGAACACAAACACTCAATCGCCAAGCAATCGCCAAATCCGCACGGTAAGAGACGCCCAGTACTACTTGGACACATGTCAAAATCATAATGATAAAATGTAAACACGGTAAGACCGATGAGATGACGAGCAATTAATGATTGCCAGCTTTAGGTTCAAGTTGTATTCACAAAAACTCTAAAGTTACGTAAGTGTCCCTTAGAATCTTTAAAAATTACAAAACATGTATAGAATTTAATCGGATCCGGATTTTTATCGGACGGATAAGACTGAATTCGAATCCGGATCCGATTATAATCGGATTTATTTTTTGGATCCAAATCCGATCCGACGAATATTTAATCGAATAAAAAATCCGATTATATCGGATTATTTAATCGGAATCGGATCGAATTCGGATCAAGATACGATCCATTTACAGCCCTAGTTGACACTATCCTTGTAGTGGTTGATAGGCTCCGCAAACATGGGCATTTCATAGCCATTAAGCATCCCTTCACAGCCAAGCGAGTGGCTGACTTATTTGTTCAGTATGTCTTGAAACTTCATGGGTTTCCCCGTTCTATTATTTCAGACGGGATAAGGTGTTCTTAAGCCACTTCTGGACAGAATTATTTCGCCTACAAGGCACGGTATTACGATTTACAAAGGAGTACCACATATCATCCACAAACCGATGGGCAACCGGAAGTGGTGAACAGAAGTATTGAGACTTATCTTCGTTGTTTTGCAAATGATCAGCCTAGGTCGTGGGTGAAATGGCTCCCTTGCACCAAGTATTGGTACAATACTTCCTTTCATACAGCTACTCACACATTCCCTTTTCATGTGGTGTATGGTCAAGAACCTACCCTTTGATTCATCTGGGTAATAACTCTTCAAATATTTCTACGGTAGACCAACAGCTACAAGAAAGAGATGCTATTTTGGATAAATTGAAGCAACAATTGCTTCGTGCAAAAGATTACATGAAGAATTTAGCTGGATAAGCACCGGCGAGATGTTTCTTTTCAGGTGGGGGACTTGGTATATTTGAAGCTGCGTCCATACCAATGCGCATCCTTGATGGCAAGAACTAATGGGAAACTAGCTCCTCATTTTTTTGGGCCTTATCCAATGATCCAGAAAATTGGGAAGGTTGTTTACAAATTGCGTCTACCAGCTTCAAGCTCCATTCATCCGGTCTTCCATGAGTCCCAACTGAAACGTAACATCGGCCCTGTTTCTACCAGTCCACAATTACCTCCTAGTATCAGCCCGACCCCAGAATGGGGGTTAGAACCTGCGGCTGTTCTAAGGATTCGACCTTGTTGAATTGTGTGGAGCCTGATCATACTGGACACCCAGCCACAGCCGTCACGGATCGACCATTTCCATTGTATTAGGGTTATATATCCCTTGTTGTTATTTTATCCTTGTAAGCTTCTACCATTTGAAAATATAGTGAAACAGAACCAGCGGCCGTGGACGTAGCCCTATTCTGGGGTGAACCACGTAAAATCTCTGTGTCTTCTTGTTTAATTCTTTCTGTCGTTTTCTTTGCTTCTCACGATCTCTAAGAATCAGGTCGGATTCCTTACAGACCTAGTAATGGGGACGCATCATCCAACTCCAAAGTTTTAATTCACTGGAAAGACATGACTCAACAAGAGGCAACGTGGAAGCCTTTTGACTTGGTGCAGCAGTGATTTCCAGAATTTCACCTTGAGGACAAGGTGTTTCTTTTGGCAGAGGGTATTGATAGACCCCCAATTAGATGTACTTATTTCAGAAAGAATAAGAGCCCAACAGTATAATGGGGTTTTTTGCTCAGGTGTATAATGGGGTTTTTGTTTGTAGCCTAGTAAGTGAGGAATAAAAGGGTAGGGCAGGAAATTGGGTGGGGTATTCAGGCAGTGGTTCTGTCGTGAATCATCTGAGTTGGGAGAGAACGGAGGCTCTCAAAATCCTCCTTAGTCTAAACTCTTCTTCTTTCATTCTTTCAACCTCGATACAGATTTAAAGCACTGATCCATTGACAGTGATCACCATTCTTCACAATTCTTTTCTTAAATCATAAAATTCTTTTACTATTTTTTGGATCTTATCAGAGACATACCAAATACCTTCATTTTAACAATATATTAAGAACTACTAACAAATTTAGCAAATGTGATTAATATTTGTATTTATACTATTTATTAGATAAGGTTATCAATTACAAAAGACATGTTCTTGAACTACGTAAATTTAAACCTTCTGAAGAATATTCTTTATATAAGCATTAATTACTTTCATGGACAGTTAATAGCGTTACAATTCATTCTATAATCCAAGATGCAGTGCACAAATATTAGAACGACAGATCATCCTTCTTGAGGTTGGCCCTGAATGGATATCAAGCTCGTTTACATCCATATATTCCAGACTTCCACATATTCAAGATTTCAAGACTTCCAAGCTTCCACCACATTTTCCAATTCCAGACTTCAAGACTTCCAAATTTCCAGGCTTCTAGATTTGCTAGACTTACAGGCATCCAGACTTCTAGATTTTGATTTTCCAGACATCCAGAATCCAGATTTTCTAGACCTCCAAATTTTCTAAATTTCCAGATTTTCCATAGTTTTCATACTTTCCAGATTTCAAGTATTGTAGACTCATGGATTCGTATTTGCATATCAGATCCATATACACTTTGGACATTGTGCTTCAGTGGAGTGCACTGCTAGGCAGATGAGGTTTTCTACTTTACAAGATTATGATATGTTTGGTCTTCACTGATTGCTCAAAGCTCACCCTATATCAGCTGAGGTTTTCTACTTTACAAGATTATGATATGTTTGGTCTTCACTGATTGCTCAAAGCTCACCCTATATCAGCTGAGGTTTTCTACTTTACAAGATTATGATATGTTTGGTCTTCACTGATTGCTCTACGAGCTCACCCTATATAAAATATTGTTCTTTCTTCTCATTTGCTTTTCAGCACCTCTGTTCTTCTCTTTCATCCCTTGTAATTTCTAATACCCTTTTGACTTTTAGTCACTCATCTCCATTACTTATCCCAAAAAAAATCTAAACAAAAAAAAAATTGAAAAATTGAAGGAAAATAAATATTCAAAATATTATAAGTACATCCCAAAAGAATTACATTGGGTTAAAAAAATAATCGTAAAAGCATATATAAATCAAATCAAATAAAAAAAATAAGTTCATTTAAAGCTTCGGTGACACAAGAATATGAAAAATTAATCTAGAATACAACAAAATTTGAAAAATAGCATTAATGAAATTAATTAAAAATCATATAAATATAGCGAAAAAATAAATAACAAAATGAAAGAAAGTATTACTAAATTTCATGTAATATTCTTCATTTTTCATGCAAAGACTAGATTTATATCTCAAGAAATAGATTTAATGTAAAAATGAAAAAACAAATACAACTAATAAAAATATATAAATACTAAATCGAAGATAAGAAAATTTATTTTCAATCATTCAATAAAAAGCGCAAATCTTTAGAGAAAAAGATTATAAGAATTTAACGAAAAAGGGAAATATGTATCAAATAACAATAAAAAAAATTAACAAAAATCATGAATCGAACAAGCGTATAAGAAATAACTACATAAAAATACATTATAACTACTGATGTAATGGAAAAACATATATAAATAGGGAAAAGATAGAAATATTATATCACAAAAAGGATACTAACATTCAATCATTCATGAAATCCTAAAACAACCAAAGAAAACTTTAATAAATTAACTAATTAAATTTTCCCCGAAAATCAAACAAAAAATAAAAAAAAACGAAAAAAGAAAAGAAAAACAAAATAAGAGTTTAAAAATATGAAACAGCAAAAAATGAAAAACAACAAAAAATTTGAAATTGTCGAAAGAATGAAAAACTTGATAAAAAGATTAAAAATAAATCAATATAAGCAATAAACTTAAAAGGAATGTAAAAATTGTAATAAAATAAAAAATCAAGAGGAGAAAACCAAATTAACAAAATTTCTATGAAATCAAATCCTTGAAGCAAGAAAATAAAACATGAAATGACAAAAACATTCACTAATTTTCAATGACTAAAGGAAAATAAAAAATGTTTAGAGAAAAGTGTTAAAAAGCACCTAAAAATTGAAAGAAAACATATCAAATAAGAAAAACTATTAACAAAAATAAAACAAGAAAATAACAATAAAATTACTAAGAAAATATATTGAACATCAAAATTACTGCACCTATTGGGACCCTCTCCATATATTAAACAATTTTAAAAAGAAAATCATAAGGGAAAAGGGCAAATAAAATTAAATCAAATAAAACCTCAAAATTAAAAATAAAACCACGTAAAAGCTTAAAATAAATAAAAACATGAAAAAATAAAAAAAAATAAAAATGTAACAATAAGTACGGGCAAACGAAATCTATGAAATATAAACACAAAGGGAATGTAGAATATAATCAAATTATAGGAGAAAAATTAATATATATTCAATAAAAGAATTAAAAAGTCAAAGGTTTTGGAAAGAAACTGTTAAAATTAAATGGCAAACATGTCAAAAAATATAAATAATAAAAAAAATAAAGATATTAATCATATCTTACAAAAATAAAAAGCAAATACAAATAATAAATTACAAAGAAAATAGAATTAAAAAAGAAATCTAAATACGAAATTCAAAATAAAGACCTTAAGGTATAAAACAGGGGTAAGATTTATTACATCACAATAAAAAATTGTATATACAAATAAAAAAATATAAAGACACAAATAATATCAAAAATTGCGACAAATGAAATTCATGTAACAGAAAAACAAGGTAAAAAACTAAAAGATTATTGAATCATAGAGGTGAAAAAAGAATAAGAATTTCTCTTAGTTTCAAGAAAAGCAATAAATGGGAAAAAATTCGAATGGACAAGTAAAATATATTAAATTAAAGAACATAAAAGAATCAAAATATTTTTAAGCTTTCCGTCATAGCCTAAAGAAAGAAAAATCAAAGGATAGATATGTATTCGTGTTTTAATGTTTCGATTTGTGTTCACTTTTTATTAATATTTTAGCATTTCTCTAATTTTTCCCATAATTTAAGGTCTCTACCTTAGCTTTTCTATTTAGGTTCACTACAAAGTTTGATTTTGTGAATAATCATTTGATATTTGTTAAAATTTACTCATACGTATCATTTTAAACTTTTCTGATTTTGATCCGCAATCTAAGTTTCCTTATTACAAATCCTTGTTTCTAGCAAGATTTACTCTTATTAGTCCTTTTTAATCTTATTAATTTTCGGTCTCAATTATATTTGACTCATTTTTCTTTGATTTTATCCATTAAAGGTATGACGGGAAGCTTAAAATTAGGAAAGAAAATGAAACAGTTACAAAATCCATAAAATTAAATGCAACCAAAAAAAAAAAGAAGGAAAAGGTGTGCGATTAATTAAAAAATAAAAAGCAAATATACGAAAACAATAATTTAAAAAAGACAACAAAATAGTTCCACATTCATTAATTTGAAAATAGATGCAAAAAGTTAGTAAAATATAAAACCAAAATAAGTAGAAAAGTTGACATACATAATCAATGAACATCAAACAAAATGTGAAGAAAATATCCTTATTTAAGAAAAACCACAAATCAATGAAGAAAAAGTTAAAAAGAACTCGTTACATAAAAAAGAGAAAAAGTTAAAAAGAACTCATTACATAAAAAAATATAACTAATTCAATGAAACGAACACTTATTTTCAATCATTCAAGAAAAAAGCTCAAATCTTGAAAAGCTTAAGGCTGCGTTTGGATAGCCGGAATAGTCCGGAATTTGCAAGAAAATGAACTTTCCGCCAAAATGTGTGCGTTTGGATAGCCGGAAAGTGTGGGTCCCACAGAAAACAAAATCAGTCAAACTCCTTTCAACAGCTTTTTTGCTTGGTTTCATTTTCCGACCAAAATGGTCGGATTTTGTAGGAAAACAAAATATGACTTGTGTTTTTACCTATTTGCCCCCATTTTTTTTTTAAAACCCTCTTTCTTTAGTGTTTTATATTTAAGTAAAAAATAAAAAAGAAATAAGGATTGGGGTGTTGTGTGTTCTTCATTTAAAATAAATAAATAAAAGTAAAAAAAGGGGGTGAAGTGTTGCATGTACTTTATTTAAAAAAATTAAGTAAAATAAATAGGGGTTGGGTTGGGTTGTTGCTTGTTTCCTATTAAAAAAATTTTAAGTAAAAAATTAGGGGATTAGGTTGCGTGTCCCTTATAAAAAAAAGGATATATATGGGATTACTAATATATTATATATATTAAAAAGATTAAGTTTATTCATAAAAAGAGTTAGTGTTTACTGTATTTTTGTTTTCAATTTTATATGGACAAAATTAAAGGGTAAAATAGGAAAATGTAAAACACAATAGGATTTTCAACCAGTTTTCATAAATTTTCCGGATGCATCCAAACACCTTTCAAGAAAGTTAACTTTCAATTTCCGGAATATTACTTTCTAGCATATTACTTTCCCAATTGACTTTCCAACTTAATCCGGCTATCCAAACATAGCCTAATAGAACTTAAGGAAAAAGGAAAATATGGGTCACATAAGACAAAAACAAAAAAAAAATATTAACAAAAAGCGTGAATTGAATAAGCATATATAAAATAACTATATAAAAATACATATCAACAACTAATGTAACAAAATTATTTAAAAAACATATATAAATAAAGAAACGAAAGAAATACTAAATCATAACAAAGGATACTAACCTTCAATGATTCATGAAATCCTAAAATAACCAAAGAAAACTTCATAAATTAACAAATTAAATTTTATTAAAAAATCAAACAAAAGATAGGAAAAAAAAAGTAAAGAAATAAGGGTCAAAAAATAAGAAATAGCAAAAAACGTAAAATTGTCAAAAGAAAGAAAAACTTGATGAGAAAATAAAAATAAGAATAGTAAGATAAATAAATGTAAGCAATAAACTTAAAAAGTATAAAAATTATCATGAAATAGAAATAAAAAAGAGAAAACCAATCATTAACTATATCTCTGTAATCTTTTTAATCTATTCTCTTTCCTTTCTCTCCATCAGCCCTCTTCATGTTTCTATTTAACCAATGAAGTTATGGGAGCGGCTGAATAGAGCTCTAAAGCAAACGTGGCTTGGGCACGTCATGATGTAAGGGGAAAAACATTAAAACCACCCATTATGGAAGGAGTTTCTCATACTTAAGCAGCGGAGAACCCAGTGAACAGCTTGTCACGCTGTTTCAAGCCAAGCCACATTTCCTGAGAGGATCTAATTCCAAGGGTCTGCAAGCCTCATTATCTTAAACAAAGAAGTTGTAAAAGCAGACCTTGGGGACCGTGGATTCACTTTAGAATGCAACCGACTGCCATATCATGGGTAGAAGCAGGAAAAAAAGTGGCCATATCTAGAGGAGGCCTAGGAGATAATTTCAAATTATGGCTGATGTCTCAGAGGCCTTGTTTTTCACTAATATGAAGGAACTGACACAGCCCGTAATTGGAATTAAATCCATTAAGTGAAAGAGGGATTTTCCATCTTGTTCTCTAGGTGGGCAGGGGAGGCCAATAAAACTGCTGGTAGGACTTCGCTTCACACAGTAGATGATGGAGATACCCCCATGATTCTTTAAAAATCTTACCAGAATTCACATGATGATGATTTGGTTTCTCTTTCCATCAGATGGGACAAGAAGCACAAGGATGAAATTTGAGCATTAACCTTTAGGGATGCAATTTTTTGCAAGTATTAAACCTGCTGTTAAGACGAACCCCAAGACTTTCTCCTTCCATGACTCCAGAGAGTGTCTCAAGAGTTACCAACCCATCTGCCGCATCACAAGTCCAGACTCTAGTACTTCACAGAGAGATTTCTTTTCTCCTCCTAATCTCTCATGTCATACTACTGCTAAAATAAATTTGGCCCTTAATCCCTCCCTTAGTATTGGGGGCCAGACAATCAATCATTAGTTGTAAGGTTTCAATCCATGAAGTGGTATGACCACGTTGATGAGTTCGGATAGAAGTTGTAGAGACCAGCATTTCTCAAGAGCATTGGACCAAATTTTCAGCCTGGGATATGTTAGTTATCACATCTACACTGGGCTTAGAAATAGTGACAGGTAAAGGTGAATAGATCCTTCTCTCAAAGCCATGTCCTCTTTTAGGGAGCCTAGATTTAAATCAATTGGCAAAGGTACTTCTAGAGTTCAGCGCGAGTTCAAAAAGGTCTGAAAGAGTAGATGACTACTCTATAGGTCCACGATCTATAACAATTCAGAATTGAACAATGCGGAAACAATACACAGAGAATTATACGAGGAAACCTGGATCCAGATCCAGGAAAAACCTCGAGTCTATATGAGGCGACTAACCCTTCGAAATCCACTATTGAATGAAAAGACAATTACAAAGGAGTACATACTTAACATTTACAATTTGACTCACTCAACAGCAATCCACAGTTCGAATCCACGAACTGCAACACAGCTTGAATCCACAAGCTGCAGAACACGATCAATCCAGATCGCAAAACAATCACTCACCAGTGATCCACAGTTCGAATCCACGAACTGCAACACAGCTTGAATCCACAAGCTGCAGAACACGATCAATCCAGATCGCAGCAATCACCTCAGAATCCACTGAGACGATCCAATGCAGTAGGAATCCACCTACGCACAATCAAGGCCGATCACCAGTCCAGGCGATCACACGATCAGATGAAGTTCCGAATTGAAGAAGAATCCTCTATCTTCAATTCCAGGTGATCTATCTCAGATCTCCCCCTCACTCAATCGCCGACTCTCTAAAGAAGATTTTGATCGAATCTCAAAACACCTCAAGATTCGAAATCAAAAATGATCCAAAGAAAAAAGTCACAATTACAAATTACAACACGTCTATTTAAAGAATAAAACTCAGATCGCGTCGAGCGCTGGTGGCGTCGTGAAGCGATCGATGTAGACGGCTGGAAACGAACTCAAGTCCCGCTCAGAGTAAGTTGAATCAGTTAAAAGCGCGCTGCTAGCGGGAGAGTACGCGGCATGTGCACGGACCTTTCTTTCAAAACACTAATTCCCTTATGCGCTGCCAGCGGGGGTGGCAGCGGCGTGGTAGCAGTGTGGTGGCATCAACTTCTTCTTTACTAAATTCACTGAATTTTCATTGTTTAATCTGCACATCTTGAAGCTTCATTAGAAGACATAATTTGTCAAACATTTGCCATAAAAAGGAGTGTGAGTTTTCACACTTACAAGGTCCCTTCAAAAATAGTTGGCTTTGTCTATGGTTTGATTTTGGAGTCCCTGGTTTTTATGAAGAAAATTTCTTGGGACAAACCATGAAGTTTAGCATGGTTGATTCATTTACTTCTTCAGTGCAGAGTTTCTCGTTTCCTATGGACGATTTTTCTTAATGTCTGTGCTCAGATATGGTGCACGCCTTCCTCGACTATTCAACACTTCGGGGCATTGGTACCAGGGGCAAGGTTTTATCTAAACTTTGGTTCTCCACCTCAATCTATTCAATTTATCCAGAAATAAAATTATTCTTGAAGGACAAAGCTTGAATCAAGGTCAGCTCCAAGACAAAGTCATTGCCATAGTAGCAGCTTGGACTGCTTAGCAACCATTGTTCAAGGATTTATCTCCATTAAACATGGGCAGAGACTAGAGATTTCCTATTTTCTTCTCCTCCTACCCCCTAAGGTGTTCCCTGTTTGGAATCCTCCCAAAGAAGGGATGTTCAATCTCAACTCTGATGGAAGTTCTCTCGGAGATCCAGGAAGATCTGGAATAGGAGTTCTCAGAAATCATTAAGGACATGTTATTCATTTGTTCTCAGGCCTCATAGGTGTTGGAGATTTCCTTAAGCACAAAACTAAAGGCCATTGATAAGGGAGCTATGGAGGTCTTATCTGTTGGCCCAGTCAATCTAGACAGAGAAGGAGAGACTACCATAATCATCAAGTGGCTGAGAAGTTCTAATTCTGTTTCATAGAGATTTCAACACCTGGTTAAGGCTATTTTGCATCTATGGATGAGTTAAACTATACCCTATGGTCCCTATCTCATATAAACATAACTGAGAATACTCTGGAAGATAGGCTGGCTAGGAACGGTGCCACTATGGTCAACTTTCTATTCAGGTCCTCCAACTCTAGGGTGGAAGATTTTAATGGAGAACCCTAAGTATAACTAGTGTGACTCTAGTTATCTGCTTGGGTGCTTTTGTTTTCTCTTCTTCTGACTGGTGCATATTCACCCCCACATGCCTACTTGTTCCTATTTTTCACTTGTTTTCCCTTTTCCTTTCATGTCTGTCTTGCTACATTCACACTCTTTCTGCTCAAATAAGCTCCTTATATTACAGATCAAAAAATGAATAGAGCCCAAAATTCCATTCAACCATGGCAACTACTTGAGGCATACCCAAATATTTAGTTGGTGAACGCTGTTTGACATCCAAGGACTTACATGTATGATCAGATTCTATCTACACCCAAATTTTGTCCACCAATGTGACTTCTGTGCATGTTAACTTTTAAACCAGCCTTCTTTAAAAGGTGTTATACGGATCTCACATTTTGAACACCCATAAGACAATCCCCAAGAAAAAGAATATTTTCATCAAGATACAATAAGTATGAATTCATCAACCTACCCTTTTTGATCACTAATCTGTTAAATTTGCCTGCATCTTCCACTTTGCTCAGATGCCTAGTAAGTATATCTCCAACCAAAGCAAAAAAAGGAACAAAGGAAGAGTCATCTTGCCCAAGGCCTTTAAAGGACTCCAAGAATCCCGAGGAGCTCCACTGGTGATAATTGGAAAACAAATATATCTAACAGACCATAATTTTCCACCTCAAACCAAAACTCTTAAGCTCCAAAACATGGGCAAAAAATTTCCAAACCGCCCTGTTACTATAATCCTTGTCAAGTTCAGTATACAGATAAAAATCACACTCCCAAACCTACTCCACTCTTCCACTATCCCATTTGTCATAGTTACTCCATCTATGATTGCCTTCCCTTTTACACACTTCCATTGATAGTTGCTACAGATCCAAGCTCTTCTTTTAAATTTGAAGAAAGGTTTTCCACATGTATCTTATACTAACTGCTGAGAACAAAAATGGGGCCAGAGTCCTTCACTTGCCTTTTTTTTTTTTTTTTTGATGAATAGAGTCCTTCAATTGCCTTGCCTATCCTTCTTGAATTTTAAGGCAATGGATGTAGAATCAACAAATAGATTGGCAATGCCATTAACTTCGAATTCATTAAAAACATCACAAATTTATAATCTTCAAACACAATCAAGATCCAAATTTTTGTCTTAATCTCCTCAAATTTTCTCCTTAGTCCACTCTCTCTGCCCCAGATAATATTTTTAATTTTAATCAGATACAATCATCTAAAGTTTGTAACCAAATTCCTACTCTTCCCATTAGCTATCTTATGAAAGTACCCAATGTTAACATCACTCTTCAAGCATTTTAGATGAGATTTTTGTGGCCACAAATTTAATCATCTCTAAAGTGAATACATTTATCTGGCCACAATATCCAGATTTCTGCACCATTATACCTTATCCAGGGAATAAATTTGGACCAATGCCTCTTCTTTCATTATTCAGAGTCTTTTTTATATCTTAATTGTTCCATTTATTAATCAAATTTTAACCAATCTTAATGACTAATCATTAAACATTCCAACAAAGGATCTTCATCAAGACTCCAGGGTCCCAAACCCTTGTTGCTTTTTCAACTAAAACCAGCATCATATTACAAAGCCCAATCTGGTTACCTTCAAGTCTCTCTAGCCTCCAGATATCTTTCTTCACCAATACCTGATAGGATATGATAGTCCATAAATAATATTGGTGCAAAGACTCAAGTCCCTTTGCCTATCCTCAACCTCAATACCCATCAAGCAAGCAATTTTGAGCAAACCATACCCTCTCCTAATGTTGTGCCCCCTGTCTAATCTGCTCTTCTTGGCCTTCCTCATGTTGCATGTTTCGATCGTCCTATCACAGTAAACACAGCCTCCAAATAAACATCCAAATCCTGGCACAACCTAGGCATTTCTTGGTGAAAAGGGAGACCATAAAAAATTCAGAAATCATAGGATCCCCTAATAGAAAGATGTGAACTCTCCAACTTACTCTTAATCAGCAACATGCTTCAAATCTTTACAAAGCAACAAAGAATTTATTTAGATCATCAATAATTTTATCAACATCAACCAACATATAATTACTCTTCCTCAACTTTTGAAGCCTTCTTATCCTTTTGGTGTAATATCTTACATGTTTTCACCTGTTCTTTATGGAAGACTGGTAATTAGACAAATAAACCTGTTGTACCGAGAACATGGAAACAATAGGAAGATCGAATCAACTACATGTATATCGGTGTGGTCTAAAATTGTTCTTACATCCTCAAATTCCTCACCTTTGCACCCAAATAAAATATGTTCAATTTTCTCTCACAAAGACAAACCCTGTAACTATTCTCAAAGTTATTTGGAAAGCGGAAGGATTGAATTTTTGAAGATCTTTCCAAGCTGACTCATGCCGTAGACAGTTCAATAGGCTACTTTTCAATAAATTGCTCAAGATCAAAGACTTCCTTGTCACTAAGAAGCTTAATTGGGAGAATTGACACTATTTTACTCAATGTCATTAGGCATCTCTGTCTTTTTATCCCCCCTTTATAAAATCTGAATCTCCTTTAGAACCTTACTTTCATGCCTTTACTCATCTTCATGTCTTTTCATCTGTCTAAATTGTCCAAGCTTTAGAAATCTGAACAAATTTTGTCATTTTTCTCTCATACCAGGCCAAAAATCTCTTTCCAACATCAATTTTCTATTTCAACATACCTATAGATTTTATAAATCAATAACCAGACCACTAGTGATTTAATCTCTATGAAAATAAATTGGACTTTTGACAATCTTCTTGGCAAAAAGATGAACAGGAAAATTATTAGACAAACAACTTGCAAGGGCATCCCAAAATTACTTTCAAAGCGAGACTCATATTCCAATAAAATAAAAAGTAGTCCAACATGTAGCACATCAAATTATCCTAAAAATAGGATCAGGTGAGCTCTACAAATCATATAGAGAAATTTATCAAAGAGATCCAATGAATTAAAGAAACTATGCTTGCTTTAGCGATCCCACAGCCCCATCTCGTCTTCCAACTATGAACTCAATGACATCATATTTAACTCATGTGCACCATGAGAACCTCTGCTCATTCAAGAATCCTTTCAACTCATCTCAAAAACAACTTATAAGTGTTTGTTTATTTTATCCAAAGACATTTCTACATACCAAAACAAAACCATCTTGGAAGCTTCCTGAAAATTTTGATATAGATTAGGAGCATAGTCTACCACTTTCTCAAATAAAACTCATAAACTTAAAAATGTCAATACCATAAAATTTCTTCCACAGAATTGAAGAGCAATTTCCTTTTAGATCTGTCCCAAATCTCCTAACCATACTTTCTCTATTGACTCGTTCTTCATCTCTTGTAATACAATTATATCTAGCTTAGATCACAAGATCAACCGCTCCTCCTCTCAGGTTATCCTAGCCCTCTTAACACTTCAACTAATGATCCCCATGCATCCATGTTCAGTTAATCCTCAAGTTCCTTGACTCCATTCACATGCATTGAGTGGACCTATTTGGGTGTCACAACATCGAAATGACCTTTTTTCTTCATTTCCACTTTTCCATTTCTTTGGTGATCAATAATAGCCATGTAAAAGCAGGAAAATTTCAATTTGACCATGACATACACATAAACTTTTGTAGACCACTCACATGGAACAAATTTACTCACTTCACCTCAATCAAAGTCACATCTCCTTTTATAATTTCCAACCCTTTAATGCTCATAGCATTTGAATCACAAGTCTTACATCTAAGAAAAACCGATGGATGGGGAGATCAGAAAAACACCAGAATACTTCAGAAAATCTGTTAGTAGAGAAATGACCTTGCGACAATAATATGGATGCAAGGAGTCTATGTTTGAGGCAGGTTTAGCTATCCAAACTCAAACCATGGCTTCACCTATAGAAGTAGGATGGGCAACTTGCTCCCTTCTCAACATGTACAGTGTAGAAAACATAAGTTTAAGCAAAATATCTATTTTTATTATGACATATTTTGTAAAAATTATAACTTTCTTTTCCGTGAAAAATAGCTCTCTAACAGCTCTTAATTGGCAAGGTCAGGGACCAATTCTCGGTTTTTTCTCACAAAACGTACCCTAATAAGTTCAGGTCTGTGCAGGTTACTCATCGCAGATCAACTAAGGAGAAGAAATAAAAAGACAATCATACATAAATTAAAATTTTTCCCTCAAAAGACTGTTTAAATTGGTATGGATAGCAAAATGATAACATTTCTAATCGCCACAATCTCACCATGTAAAAAAATATACTGTTGTCACAATTATTACTTTCCAGATCAAAGTCAAAACAAACCATTAATGTATCACAACCCTTGTCCTTGTTTTCGAAAATCATCAGATATGTTTTATCATAACCATCCGTCTAAACTAGGAGAATGCACGTTGCAAAAAGAAAGAAGGGTATTGTGTAGGCAGTTATCAAACTACCTCCTGCACTTATTAGAGACGTAAATAGAAGTATTAGCCGGGGGCATTTTCGACTGCAAATGTCAGGCTCGAATCAGGCGAGTTCGTTTTATAGATAGTATGGATGTATGTGAGGTGTTGTCTTATAAGAGATGTCCAGAGGGCTCTTGTTCAAGGAACTCATAAGAAACACCTTTTGGAACTATTTATGCTTATAAGTCATACCAAGCCATTGAGAAGATAACTCGAACACCTACCAAACCCCATATAGCTCATGGTAGCTTTCTGCATATTATTTCATTCGTAATGAACAACCCTAAGATAGAAGTGTAAGATTTATAATAGGTCAGTGGAAGATTTCTGATAGGTCAGGTGTCTATCCCTTGTGAGCATTTGCGTGTATAGTGTGTGTCAGTGTCTGTGTGTGTGCGCGTGTGTGTCAGTGTGTGTGTGTGTGTGTGTATGGAGTGCGCACAACTATGTGCTACAAACACATTTACATGCATTGTTAAGGTTGATTGGCTTTTGATGATGTGGCATTATTTTGTTGTCCAGATATTTACTGAGAATCTTTTTGAAATTCGTAGATTGTTTGATAAGATAGTTGTTAAACTGAGTTTGGCTTATCTCTTTAGAGATAGGGGTTAACATGGTTAGCCTTATCTCTTTAAAGTATGAGTTAATTCTTATCTCTAAGCTAACAGAGATTCAAATTAATTCTGTTTTCTCAGATAGGATTGGCATCTCTTTGATCTGTTAAATATTATCAAATTAAGAGATTATCTTTTAGAGATAAGAAAGTTCGAATCTGGAAAATATCTTATCTGTTGTCTTATCTGTTCCTTATCCATTGTAACAAGTGTTACAACATTTAACAAATCTGTTGAGTGTTTCTCAGGATATATATATGAATGAGAGTTTGATAATTGGTCAACTCCTTGGACGTTCAAGAACAGATTACTAAGTATCATTTGAATCATCATTCTTCGTGAGAAGAAATTGAAGTGTTCGGGAGAAGACAAGTGCATATTGAAGGGAGTTCAATCATGCATGCATAAGTCGAGGGGGAGCCTTGCAGCACTCTGTAGATTGAAGGGAGTTCAATCTATTTTAAAGTCGAGGGGAGCTCGCTGAACAAGACTCTAAAGAAGATTCTACACCTTGGCGACAAATTCAAGAGGGAGTCTTTTAATTGTGTAAGACCTTATTGGTGTTTGTAATCGTTTTGATCTTTAGTGGATTGTTCATCATCTGGACGTGGTCCCGAGGATTAGGTTAATACCGAACCTCGTTAAAAATCTCCTTGTGTTCATTTTCGTATATCACTAACAGATCTAACATGCATCACCATAGACTGGACTATATGCGTCTTATGATCATCTTAATGCATCCCATATCAGGCATAGTCGATGATACAATAGGTTAAAAACAAAGCTATCCAATTGAAAATGATTTGATACTGAAGAAACTTCAAGTAAAATAATAACATCGGATCAAAACATTGAGACAAAAACTGATGAATCCCCAGCAATGGCAGCTTCTAACCAAGACAATTCCATAAGATTTTCTTAAAATCACTTCCAAGAAACAACACTAACTCACGATTCCTAAATAAACAATCGCCGCTTAAATAAACCCAAAACCGTAGAATCAAGAAACCATGAAACCTAAAAACGAAGATCACAATTCACGTACCGTATATAACTCCAAAATCAATTATCAAACGAAGAAACTTCCAATAAAATCGCGTACCGATATTAACCCGCAACGTAGCTTTTAAATGGCAGAGATTCTGCTTCTGTTCCCTTTCTCGCTCTTCCCTATTTCCATTTCAGAAAGAGATGGAAAAACCAAGAGCGCACGCTTCGCTTTCACGGGAACATGGAATCAAAAAGCTATCAAGTATCCGCGCCTCTACACTTCCATTGTTTTCCTCAGCAAATCCGACGAGAGCATCATATCTTCTGTAACAAAGATAGTGCTACAAAATCGGTGCTACGCGAACTGATAGTAGCCACGTAGCAAAAAATTCTGCAACTAACGGAAAACCGAGAAATCTCCGTTCCGATTCCATCAATGGTTCCCGCTCAACGTAAGATTTGGAAAAATCTCTCGGATTTGGGAAAATATCCATCGCAGGTACATTAACGGCCATTCTTGTTGCAGCAATACTTTCCTGTTGACCTATTGAGGGGTTCTCCGACGACCGTATGTTTGGGGAAGAAGAAAGCACTCAAAACTCATTCAAAAGTAGGCAGCGGCGACAATTTCAGAGCAGCGTCAGATACATCAACCGCCAGTTCAACATTAGTGTATAGCTCGCAAACGGAAGGTTTGGCTAGGGTTTTCCTACCTTTAACAGCCACTGTAAAATACTTAGATGAGTCTCGCCACTGATCTTCGTTGCAATCCTTGCAGCGCAAAAGAAAGACGAAAGTGAGTGTGAGAAAGATAGAGAGAGACGGAGTGTCCAATCTCCACTGGTCGCTGATCGGTCTTGCAGTCCTTCGGATCGATGGGTTCTTGCCGGAAGAGGGAGAAAGAACAGGCGTAGAAACAAAGAGGGCAACAGAAAAGATGGATTTGAAATCATTTAATTTAATTTGAAATAAACGGAGAGACATCA
Organism: Buxus sempervirens; assembly: GCA_947561395.2. Classification (NCBI taxonomy): domain Eukaryota; kingdom Viridiplantae; phylum Streptophyta; class Magnoliopsida; order Buxales; family Buxaceae; genus Buxus; species Buxus sempervirens. The sequence continues at coordinate 9,435,846 of OX387193.1, forward strand.
CCGTTTCTCCTCTGGTAAGTCAGTTCTGTAGGATTCCGTAACGGCTCTAAAACCCCAACTGTTAAGTGGGCCCAAATCTCGACGAAGAGCCCAAATAAGTGGTCACGGCCCATTCCTCCAACCCCAAAAATCAAACATAAGAGAGAACTTGTCGAGTGGTCCTAACTCCTAACGGTCAGAACTTGTCGAGTGGTCCTAACGGCCTGTATCCGCGTCTAATGATTACAAATATCGTCTACAACGAGGGATAAGAGCCCGCAACAGCCCCCGTTGATTCGCCACTGTGATTTAAAATTTTCATAACTAATGGGTGTCACATGCCTTAATGAATTTTTTAATGATCCTGAGCTACTCAAAAACATGTTCTAGGGTGCACTCCTTCAAAATTTTTAACTTTTCTAATTTGAGAAGTTAAAAAATAATTTTAAAAAGTTATACCAAACAAGGCCCAAATGAACTAATTGTAAACGATCTTATAAGAGCGCACATCATCAATGGAAGAAATCATGTACCAATGCCCACACCAGTGCTTTGATTGATGCCATTTCATCAATGGAAGGAAAGTCGAGTTTTTAAATTGAATAGTATGTAGTTTTTTTAAGAGATATGCACATCGGGTAATTACTGGTAAAAAGTTAAAAACGGAGTCATTTGGGGGTGGATAGTTTTCCATTGGATACATGAGTCTTTTAATGATTTTGAAAGGACTTGTTCTGATCAAATAAAAAGGCCTACCAAAATGCTGAGAAAATTCCCCAAGGTTCACTTAAATAATAATATATATGATTTTAATTAGCTCCACATACAAAAGCTATATTTTCTAAATGATTTTTATTTGAAACAAAATTAAATTTTAAATGGTTTTTCCTTATTCGGCAAGTGGTTTTAATACACCATCGGATATATCATTCCTTGACAATGTAGACATAGAGATTCACGCGAAAGTTGTAAAAAGGAGAAAAAAATTTGAGAGAGAGTGTGTGTGAGAGAAAAGGCATTTTCCTTTTTTCCTTTTGTGAAAGAGGGATTTCAATTTTTCAGAACTTCAATCTTTCTAAAGAGCCTAAGAAGATTATATGAATTTTAGGGAATGAGTAGTCTTTAGCTCTTCTTTTTATAGTTTTGCATTCACCATTTACCATGGTAAGACAAGGCAGGCCAGAGCAAAACCAAGTCTCCAACACCAAAAAGGAGAAGGCAAACGAACTAAACCAACAAGCAAACCCACTCAAAAGCAAACCTTGTCTCCTTCTTTGGCTACCCATTTCTTTATGTGCTTAGCCTCCCATGACTTGTAATTCCATTCTTTAATGTTTTGGTCACTTGTGTTTTGGTCATTTGTGCTTTGTGAGTTAAAAGCTCGTGGCCTTGCCGACAGACACCTAATAATAATAAGTTTATATAACAACAAGACTTTGTTTCTAAGTTTCCCATTTATAATTCAAAAGGGTTTTGCTTCATAATCAGGTTATTTTCTTCTCTTTAATTAATAATTTAAAAGAAAAAAGTGTATAAGGCTTAAAAGTGTTATAGACTACAGAGTCACATGGTTCCTTTATACTTGTACAAAATCTTATATACTACTTTTTTCTAAGGTGACTAAAGAACAGTAGTTATTTTAACTATTTATCAAAAAAAAAATCCTAAAATTTTCATTTCTCAATCTGTTGTCTTAACTTGGAATGGGGCACCAGTGGCCACTAACCTTGCTCTTTTTGACTTCAAGTTTGGTTCCATTTTTTCAACTTGGATGGTTTGAACCCACCCCTAAAAATCCATGATGGTTTGTCCATGCATGAATGATGAGAAATGAGAAGATAAATGAAAAATAACTGGCTGTTTTGCAATCCATTTATGCAAAAAAGGAAAAAGATATCAAACCATTTAAATTTACAAATATAAATCATCTAATTAAAATATTAGAACATTAATGTACAAATAGAGCAACTTAGCCTCATATTTAGAGTATCTCTACTATCTACAACTAATTCAAACTAAATATAGACTGTGTAAGCTCTAATTAATCAGCTTAAACAAATTCCTTTTTGCTGGTTTTTGTGCGTTTGTAATGATAAACTATTTAGATTTAGTAAGAGTTTTACACTGGTTGCTAACCTGACGCAACCCTCCTTCTTCCTCTGGGCTTGGGACTGATAGTGCATAAAAAATATAACAATAATAACAAACACTAATGAAATTCTTGTGATGATAAACTAAAGAACTAAATTTACCTGCTAGGTCTCAAATAGATAACTTGCACATAGAACCTTATTTGGAGAGTTTCATTTCACGTATCTATCTATCTATACTATCTATAAAGAGAAGAGGGGAGAATATTCCCTCTAGATTCTTGCCCCTTTTCTTTTTTCAAAATTTGTCCACCCCAAACAAAACAATCCCCCACTATTTTAAACTACCTGGGGATGTTTATCTACGCGCATGCAGCCCCCTAGTATTATAAACTAAAACAAATTTATATATTTAAAAGGGCTCACTTAAAACTAATACCTTTCTTCGTTCAGAACAAACAGGCGCTATAGGCCCCTGAGAAAATAAAATACAATACAGTGCAGTACTGTAATTTCAGTTAGTTATTTTTATTCGTCAAAAGACTTAACTCCCTCATAATTTTAGGGATCAAATTAGGTTTAAGTGATGATTTTTAAGAGGAATTTAGATTCAGTGGCCAAATTTTCAGAAATTTAGAAATAGTGATACGTTTTTAAGCTAATTGACAACAAGTGTCATTTCCTATTCCTAAAGAGTTTTTTTCGAAAATACCCTTAAGAGACTAATAAACCTCACTTGGAACAAAACATATAGCAAAAGATTTATAAGTCTTTCTAGGGTATTTTTGGAAGAAACTCTTCATGAACAATAAAATGAAACTTGTTCTCAATCTGATCATTATTTCTCAAGTTAATGAAAATTTGGTCACTAAATCTGAATTATTTTGAGAAACGAATTTCCCCATAGTTTTAGGCGCTATCAATGCCGTTTGTTAATCATCTAGAAGTCTCGAAGTGGGGCCCATTAGTTGCAAAAATAAATTTTATTTTTACTTTTTAATTTTCTTAACATAAAACTAGGGATGAAAACCGTTCGGTTAAAACCAATAAACCGAATCGAACCAAACTTATTAGGGTCGGTTTTAAGTCTTTAATAAACGGTATTGGTTCGGTTTTGGTTCTAAATTTTAAAAACCGATACGGTTACAGTTCGGTTACGGTTTTAAGGTGAAACCAAACCGAAACCGAATCGAATATGTATTATATGTACAAGCTTTGAGTTGCACAATTGCACAACCCCTTATTGGAGAAGAGAGGAGGCTGATAAACTTTACCTTTGAGAGTTCTACGTGGAGAAGAGCATTGATTGGGAGAGCCTCGTAGGTAAGTCGTTGTGAATGTTTCAAGATATTCTCTTTCTATATTTTTTTTTAAAAACGGTTCGGTTTGGTTTGGTTTGGTCATGGTTTTAAGAAAATAAAAGTTTAATGGTTTTGGTTTTAAAATTAGTAAACCGTAACGGTTACGGTTTCAATTGTAAATTTTGTCGGTTCAGTTTTAGTATTTTACAAAACCGAACCTTTGCCATCCCTACATAAAACCTACTTAGGTAGGGTCTTACAACATAAACCCGCCGAAAAAACGTATTAAATCTTTGAACTAAAATGAAAGATGAATGGTTGAGATTAAAAGGATAGCCAGAAAAATTAAAATGAAAATTATATATATATAAATTAACTTTTTGTAATCTTAATGTGGGTAACTACGAGTCTATGAACCCTGTTCTATATATAGCTCAGCCCTTGAACCTGCACGCCTACAAAGCTTATGTATCAAATAAATTAAGAGTGCAATGTTGGAAATGTTTGAACCCATGACATCTGGGTTTATAGTTCATCCCAGGCTGACCCTTTACCAAAGAACCAGGTCACTTAGTTAAGTTGCGTAATTTGGGTAAAGTGAACTAGTGGGGTTAGGCTAATTGAATCTGTATCACGTTAGATGGAATTGATTAAGACCATTGTTATGGTACGTTATAATGGGACAAGAGAAATTCAAGTGTGCATACCAAGCTTTCATGGTACCAACTACCGGATGAGAAGAAAAATCCTAAAGTCATTTTCATCTCTCAAGCGGTGTGTACATGGTCCTGCCTTTGAGCAACTATAAGGAAACTTCCCTATTTTACACCAAAGAAGGGTAAATTAGTGACCCTCTAATTGGTTCTCTAGTGAGACAAGAAAACAAAAAACTAACTCCACCATCAAACCATACCCATCTCAACTTCAATACTAAAAAATAACTTCACAACAAAAAATTAATATACATTCTATAAATGAGAATGTGTATATGCATGCATATATAAATCATTATTTTAAAATTTTTTCATTTTTTTTTGTGGGTAGTTAAGATTAATTAACCTGTGATCTCAATGTTGCGGCTGTTGCGACCCGGTGGGGTGATCAGCTCTAATTTATCCATTTAATTTCATGTCCCATGTGGTTTTTATAAAAATTAGATTAAGGAATTGTTTAGAAAAATTGAACATGGGGTGTTTTCAGACAAAACAAACTAAGAACATTTTTATTAGATTAGGAAGAGAGTTGTTATTATGAAAATGCCTTTCTTATCTTTGTTGTGGAGGTTAGGCTTGGGACTTCTTGTGTTTGTTTTGCTTGAGCATTGAGGTGTAGGAAGTCTTCAGAGGAGAGAAAAGAACAAAACATTGCCTCCTTTTTTAGCCTACAAGGAAGAAAAAGAAAACATTAAAGAGTGACAGGGGGAGATGGTGAATTGTAGAGGAAACAAAAGAAAATTTGAATTGAAGAAGGAATACAAAAGCAAGTGCAGAGAGAGAAAGAGAAAGAGAGAGAAGGTTTGAGTTGGGTCACTTTCCACTTCATAAAATTGGAAGATGTGTTGTTAGCCATCACATGGGGCTTGGGATAAATTAAGCCTCCTCTCTGACATGTCCAAATCATGGTTTGTTTAAACAATTCATGCTAAGACCTAAGCATGTCCCCCTCCCATTCCACACAAATACCCAAGTTCTCTTTATAACTAAATATGGAAAAACACTTGTTTGGGCAATTTTTACCATATTGCCCTCATGGTTTTCTATTATTGTTTCACCCCCACCATGTCCCATTCATGGGAAAGAAATAGAAGAGAAAAAAACACATAATGGTACTGTTGATTGAGTCCTGATAGCCATTCTTTTACTGAAATGGACATGCCCCTAAATATACTCATTGTTGCCCCAAGAGATCCAATGAAAAAACATGGTAAGCTGATAGCAACAATGTGAAAGACAACATGTTAAATGGAGCACTTCCATTTGAAGTGGCAAGCTATACTCATAAGGACATTGAAATCCTTCAATGGCTACATGAGACCCAGACCATGTTCCCCTCTGTAGGGCTATTGGTCTTCCCATTTTATGATTTGATTGATAGAAACATAAAGCACACACAACTTGCAATTAGTTACCTTCTCTCTCTTTTTTTTTTTTTTTTTTTTTTGGGTAAACTGCAATTTAGTTCCCTTTGGTGATAATGGTAAAAGCTCATGAGAACCAAAAAGCACCAAATATTAGAAAATTGCCATGTCATTCAAACTTATTTCTTTGTTTCAAAAAAACATTATAGAGGCTTTCTCATGGTTCTAATGGTTTTCAAGAAACTACAACAGCAATGCTGATCAACTAATCAAGCTTGCCTTTCTTAGTGTTAATACCCATGATTATTAGTGGCTAAATATGGACTGATAAACTAGTCCAATTCACACCTTGATCATCCTATATCATTGGGATACATAACATGGGATGCCATAAGCATAAAATAAAATGAAAAACCAAGGTATGTAAGTGAAAAACACTAAAGGAGATGCAATTATGATGGTTGGAAATCATAGTAGATTTAGTATTTGATAACTTGTTAGTAACTTGACAAAATTCAGCTAATTTACTCATATCACTGTTGTTTCCTAATAGCTTCATCTTATTAACTCAGTTTCGAACACTCTCAATAAATTAGTTCAGATTCTGAGAAATCTCAGTAAGTTTACTTGAGAATTGATCATTTTAATCAGAAATTTAACAAGTTACCCCGAGTCGCATAATCAATCGGAATTTTTTAAACATTGGTTATATCCAGCAAGAGAAAAAAAAAACACGCGCGCGCACGCACACACTCATTATCTCTGGAAGACATGACAATTGGGCAACCTAAGCTAAAAGCTTTTGATGTTAGTCTAACTTTAATTGAAAAGTGTCAAAATTATTGGATAATCCCTTTTTAGTGGTTCCCACTACAATCATCAATTATAAAGTTTAGGAGCCTCATTCTTATTATAAATTCAACCATAAAAGCAAATCGAAAGCATAATTCCACCTAGATAATTAGCAAATTAATCTATTTTAACCTAAAAAAATCACATCAACCACATAAACCCTAATAACATTGTTTACCCTGAATTAATATCCTGCAAAATGTCCAAAACGTATCAATCCAACCACAAGAGCACCAAATCTTCTCAAACGGGGAGAGTACCGTCATATATCCATGGACAAGAACATGAGGGTATTTAGGTAATTAGACGTGGAAGTAGGAACAGGTTATTGTTTTTGTAGTTTGTCCACGGTCTTGTCCAATCAACTCAATGCATTCTCAACTTCTGTCATACATGTTTTGGCTACTTCCACTATCTAAATTCAAAACCATACTAAACTAAACCTTATACATATTTGTATATTTGTGTACATATATACATACTTAAATATATACATACATAAATAGATATGTATGTATATATGTATATATGTATATACATATATATATATACACGCACGAAATTCAATTAGACTAAGCATGAGATCATAAAAGTTAGTCCCTTACGCTGGAATATCTGCTGGTCCAACAGTAGATAGTACTTACACATGAACTTCATGCACTTATGTGGACACATATTTCATCATTGGACCTGCAGATCTTCCAACCAATGGTTCTAGCAGATTTCAAGTCATCAGGCATATACTTATGAACCTTACACCGGAGTTAAATATTTTAAATATAGTTGAAGAGCTGTTTTTTTTTTCCTTTTACAAATGCGGTTGCATAGTATGGTTTAGATACTTATATAAAATTTGATTTTGGTACTAATGAGGAAAATTCGGAACTATTGTGGCCGAAAATTGTTTCATATAATATAGTTTAATTCTAAGGTTACTTGCGTCAGTTCCGAACTCAACCCATTGACATTCCTAATTTGAAATAGTCTACAATTGTGGCAGAAACAAAAACAACATTGGAAACAGCACCGCCCCCAATAATGTAATTACTATTTTATTATTCTCTAATACGATAACAAAACCCAAATTAATTTGGGGTAGTTGCCAACTCTTGTGGTCTTTATTAATTGACTCTAAGCAAATCCCCTTAAGATAATATGAGACATTATCAAAAAATATATATATATATGAGACATGTTTTAATTGACACTAATTAAAACATGTCTTCTAGGCCTATTTGTAGCCTATTAGGTTCGTCTTAAGTCAAGAAAATCTTCTTATTATTTTGATAATGTTTTTGTTGTGGTCTTTAATTGGCTTTAAGGAAGTCCTCTTAAGACGACATGGAATCCCTCGGTTTTCCACTAATTAAAACATGTCATCTAAGTCGAGATGAAATCTTTTGCAGTTTTAAACTGCATTCTTCACTGTTATGGCCCTAAAATGGGGATGAAATCATCTACCACAACTCACCTGTGGTAGATCGTGCAACTGCCTAACGGTAGCTGCTTTTCAAATTTTTTTAATGTGGAATGCACGGTCTAGCGCAAATAAGCTGCAACAAAAGATTTCAACCCTGGAAATGGTGCCATGTGGAGCATCTCACTGATTTTATTTTTTTCAACTGGGTTTCTTAAAAACAATAAAAAACACAAATCGTGAGAACAGTATATATATTTCACCGACAAACGCAGCATACCACTACAACATACGTTATTTTCTCATTTTATAGCTTATTTACTATGTCGTCAGACACGAAAATCTTCTTGTTTTGGGCCCACAACTAAAGATGTTAAATTAATACAATTTAATAATTCCATTAGAAATTGGATTAACCATCTCGGCCGTCTCACTAAAAACTCAAAATATCACGAAATAACAGCATTGCTGGTTATATCTCGCGATAAAAGGACGAAACACTGCTCAGACAGCATGACAGTATTTGAGCTTTAAACGAACTTATGTTGCGTTAAAAGTTTCCAACGGCTGCTTTAAAACTGGTAAGGGTATTTTCGTAGATTAGTTCATTTTTAAGGGCAGTTTTTCTGTATTAAATATTTTGTCTTGTTCCTTAAAGTGGAGGGCAAATGCAGAACTGCAGGTATACGCGGTCCAAAGTGATCGAGTACTACGCGGCACATTTGATAAAAAAAAAAAAAAGGATCAAACGGGTGTGATGACGTGTTGGATACAGAAAATCTAATGGGAAGAACGTACATGGGATAATTGTCTCTCGATGCTTCTACGTACGTGCCGAGCAAAAGACAGGAGATTTCCCGAAATGACCAATGAGTCCCCGCTTTCCGCAAATGGCGAAAAAGTCCCGACTGGTCATCACTCGGACGTACTTTTACTGCTTTTATTACTGACTTTTTAGGGCTCAGAAAGGGACGGTCAATCAGCAAAACCCGAAACCGCGCCTTGATTGGTCGATAAGACTCGGATTCAGGACCAGTGGGCCCACTCTAGCGGTTTCGTCACAACCCCATCTCTCAATCACAGCCACACATCTTCATCTCATTAAAATCCCTCCATCTCATCTCGCACTCCCAATTTTCTCATCCCGTCAGATAACAGTTTAATTACCAAAACACCACAGGCGGTGGGGTTCGGGAAGGGCATTGTTGAAATAATACGGAAACAAGGATGGCGCTTTGGGCAGTTCACTTTTTCTTTTTCTTTTTTTTTAATTTGGGGGTTTAAGTGAGAGAGAGAGAGAAATAATAATAAAGAAAACAAAAGGAGTAATACTGCTGTGGCTGCGACAGAGACGCAGCGGGGAGAGAGATAATTAAAGTCTGGAAACGAGCCACAGAAAATTGTGAAAATTAAGAAAGAGAGGAAAATTTTCTAGAGAAAGAAAGAGGAGAGAGAGAGAGAGATGTGAAGGGGGCACTTTATTTACTTTTTTATGTTGTACGCATCCATGGCAGAACAGAGAGGAGTACTACAGAGTACTACAACGGCACAAGAAGAGGAGGAGAAGAGAAGGGCAGAGAAGGAGGGAGGTCACAGGAGGAGAAATGGACTTGCCGTGTAGAGAGAGAGATGGCGAGAGTGGTGAATGGGAAGGAGGAGTTGCAGCTGTTTGGTGAGATGGGTTTCTTGAAGTGCATGCATAGAGCAAGGGGATCCGGTAGGGGGCTATAACTGAGAAAGCTGTTGAGATGTTTCATTAATGGCTGACTGAGTTTTTACCCTCTTTTTTTTGTGAGACCCATTTGAAGTAGGAGACTCTGTTTTGTGTTCTTGGTTTTGGGGTGTGGATGAATCTTGGAGGGTGTTTTGGGTTCTTTGGTGAGATTTGGGATTCTCTGTGTTGTTGAGATTTAGATGAAGGGGATGCCCTTTAATTTTCAGGCGAAGGGGGTGTTAGAAGTTGCAGAGATTTCTTCGATATCTTCTGACGTGAAGTGGAAGGACGAGCCAACCTCTATTCTGGATACGAGAAGAAGCCCTAGTCCTCCGACATCGACTTCAACTCTGTCTTCATCGTTCGGCGGCGGCGGCGGGTCTACCGACACAGCCGGCGTGGCGGCAGTTTCCGACAATCCCCCGCAGAAGTGGCCACCTACCCAGCAGCAAGAGGACAGCTCGGCTGCAGTGGTTGAGCCCGGTGGTGCTGGTGCTGGTGTCGCCGGTGGTGGTGTACGGAAGGACGAATGGGCATCGGAGCTTCAGCCAATACCGTCTGGTATAGAGATCGTTAGCGGCGGAGGAGGAGTCTCGGGAGTGGAAAAATGTGGGCTTGGAATGGAAGAATGGGAGACCATGTATTCAGAAACAACAGCTTCTCCAAGCCAAGAACAATCGCTTATTCGGTGGATCATGCTAGATAACGACGACCCATCTTCGGGTTTGAAGCAGTTGTTGCAGAGTGGAGGTTCTTCTGAGTTTGAAAACCATGCTGGATATGGGATCATCGATCAGGGTTTCGGGTTCGAACCCACTAGTGGCAATGTGATGACCACCATTAATCCTTCTCTAACCGTTCCTCCTGCATCTGGGTTCGTTCTAAACAACACCAACAACAACAGTAATGGAAGGATTAGTTGCTCGATCCCAAACCCATCCGTCAATTACAAAGTCCCTTATAACCCTCCCAACCCCATTTTCTCTTCTGCGTCTAACAACCCCCCAATGCCTATTTCGCTGCCTCCTCCTTTGTTCTATCAGGAGCAACCGCAGCAGTTCGAATCATCTGAAGAAAAGCCTCAATTTTTCAGTACTCAAGCTTTCATAAACCAACACCAGGTCCATCATCCTCAGAACCCAGCTTTCTTTGCACCGTTGGCTCTCACGGGTCAACAAGAACAGCACCTTCTGCTTCCGCCCCAACCCAAGCGCCACCACCCGGCGACGAGCGGCGGCGACGCGACCTGTCAGATCACGAAAGTCCCATTTGGTGATCAGGGGCAAGAGCTTTTCCTGCGAAGACAACAGCAACCCCAACAGGGTTTCCCTCACCAGCTTCAGTTTCTCCCTCATCAGCTCCAACAGAGGCCAACAATGGTGGCCAAACCCGGGGTGGGAATTACCGGCGATGAAATGGCTCAGCAACATCAACAGCAGCAGCAACAACAGGTCTTAGTCGACCAGCTACTCAAGGCCGCCCAGCTGATCGAGACGGGCAATTCGGTACACGCGCGAGGGATATTGGCGCGGCTCAATCACCAGCTCTCCCATGTTGGAAAGCCCCTCCAAAGGGTTGCTTTCTACTTCAAGGAGGCCTTACAATTGCTCCTCACGAACAGCAACAATAACAACAACACGGGCACTTCACCGTCTCCAAGGAACCCCACCTCCTTTGACATCATTTACAAGATTGGAGCTTACAAGGCATTCTCCGAGATCTCGCCCCTTGCCCAATTCTCGAATTTCACTTGCAATCAGGCTCTCCTTGAAGAATTGGACGGATTTAATCGAATTCACATAATTGACTTCGATATTGGGTTAGGTTTGCAGTGGTCTTCCTTCATTCAGGAGCTTAGAATGAGAATGGGGGGTGCCCCGTCTTTGAAAATTACTGCCATGGCCTCTTCCTCCTCTCCTCACCCCTTCGAGCTTCTCCTCATGCGAGAGTCTTTAAGCCACTTTGCTAACGACAATGGTATAGTGTTCGAAATCAATATTCTGAACCTTGAGTCCTACGAACCTGCTTCATGGCCCCTTGCCCTTAATGTGTCCGAGACCGAGGCAATTGCCGTCAACCTCCCTGCCGGTGTCTCCTCAATCCATCCATCCCTAGCCCCCTCACTTCTTCGCTTTGTCAGGCAGCTCTCACCCAAAATTGTGGTCTCTATTGACCGAGGTTGTCACCGCAATGACCTCCCTTTCTCTCACCATTTACTTCATGCCCTCAATTCCTATACAATCCTGCTTGATTCGCTTGATTCCTTAAATGTGGATACTGATATCATGAACAAGATTGAAAGGTTCCTGTTCCAGCCAACTATAGAGAGCATTGTTGTCGGACGACACCGTGTGCCTGATAAGATACCGCCTTGGAGAAACCTCTTTGTTTCAGCAGGCTTCTCACCATTGACTTTCAGTAACCTCACTGAGATCCAGGCTGAATGCCTGGTGAAGAAGACTCAGGTGAGGGGTTTCCACGTGGAGAAGCGCCAGGCAGCGCTCGTGCTCTTCTGGCAGCGGCAGGAGCTTGTTTCCGCTTCAGCTTGGAGGTGCTGAATCCTGAGCAGCAGCATTTTGACAGGCAGGAAAGTTGGCCTCACCATTTCACATCCTTAATCAAAGGTGGCACACAACTTACTACTGTACTCTTTGATCTTAACTTACTAGAATTTGGAACACCTGTTCCTTGACATCATCCTTTCTTTTTCTTGCCTGTGATTAGCCTCTGCTTATTGTCTATGTGGTTTAGGCAGATTATTTGAGTTTAGCAAAAAAAAAAAAAAATGAGTAACTGAAAGGTCTAGTACAGTTTACTTTCTGTTTCGGACGTGGGTATTATTGCTTTGATGTTCCCTTGGTTTTATGTAAAGAAGCAGCACTTGCTTCTGATTAAGGTGGTGGTGGTGATTGTTTGTTGTACACTCCACAACAAAGGACAAAGAGGAATGCAAAAAGAAGAATTCCCCTAAAAATTTGGATCTATTGATGTGTGTTATGCTGTAGATAGTTTCTGTTGAATACATGCTAAATTGAATCATCAAACCAGTATCATAATTTTTCACTGAATCCATGTAATACATTACTGATTATTTTCTTGATAATAAAACTACCGAATGTTTTTTTCTTTTTTTTTTATGAACTCCACTCAATAGCTAACATTGTGTTTTCTGACTTTGGATGATGCCTTCATTGGTAGTTTGTTATGGAAACAAATGTCTAAATTTTTCCAATGAGTTAAATTTTGTTTTTTGTATTTAGATTTATGCCATCCTTTCTTTGACATTATGCAACGATGATAGGAATACTTGTCACCTTTTATGTTTTCTGTTTGAACTCAAATCCTCTCGTCCAATAGATATCTTCAAGTATAAGTATTGATATAGATTTCCTGCCAAGATCAGATAATATTAGAAGTGTGTTTACAATAATTATGAAGGAAAATCCTTTACTGGAAACCCAGGAAAGACTGCACCAAAATTTCTGCAACATGTCTTCAGCTTGATAGTACCAGTCTGATAATGTTTCTATTGTATTTAATTTGTCTAGTGGTGCATTTGGATATGCATTTGTAATGCTAGCTTGGTTCTTGAGAATAGAATGATTCTAATTTGTCGCAATACGACAGATAAATGCTTGTTTCAGGTGATTTTCTAGGTGTAATTGTTTTCTTAGAAACACAGGGAACCATAAGCTTTATGCTTCTCACATTTTTACCTTTTCTGGGACATCTGATCATTTTTCTAAAAAACAAAGGTTTCGAGACTTGTTGTTTTGGTTGGTATAGCAGTGATGATTTGAGATTTCTAATCCCTTCCCTGAAACTAACCTATGAAACTATCTTTTCACCCTCCTTTGAAATATGGGAGAAAAGGATTAGGCTTGTGAGTTAGGTTTTTTTTTCAAATTTGGATGATCAAATTCTTGTTTCAAAGCAGTCACATAATTCCAAGTGCTGCTATTCCATTGTCAAATTGTTGTTCACATTCTTGTTTCAAAGCAGTGACAGACTCCAAGTGCTGCTACTCCTTGTCAATTTGTTGTTATCTCTATCTGATCTATTTTAGTTCTTGCATTAGTTAGAGTTGAAAGTAAGTTCCTACTTTAATTTCAGAGAAACAATTAGTCTGGTACTATTATTCCAGTAATTCCATTGAACAGGATCATTGCTGCAGCTCAACCACCCCTCTGTTGTTGGGAAAAAACAATTTATCAACATCTTAAGTGTCAACAATAGGATGTTAGCCTTCGCTTACCTGCATTTAGGCCATGTATAGTGCATAAATCTTTGAGGTTGGTACCTTAGATTATTGTTAATGTACAATGCATAGTATATATTATATTAGACATGCATGCTAACCCTTTGTACTGATGTACATTGAATATGCTATTCTTTTGTATAATTTTAATACCTCTCCTAATCAATCCCACATGGTTCTTGTTCCATTGGACCCCGCATACTTAGTTTAAGCTCTTCTTTTGCTTCACCTTGGAAGCTTTTCATTTATATTTCATTATTTAAACACAAGCACAATAGAACAAAGGAGATCATGTTGCCAGTGGAAATGGATTATATATTTATAGTTCATGTATGTGCATAGATGTATTGTGTGTATGTACTGAGTATAGAAAATATAAAATTGCACCAGAACATGCTGAGTATGGACAAAGATGGTGGTCAATCATATCATATCTGTAGCTTTTTCTTTTACAAGTTGTTTTCATTGCAAATGAACTCCCAGAAGTCCTCTGCAAACGACAACTTTGGTTAAGGTGAGCTAATTTACTTGTTAGATTAAGTGTTATTGGCTTGTCTTTCTTAGGTTTCTAGTCAGATTAATTAAATCATCTAATGAGGTTTGGAGATAGATAGTTTGGATTAACAGAATAAATAAAGAGGGTAACTTTAGGTTACAAGATGGTGACAGGGTTTCTTTTAATCTACATCAGCCCCAGCCCAATCAAGTGTTCTTATAAGGATGGATGGGTGGGTTTGAGCTTTTGCTCAAAAAGCCTTCAAGAACTCATCTATATGTATCGGTGGTTTTGTGGTCCAGATTCACAAAACATTCAATTGATGGTCCTCCCCTCTATTGATCCAGTGATTGCACCTGCTTAAATTGAGTACAGCGGTATGGTGAAGATTGATGAATGAACGACGATCCGATTTTATAAGATTTTCAGTGGTCAATTTAATGGTCTACGTTATCCTTCCATATCATTGGCATGTAATAGCATTGGTATAAAAAATTTCTGGTGGCTCCTTATGTATGCCACCACTTCCAACCTGAAAAATAAATCATGGAATTCAAATCAATCAGACATTATTCCTAACATGGATCTTTGGGAATCTAAAGAGCTTTTTAGATTAAGAGTGCCATATTGCATTTAGATTCCCATAATCCCCTAACATTACATTGTTTGACAAAAGTTATTTGTGCTGTGTATTCAGAAAACACTTTGACTGGTCTACTGGGGCTGAACTTTTGCTGTGTACATCACATAAGAAAATGGGAGGAAGCTGCACTGCTTCCCACATGTATGCAAATGTGTGGTACATATCTTAGGTGGGGTTATTTAGCTTTTCCCATTCATGGTTTCAACCAATCTGGTCTAGTATTGCCAGCCTGATCAGATGATTGTGACTGCTCTGTCTCTATGTGATCATCTATTGCTTGCTTTGGACAATGAAATGGAAAATGACAACACATGTCATCCTTACCTTTACTGGGACCCGCTCAGTGACTAGTCCCAATCGTGCCGTATTGCCACGTGTACGATAGATGCAAGGACCCTAGTTTCTTCTTTACACATCCAAATTACTTACTTGCATCCAAAATTTTGTGGGGTTGGTAACAGGAAGGGACAGTGACCCTGGAGATCTGATTTATAGCATTCAATGGACAGATTTGTGAAATGGCCCCCACCCAATGGATCCAAGGCCATGTCTGTCCAGTCCATAAATGGCTGCTGGAACAGACATGAACACAAACAGAAAACCAATGGCAGGCTTTATAGAGGGGGTACAGAGGGGACTCAAAGGCAGCTCAATGAATTGTCTTATAGTAGTCCTCACCTTACACCTTGAAGTGAAACATCCATAACATATCGATCCGACGATCATGACCACTCGATCAATGCTCTTTCTTCGAAGTTTGGAGCGGTTAATTTTTTAAAAATTTTGGTGACGATTCGTGCATAAAATCATCCCGATTCAGTAATCTAACGAAGTTTTGGTTTATTCAATTGTACTAGCGTCGCAGTTAATGTTCAACTGGTCTCCCCTGCTACCATGTCTTGTGCTTTCATACTCAACATTTATGATCTCTTAAATGTCAACATGAAATCTGAAACACAAATGTAAATGTTTGCACGGATTCACTTCTAACCGAACAAAATTTTGAAGTGACAAAATACAATCATGGAGGTTGAGATGCAAGTCATCAAGAGGGAAAACCATGGAGTGGTACATGAATCCTTTCAAAATTTTCTCAAATGGGTTTCCCTTTTTCCCTTTTCCTTTTGAGTTTGAGAAAGAAATAGAGGTTTGTACTTCAGACCAAGATAATGACAGTGACAGCTAGATTCTTATCTTCTTTACACCATCTCATATCTAGTTAAGCTGATTCTCACTTTCTTTCTTAGCATTATTTGCACTCCATCTCAGTTTGGTGTTGAAATGGATTTTACTTGGTTACACTCATGTTTTGTCACTGTGGTTTGAATCTGAGATTCCCATTTCCAAACTTGGGAAACTTCTAAACACACAGGTTTGAATTTTGGTGTTCCTCAGAACCAAGCAGTGATGTTGTGTTGTTTCTTCCTCAATATGGTTTAGTTTGTATCCCAAATTTCAAACTTTATATTTCACTCAGAGCAAAAGCTTGGGATAGATGTTATGGTCCAACCATCACCCAAAAAGCAACAAACCTTTCTCATGGTCGAACCATGAGTCACAAGGGATATAGAATTGGTATTGAGTAATAGGCATTAATGCCGTTAGTGACGGTTATGACAGTTGTAAAAACTTGTCAAAAGGTGAAAACATGAATTGGACTTCAAGACCCATGAAGGGTGGGGAATGGGGATCACTTCTTTTATATATTGTAAGGGATACGTTTCTAAAAGGGACAAGGACTCTTTCATGGGGAAAGCAACGTATATGGCCTTACAAACAAAGGGAATTTCCTTATCCATAGATATTTGTGCTTGTCAAAGATAACTGAATATTTTCTAGCTTCTTGGGAGTCCTCATCCTCCACAATATGGTGCAAACCCACTTGATTAGGGCTCAAGTAGCTTTGGGTCACTTGCACAACGCCTATGTCTTAGAGGAAAATTTTTCAAGACTCAATGAGTCAACTCTCATTTAGAGTTGCTATGATTGAAAAATCCAATTATGCGAGTTATAACTCAAGACAAGACAAGTCTTTTAAGCTTAATATCTACATAGAAAGTCTTCCAAACCACTGTTTTCTTTTAAGTAAAGACCCTGTATCAGTTTTCTTTTGGTTCCTCTGTGCTCCAACTGAGAAAGCAATGGAGGAGGAACATAATCAAAGAGCCAATCAATACAAAAGAGGCTACCCCTTATCACTATCTAAAAATCTAATGTAGTCCCACTTAGTTGAACCTGCCAATCTGCCATTGTAGACTTTAGTCACCTCAACAAGAGAAAGGAGATTCCTATATGGAGAGAGAGAATGTGAGAGTGAGCACCGCCTGATCTTCTTCTAGATATCAAAACCCAAAAAGTTGCACACTTTTGAAGCTCTAAAATCAACTGTGCATAAAAAGTATAATGATAAACAACTTTCCATTAAGGAATTGGAGGGGATGAGCTTTTGTCATTGTGAAGCCTCCTAGGAGTTAGGGGATTCTGTTTTGGACAAAATAAATGAGCTCACCAGACATGATCCAGCTTTTGGTTTCATAAAAAATGTAGGGCAAAGCAAGGTGAGTGGGTCAGTAAACCAAGCCTAGCCTAGCTGTATAGTCATCTCATGAACACCCTCTCATACCAGCTTAAGTAAATTAAACACATTTAATAATCTCTAACAAAGCGCCAAGCTGTGTTCATGAAGAAAAAAAATGGGACCCCATTTAAACAGTTAAAACCAACACCCAAAGGAAAGAAAAACTTTTTGAAGATGATGATGTCCCCAGATAAGCCTATAAAACTCATAGATAAAAAAAGATAAATTTGTGAAAAAAAAAAAAGCAGTTCTTTTACCTTGGATAATATCTATGGGATATATGAGGGTTCCACCTTATATGGTTGGAACTATCAGTTAGTGGTGATTAAACATAAAATAAACTAAAGATGAAGCCAAGGCTAAAGCCAAGACCAACCATGTGAGCATCCAAAACAAAAAAAACGGTAAAGTGAAAAACAAAAGCAGGGAAAAAAAAGGTGGGTGGTGGTGGAGATGAGGGTGGGCGGAGGTAGTACATGGGTGTGCGTGTGCAAGAAAAGTGAGGGTTGTCATCACAGAAACTTTTGTTTATCATCTTTTACAGATGCTTCGCCACCATATCTCCTCCGACCACTCTTTTAAGTTTCCTTCATTGTTTTTCTTTCTTTCTATATTTCATAGTGAGCGTAGAAACAACGCGTCTTTCCTTCCCACATATACCAAAACCCAAAAGTAAGCACTCATTCATGTCAAAAGACAATGAATGTAGGTCCCATCAACACCCTTCCGTGGCCTTTCTTCAAGCTCAAGCTCAAGCCCCTTCTCTCTCTCTAGTGGACCTGCAACTTCTTTTTCTCACCAATTGGGGGTCCCAAGTTGGCGTAGTTCCCTTTTCTTCTTTGGACCATACATCGATGCCAGTAAGTGGAGATTTGGCTCCACAAGAGACTTACATGGACGACTCAAGTAGCTTCCAATTCTGGGTTTTCATCCTTTTTTTCTCTTTCATCTTTTATTTTTATCTTCTTTTCGGTATTATGTGATCTCATCTAAGGTCAACCCTTCATTCACTACTCATGTCCCTTTCAAAGTTTTGTTCAAAGTTCAGTGTATTTTTCCTCAAAATCAATCTTGGGTCGGCTTTGTTTCTATTCCATGTTCCTTTCCCACCTCAAAGCCGATATTATATATATAGACACACACACAGAGTCACATATATAAGTCATAACATCAATCGGTTTTATGTCCATTTGATGTTGCTTTCTCAACTAGATTCCCACTTGACTCAGCTTATTGCTACACGTATATGTGTGTAATTGCATATAAATATATACAAACGGGATGAGATAATTTAAGGGGAAACTTATATATGAATGTATCCAGATAGACTAAAGACATGGATAGAATCTATAAAACAAGACTTACAAAAACATAGATTAATTAACTGAAAATATGATTTTTGATATTGACAAACAAAGAGAAATTAAAAGATCTGTGTCGCCGACCTTGTGATGGGAACTAGCTAATGATGATGATGATGATCTTGATAGACAAAACGGTCAGAAGAGAAGTCGAGACAAATCCACGTGTGGTTGTTAGAGGATTTGCATCCTCTTTATCTTGTGTGGTTGCTGCCAAGAGAAATTATTGGCAACAACCCTTTTTGTATTTGTTTTCTCTTCTTTCGGTTCCAGGATAAGAGGGGCTTTGCTCTTTTTTTCTTCTCTCTGGACCAAATGTCATAAACATAAGAGCTTGACAAATACTTCCACGACGTTGGAAGTTGGAATTGGAACTACTATGGTGTGTGATGATTAGTTAGTTTCGGAGTAGTTTGTGTGGTCTAAAGAGAAGAGAAAATGTATTGTCAAGGGACTACGTTGACATGCTTCAAATCAGTCTAACCCATCCCTTTCAACCAGATTGAAGAAATTATTACAGATTACTATGCAGCCAAGAAACCATCAATGACACCATAGAAAAGCTGATCAAGCTAAGACTTATCAATGACAGGCTAGTAACCCTGTGGGAAACACACACAAAATTGAACTATGAAACATACTACATCACACCCAAAATTTGAATTTGAACCAACCTCTAGTTTAAGGTCAAGGTAATAGTCAAATGCCTTGCCCTAACTAGTGGGTTCGGCAGCCATTACTTTTTTATATCAATATTTTACTCACAACTGAAATTTTTTAATAAGAAAATTGCAAAATAGTAAAATTATCTAAAAAATTTTCATTCTAAACGTGCAAAGTTTTCCTATATCAAAATAAAAACCACAGTTTATGTCATAGGACTGAGGACTCCATACATATTATTTTTCTTTTCCTGTATCAAAATAAAAACAATAGTTTAATCTCATTGGACTCCATACATATTATTCTTTCCTTGAGGAGGCATATGCTCAAAAAAAAAAAATTTTTGGTTCATGACGTGGAGAGATTTAGCTTTTGATATTTTAAAAGAATTTTATGACATACCTTGTTGCTTTTTGGATCATTCTAATCTTTTTATCTTTCTTTTTAAGTCTTATGACAATCCATTCACAGTAATGGAGTAAGGCATAAAAACAATTTGAGCTTTATTCTCATAGCTTTTCCTAATGGTTCTCACTATCTATGATTTTATTGCAATCATAGAATACTATCTCCTCATTGATGCTTTCATCCCTAGAACATCCATTTCAAGACTTTATCAGTATCTCTGAATTATATTCTCCATAAATGCATGTAAATTATATCCAATGATAAATACTGGCTCAAGTTGATCAATTGGCAGTAAGAAATTTATGTACTCAATAGACATGCACATACATGCCTAAACTGATAAATATATAAATTTGAAAGGTAGAAACACTTTATTATAAATTTATTCTAAAGGTTATTAAGGGGTAATTAGAGTTAAAAGAAGTAATTAAAAGAGTATAAAGGCTGTGGAACTCACGGTGTTTGTCTTAGAAATTTGTATGTATTAGCAATTGTAACACATGCATCGCAAGCGAGGATTGATATTATGATTTAATTTCAAAAATTTTTATATCCGAGATCAAAAACCTTTTTGTTTATGAATTTATTCAATACAAAACTCTTCAAATGACATTTTTTTTAGCTAATATATATTATACAAAATTTCTTAACTACAGTTCCTATTAATTTTATGCATATTTCCATCCCCTTTTTCTTATATTTAATAGATTTATATTTTAACCAAAATTTCATAGTTAGAATCTCCTAAGAAAATAAAAGTTTTTATTAAGATAAAAGAATATTTCATAACAATAATTATTATTTTAAGTACACATCCCACCTCTCTTAAGTTTATATTATATTATATTTTATTATATAACATCAATATATATATAATGCAGTACAATACTAAATATTATTAATATTATACCATTAAAATTATACTATACATTTAGATAATAACATTTATATTATATTATGGTAGAATATTTTTTATAAAGGATTGGGGTTTCCATGTTTTTTAATTTCAAACATCACTAAATGTTAACTAATAGATAAAAATTTTCAAATATCAAAATTTTCAATATATATCTAATATATTTAATACATAATATACAAAAATATTGGACCATCAAACTGCAATTTCTTTTTCCATAATAATAAAAATTGTGAATATTTAAATTATATTTTCCTTGAAAGATTCATTTTAGTATCCCTTATATAATGTTAAATTAGAAAATAAAGTTACAAGAGATAACTTATAAAAACAATAAAATATAATTCAAATAAATCAATTGAAATAGATTGGAACATTTTAAGTAGTCATACACGACAAATAAATTGATACGTTTATGTGTGTGCACGCATATGTGCATGCTTATTCATATTATCGCTAATTTCTTTGTTACCCTAAAAATACAAAATAATAAAATAAGTCACTTACCTTGCAAATACTAAATATTCAGTTTGCTCCCATATCTCAATCAAATACTGTGAAAAAAGTAAAAAAATAATAATAATCAAATAAAATTAAACAAGAGTTAGACTCATTCATTAAGGAAAAATAAAATTAAAAAAAAAATTAGATTGAGAAACAAATAATATAACTTTCATGAAATTTTATTCACTTATCAATGATAATAAATTTACCTATTTCATTAAGGAAATGTAGATTATAGAGGTATATATAGAAATTTGCATCTATGGAATGGTAGTAGTGAAGGTTGTTAAGTAGCAATTATCTTAAGCTATACATTTATAAGTTTGAATCATGTACATAATTTGTTAGAATCATTCAAAATATAAAATGTGTGACAAACTATACATAACAATATCATTATGCTCTATAATAAGAAAACAATATTCAACTATTTACAATAACAATTGAATTGTGCGACTATATATCTCTTCATGAAACCACATATTTTCAAGCTAATTATGAAAAAAATAATTATTAAAGTTTATAATAATAAATCATTACAATCATTATTTAAATATTACAATAGAACATTTAAAATAATTAAGAAAGAATTAGAATCCAATTAAATATAAATAAAATAATCTTTATCAAAAATGAAAGTGACTTCAGCAAAAGTATTAAATATGATAATCATTTTGAATTACTACAATATATCAAAGCTCCATTTTTTATGCATTATATTTTATGGCCTTAAAGTCTTGTGTTGGACATATTAATTATTTTAATAGTTAATATATTTAATTAATGAAAATAATTAATTTGACAATTATTAACAAAACAATTACTATATATATTATAGTAATATATTATAACAATAAATTGTTAACATTTTCTATTATTATTTTAATTATCATGATATAGATTATTGAAAATAATTATTAATTATTTTGTTAATTAATTAAAAAATAATTAATATATTGATATAACACTTATTTATTATTTATTTTAATAACTAGTATATTTAATTAATTAAAATAAGTATTTTGATAAATTATTATTATATGTATCAATAGTTAGATAATTCTCAAGACATTGTTCGATTAATTTTATTATCATGTTATGACCCCTTGTGCTTTAAGATAATGTTGCTAATCTAGTATATCCAACCATAGTGGGCTCACCATCCTAGAAAGTGAGAAACATGAATTCGTTTCCTGAGGAACAAGAGATAATAGAAGGACTGATCAATATATTTGAAATCATCTGTAACTTGGGAGTTGCAATTAAATCAAACTTGGAACATGGAGTACAAGCCATGACATATATTGCATATCTTTCTCAAGTTATTGGGCTTGAAAGCACATCATAGCAAATCCTCTTTATGTTTGAATTTAGTAAGATTTTATTAATAATTCTAATTATTAAAATTCTTTCTTAAGTATGTAATCTAGAGAAGAAATCTAATTTAATATGATTTTATTAGTAATTTCAATTATTAAAATTCTTTAAGTTTGATAAGTGGAGAAGTCTTTACGCCCAAGGATGGCTATTAAATGACTCACAGCAATATTAAAAAAAGGTACACACTTTTATTAGTAGATCAATATAGAAGAAGTTCACACACCTAAGAATGTGCACCCAGACACATAACATGGGGCCCACCACATATTCACTTTGGTGGTCCCCATCACCTTGTGTCTTGGTGCATATCGTGCTACAGCCCATTGCGTTACAGACGATGTGCAATCATTCATGCTGCATGCTTTTATTGGGATTTATGATTGCTCACTCTTACTTTATTTGGAGAGAGACATCAGACACGCCAGAACACATACTGAATAAGATAGCTTTTTAGAGGCTGTTTGGTATAACTTTTCAAAGTAAAATTTTTAAATTTTCTACTTTGTTTCTACTTTGAAAAGTTATACAAAACAGCTTCTTAATCATTGCATTCTACTCAACAGTCATGCACGGTGGTAGCTATAGTAATCATCTTTCATATAAAAAAACACAACAGTTGATACAATAATCTAAATCATATATTAAACACATAATCATACGCCACTTAAGACAATCATCAAAGCACCTTGGAATAATAGTTAATGATATTTTAAAATTTTCATTATTATAGGGTTTTGTTACAATCTTCTACCTCCATTAAGGATTCTATTCCTACAAAATATTCCGTTTAGAAGTCAGATTCATGTTAGTAAGCATGAAAGGAAACAATAACTTGTCAAGTGTTTCTCAGACAAGAATTTGTAAAGAGATTGAGCACCACTTCCAACAAATTTAAACGGTGATTTCTCTAAGTACATAAGGGAAATGAATTGCAACTCGTTTTGAATTTCATGCTTACAACACAAAATTGGTATAACTCGTTTCAAATAGAAAAGATATCTTGCCTTGGAAGCAATTTTTTGAACTTTCAGGGAAGCAGCAGATCAGACTTCTATGGATCCATGTTCATTTGGAAGCTATGTCATTGCTCAGAGCCATTGAAGAGAGGCGTTTTATATTCCAGTATTTTGGTCTGATGAACTTCAAAGGGTATATGGACTAGGTTTGTTCTTGATCAAGAAATAGCCTGCTCTCATATCCTTTGTGTGTGTAATTACACTATTTTGATCTGCTACCAACAACTTATCTTCCAACCACATCATTCATTGTGCATATGGATTTGTTTGCCCCATCATTTCTAAATGTAAAATCAGAAACTCTCTTAAGCTATTCTAATTGGTGCTTATTGTAACTTCATGACTCAAACCCCATAAAGTGGTAGGAAGGTTTTGACAAAGGAATATGCGAGCGAACCAGTGAAGAAGTAGCTGTCTGTTCTGTCAAGAATTCCACCTGCACATTAATATCTTGTCTACATTATTTTTATTAAAAAAAGGAAATAAACACACTTCTAATTTACGAGGATTTGGAACACAGTAGTTCTATAATTATAATATTTATAGCTCAGGATGAAAAAGATGACACCAAAATATGCTATTGATCATTTATTTTATTATCAATTTCTTCATCATAAGAAATCAGAACACAGAATTATCAGGTCAAAAAGATTTACTGCTAGTGCACAGTATCAATATACGGTCTAGACCAAGTTATTTTTATCATCATACTTTTCTATGACTACTGTAGTCTAAAATTACTACTCGATACAGACCTTTCTTATAGTGATAACAAAACAAATGCATCATGTGGCAACCACAGATTTTACCGCTTGTTTATGAATTTCTAAAGAAACATGGTTCTAACTACTGGCTGGTAGTACAGTCCGTATATAGGTCCTGCATGAGAAAAATCCAAAAAATAAAAGACAACAAACAAACAAACAAACAACCAACCAACCAACCAACCAACCAACCAACCAACCAACCAAACAAACAGACAATACAAACAAATAAAAAGAAAACAGGCTGTAAGCAACCAGTACAGACCAGTCCTGCCAGAAAATTCAAGTTTAAAAGGGCAGAGAGGAACTTAAAAGGGCCTGTCTACATAGGACCTGGAACAAGCGGGACCAGAATGTTCAGCCAAATTTTGAAAACCTGATAAATAAATAAAAAATGATCCAAATTTCAGAGCAATATGGATCAGTGCAACCACGAATCGTTTTTCAGTCTAATCATGACAATTTCAGTCAATCAACCAAAACTATTTAATTCTGGGTTATGCTTAGTTCTTGATCAGGCAAGTTATATGAACTCAAGGACAAAGGTTCCTTTGTGATAAAATTTTCATAGTTGCATCCCATAGCCAGGCATAATATTTAGAAGCTAATGGCTCCAATACTTATTGATGAAGAGGTCAGGGTTGGAGGATGTTTAATATAATAAGCTCAGAAACTAGAGTGCTGGCTCACATCACCCAAAAACATATACGCTTTCCTCTTTCCAATTCTAGGCTGTTGTTTTGGGTGTGCCATTAGCTTTTATTTCCCCTATATCAAAGCCAATCACTAGGTTCCCCTTACACAACAAATAGTAGAAACAAGGAGACAGACGAGAATGTTCAGACCAAATGCTTCAAAAAATTACATCTATGCATCAATGATGTAATAAACAGAGAAGATTGATCGTCTGGAAAACTTCCTCAAAGATGAGACAATATTTATGAGCATGCTCAGACAAATGCATCAATATATTACATCTATGCATCATTTAAATAATAATCAGAGAAGACTAATGGTATGGAAGAATGATGGGATCCCAAGGGGCAGCACACCTCCAATTCAATTCACATACACCAGCAGAAGAAGAGCAGCCACTTCAGGAGAAGGAGAGCAGCCACACCAAGCGACTCTTTAGAGATGGACTCACGTGAAAGCTCAAGTGATGCTGAGTTGGTTAGGAATTAGTTAGCTTTAGTAGTAGAGAATGATACCCCATGTGACGTGGACAGGGGAGTCTGTTAAGAGGAATCAAAAAGAGGAGAGGGGGAGAGGACATGGAAAATATATGAGCTTAATTAGAGAGGGGAGGTCTCTTGAATACCTCCATTAATGTAATCATTCATTTACAGATCAATACAAATTACAATCAACTTCTTCTCTATTCTACTATTCTTCATCTATCAATCTCATTCTTGCCGATTGCTGCCGTGAATCTAAGAGGAGTGGGAGTCGCTTGAGGTACTGATAGAAGAACTCTATCAAAGAATTTTCTCAAATGTCAGAGATGTTTAATGCTCCTGCAACTCTGATTCTTATAACATTGTAAGAACGAACTTGCTTTCTATAAGCTATACAGTCCATCATGCCTAGTAACACAAAGATACCATCTTCATCCTATAAAATCATTGTTATACTTCTCTGTCTTTGAATGGAAGTGCAAAAAGAAACACCATAATTTTTTTCTTTTAAGGGCTAATGACAACTGAGCAAAAACTTGGAACCATCTCACTCTCTTCTTCCCCCGCTATTTCTATTATTGTATTTGAAAACCTAAGCACCAGAAATTTATCAAGCCACCTTGTTTTTCCTTCACGTTCCAGTTATGTATTCTTAAGTTAAAGAATTGCTATTTCTGGTTCCAACAAATGTTGATATGATCAATAGTTTAGGTCTGTTGTTAGGCCACCCCTCCCAGGGCCCTGCTTCAGCAAGGAATACAACAAGGTCTGGTCATTTTTTAGTGAGTAATTTTGTTAATCGTCTACAGTGTCATGTCTTAGAATTGTCTCAATCAGCCTTTAATAATGCTTTATCTTTTTTAATATTTAAGTTTCATAAGCTAAGCATTATTTCACATTTATAGCACTGTTCAAGTCAGGTTTTGGCATTTTTTAATGTTTCTATATGACTTAAATAGAATACAAGACTTTCATTTTCTCTAGGTTTCCATTCTAAAACAATTTTCAGGTATTTTAATATTATGCATGTGGAGTTTGAGATTGCCCCTTTCCATACAACAGGATCTGGAAATCATAGGTGCATCGGAAGTACCATATTTTGGGTGGACGACCTTTAATAAAACATTAACAGTTGATTATCTAGTCATGAGTAATTGGGCAACTTCAAAGATGTGCATAATTTTTATGAGTGAGGCAGAATTAGTGGAAAATTGTCCTTTTGAAAGTCAAATGTAGTGGAAGAACATGTTTGAACCTAGAATCGTTCATGCTGAAATAGGTAATGGACCTTATGCTTCATTATTAATGTCAAGGCATATCAAGTGTGATCAAGTAAAGCATATTTCAGGTTTCATGGAAGGGTCCTTACCGGTTAGACATTTGGGAGTTCCATTACCTTCCAAAAAGCTTACGAGGATGGACTATGAAATACTGTTGGAGCGCATAAGGTCAAAAATACAGTCTTGAAAGGCATTCTCTTGACCTTATGCAGGCAGAATACAGCTTACATCAGCCGTGATTTTTTCCACTCAGATTCATTGGCTTTCATGTTTTATTATTCCAAAAAATGTTTTGAGATCAATAAACCAGATGTGTAGTATATTTCTGTGGGCTGGAAGTGAGATGAGGAAGAAGATTACACAAGTCAAGTGGCAAGATATATGTGATCCCAAGCAAGGAGGATTGGGTGTTCAAAACATCGAAGTGTGGAATCGAGCAACTATCATGAAGCAGGTTTCGCAAATATCAATTAGAAAACAGTCATTGTGGATTGCTTGGATTTATAAATATTGAAACAAAAATAGGAATTTTTGGACCTTGAAGATTCCGGATAGTTGCTCATGGGCATGGCAGAAAATATTGAAGGCAAGAAATGAAGCTCAACATATGCTCAAACATACAGTAAGAAATGGCAAAAACACATGGTTGTGGTATGATTTCTGGTTACCATGTGGTCCTCTTTTTAAGAAAGTTCAGACATAGGATCATATACAATTCAGGTTTGCCATCAGATGCTAGAGTGGAAGTTATTGACCAAGACGAGTAGAATGTACCTGAGGTTTCTTCACCGGATCTTCAAGAAGCATGGAATGAGTTGCACAAGGTTCCAAGGCCGAATAGGAACATTCATGATCTGTTAACTTGGGTTCCGTCAAAATTAGGTGAGTTTGGCATCAAAGACACTTATAACAGCATCATAAACAACAAACCGGAGGTTGTATGAAAACACTTAGTTTGGTTTAACATAAATATCCCCAGACATGGCTTCGTTCTATGGCTTGCGATAAGGGAAAGGCTACTTAAACATTTAAGGACAGGTTGGTTAAGTATGGGGTGCTGAATCGGACGGAGTGCATCCTTGGCCAAGGGAACCAGGAGACAATTCAACATCTGTTTCTTGAGTGCAGGTACAGTATGAATCTCCAGAAGCATATTATGAGATTAAATGGGTTGAATAAGGGGATCAAACCATGGAAAGATGAGGTTCAATGGGCTGTCGGCAAATTCAAGGAAAAGGAATTATAACAGCAGTTAAGAAATCATATTTTGCGGCAACGGTTTATCACATTTGGATGGAAAGGAATAGAAGAGTTTTTAGGAATGAGTTTAAGCTGATGGAGGAGTTATTAAAATATGTAAAATGGGATGTACATAATAGGTTTGATGGTGAGATTAAGAAGGTGAAGGATAACCCTCAGAATAGAGAAGTTTTGGAAAATTGGGGTTTGGTTATGGAGTATGTCAAGTAGGGTCTGGTTTTATTTTGTGACCCTTGATGTAAGGTCTATGCAAGTTTGTATAGACAGGGCCTAAGGGGCTTATGGTGGGAAGGATACTCCTTATGTTTGTACGTATTGTCACACTTTTTAAATGAAATATTTACTTATTTTCCAAAAAAGGATGTGATAAAGATCTATTTTCATCTTTCTTATGGCACGTATGGCTATTTTTTGGCATATTTCAAAGCAAAGAAGCAAGAGAATATCTTAAGTCTCAAAGGCTATGAAGATTAGTTGTATTATCACTTTCATTTTGTGCCAATTTATGTGATTGATGCCACACAAACAGAAAGGAAATTTTGACGGGCGCGACCATCAGACAAAATATGATATCTGGATCAGACTGATGGGAGACAAAGAAGCAATATATGCATAATTTGAGCATTACTGAAATGCAGATGTTGACAGGGTTTAATCATTCAATCATTAATTTTAAAACGAATCTTATTAACTTCTACGCTGGTCAAAGAAAAGAAATTGTATACTATCCACAAACTAATTTGGAAATAAGCTGATTCTTTGTTCTCATTTGTTGGAAGTGGTTGTTTCTGCCTTTATTATGGAATTAGAGTACACCACCTGATTTTTGTTCAAGTAAGTTTCGCTAGTGTACGCATAACTCATTTCTGATATCCATTATCATCAAATTCATCATATGAGTTCCATGTTACTCAAGCTGGCATTCCTAAGGAATTTCAAACCAGACTGTGGTTCCATTTCTAAATAGAATCCAGAGAACACAGTCCTTGTGGGTGGGGAATGCATTAGATTGCATTACTTGTATTGATGATACATCATCAAGCAATTAGATAATGTACAACAAGGAATGCAGTTAATATAACTTTTCCCATCCACCTACACTGGCTATCAAGGGTTTTGCCAATACTTTAAAAATTCAAAAATACAAAGGAAAACTTAGTCTGAAAGGCATAATCAGCAACAAGGTCAGCAGTAGCTCAATGGTTGATCAACCTAACATGAGCCAGTGAGATAGTTTATCACAAAGAAAAAAGAGTGAAAGTTGATATAAAGAGGCACAGATGTTCAACCATATAATTCTAGAAGAAAATGTAAAAATGAAACAAATTTCCCATGAGGGATTGGATGATGATGATGATGATAATGCATATAGACAATCCAAAATATGTATACAGAATCTTACCAACACTATATTACAGCAAATAGCAACATTTTGAGAAGATCAAGAAACAAAATTTCGAGCAACAATCAAAAGTGAGCAAAGTACAAGTTACTTGTACATCAATGAAGCACCAGTATTTCAACTCTTATAAGCATCAGTATATAAACTCATATAATCTAAGAGAAAAAATTATAAGTAAAATGTGCTTACCATGCCCAGGTATAAGGGATCCAGAGTCCTTAACACCTGCATCACGTTTAATCATCGACTCGACAAGGTCACCGAAAATAGATCCAAAGAAATTCAGAAACCCAAAAGCTGCTGCACTGCTAGGGATCCAAGAAATTAAATTCATGGCATGTTAAGACAAAGAAAGAGAAGAAAGTTTAGTGATTATTTTCATTTGTTTTCCCTTTTTTTTCTTTTTGGTAAGAAAACAGTGACCTTACTTGACATAAGATACATGTGCAATAACAAGAAAAAATAAAAGATTGAAACAATCACGAGAATGGTTCAAATTACAGTGTATGGCGTCTATCAGCACGACACATATATATGTTTCATAAAACTAGCATTATCAATCGATAAGGCTAGTGTAACAACTGTATTGGACAACACAGTCGACATGCTATAGTGCATCAACTGTATAACTTGATACAGTCGATAACCCAAAAAAATTAAAGTATATAGCTCGTATTAAAGAATAGGCTTTCCAAAAGAAAGATCTGTTTTTTTCTAATAAAAAAAACCATTGCAAATTCCCTCACATCCCATTGAGATACAGTTACTTTCGACCTAATAAGTGCAGTAATTTGTTAAAAATAATTTCCTTCAACAAATCAAACAAGGAAAATCACATTCATATGCAGTTTTAACAGGAATTGAAACTTTTCAAATTTATTTAATATAAATCATTATATTTTGATATTTACAAATGATTTGAGATTCTTTTATATGAATCTACGAATCATGAATGAAACCCAAAATTTTTTGGGTTCCAAAAAAAAAGTGACGAAAATTCTTTTTCTTTTGTTTTTGGAAAAAATTATTTAAAACTTGTTTGACTTCAAAATTTTATATGAGATGGGCATGGGGTTAATCTATCATCCCCATGATTCTTATAATTTTTCATTAAAAAATTTTACTTTTAACAATTTTTTTTCAAAAATTTAATAAAAAATAAAAAAAATTTTACAAAAACTCAATGTTTGGGGATGCAAATTTTTTATGGGATGGAACAATTGCAGCTATAATAATAATGGGGATTTATATAAATCCCCATTATTACTATAATTCTGTATTTGAATTCTGATTTTTTTATTAATATAAGTATTTGGGTTCTAATTTTTTTTATTTTTACTAACTCTTTTTTGACTATTATTGAATTTTAAAACATGCTTTCAATTCTCAAAGACTCAAAAATACTTTTGCATTTTTCAGTACTATAAGTTTGAGTTGCTTTTCTTAATTATTGTATATATATCACCCAAAAGGCAAAGGAAACTAATCGAAATAGGTTGGCAGCCTGGGGAAATGCTTAGGGAAACAGATTTTTGATTTATTTGTTGTATATATTATGGAATATATTATGTATTGTTGTATTAAGTATCATATGAATGAATTTTCTTACTCTATTTATTGGTTTATCTAGCATATTATCGCCCTTGTTAATCTTTAACTAATTTTTCTAAAGTTTTCATTCATCTCCGCATATACTGATTTATTTCCATGTCAATCTATATTCTTTTTGTAGGCCTATGATGTGAGAAAAAAACTGATGAGATGAGAAATACATATTTTTAGCTTATCTATAACGATCAATATGGCACAATGGCATGATATTTTCAACCATGATCTCAAACCAACATGAAATGAGAAGGAGGGCTTCTAGTGATAAGAAGTTATGCTTTCACCTAGGAATCTTCCTATGGGAAAAATGAAGCAAAGCACAAGGTACCTAGCGATCAGTTCCAATTGCCATCCTTGGGATAAGTCTGAAAAATGGAAGCACAAAGTCAAATATATTGGATCAGATTACTAACATCATCTCGTTAGAAAACTTTCACCCAAGAGAGCTCCTAGAACTCTAGAAGTGACCTCTTAAAATTTGTGGATCCTGATCCTACAGTGTGCAGTATCAGGCAGATAGTCTTATGCTCTTATCCTGGATACAGTTTTGCAAAGAGAAAGTATAAACCACTTCCCTTGTTAATTTCCTGGAATTCTCTATTCATGAGTTGTGAAATTTCCCTCAAAATCAAAACTTAAAACCATGGAGAAACATCAGAGTTTCCCTCAAAATCACAAATTAAAATTTCCCTCATAATCAAAACTTCCCTAGAAAAAGGAAAAAAAAGAATTTTCCCTCAAAAGGAAGTTCTGAAATTTCCCTCATAATCAAGACTTAAAATTTCCCTCAAAATCAAAAATTAAATTTCCCTCATAATCCACGTCAGATTTTCTATGAAGAAAAATCTGAAATGTTCTTGTTGCTGTCTTTGGTTTATGAAAAATATCAAATGTTCTTGTTGCTGTTTCTGTCATCTGAAAAATCTCTTGTGTTTGTTTATGTTTCTGTGCTTTTAAAATCTCCTTGAGACTGCAACAGAGCATGTCTAACATTATCTAATGCTTATTGCTGTTATGGGTTCAAGAAAACTAGTTTTCAGTTAGCAGAATAATAAGGAAAAAGAGTATGGTTAATATTAATAAGACCCAGTTAAGTTTTGTGGACAACATGTCCAGGAAATTACACTCTGTGGTTAGGCAGACCTATATGGTCCTCTTCAATTGTAAAGGCCTGTGAAGCCTGAGGCCATGATTTATCAGTTGGCCTGGCACTTACTTGCCCCTTATTCAGTTGCTTGAAACCATAAAGGCTTTAAGTCAGTTGTTTAAGGCTGATATGAGACCCCTTTTCAGTGTCCAGAACTATTGGCCTCCTCTTTAGCTGTTTTCATGACCAAGTGACGAGGACAATAGTAGATAACCATCAGATCATGTCTTTCAGAAGCTATAATTGTAAGGACATGTTTGTTCGGGTTCCACTAAGAGGAACATTGGTAGGAGTAAGTTGGGATAGAAACGGAGCGGGTTATAGGAGTTTAGGTAATACCAAACTATGACCCCGCCCCTATCAGGTTGGTAACAGAGCAGGTTTGACCCGGTTAGAGTATAAGATATAAAAAAAAAGAGTATTTTGTGAATAGAGTACGTATATTCATAATATATTTATCAATAAAATATACATTTTTATATATAATATATATGAAAATAATATTTAAAACATATAAAAATGATAATTTAATATAAGGAGGCCGAGGTCGAGGCTAAACCCGAACCCGCCCCCTAACCCGAATTTAGACAGACCAAACCCTAACCATTATGGGCGAGGCAGGTTAAACAGGTACCCCGCCCCATTGCCATCCTAGAAGCAAGGACTATTGACTCTTTGTTATGTGTTAAGTTTCAACGTAAGGACACGTATCTGAAGAACCAGAGGCCAATTCTGGTTTCTTTCTTTATGTATTCTCCTTTCCTCTACTTTATTTTGCTTATCAAAAAGAAAAATCATAACTCTCTCATTTTATAATCTAGATATCATATTAATTTGGTAGATTATATAACCTAAGATACCTGCAGTGACAAGCATATTTGAATCTCCACAAAAGCACAAGTTGCCATATAAAATGACAGTTCTAGAGCCCTAGAACAACAACTCAGCCAACATCGACAGTATCTCCATTTTTCAGTATTCATAAAGCTAGCAATTTAACATATCACAGCCTAACATGCTTCATCATCCTTAGATATTCCAAACCTCATAAATGAAAGTTCGCAATTTCATTAAAACCATGCGTGTCCAACAATATACTTCACAACACAGGTAGATTAATGGCTAATGTAAACTGGAAAATTTCTATCTCACGCATAGTTGCATCTCCAGTTTGCAGAATTTCAGCTCAGATCTTGTGATACTACTAGAGTCTAATGGGTGGTGTATTATCCTTATTGTGTCCTAACTCCGCTTCTTGCGGTATATTCTTAAGGTTTTGATAAACCTTTCAGGTCCTTTTTTGCTGAAATCCTTCCACAAATGTCCTCTGTGTATCCTCTTCCTCCTAAATCATTACTCCATAAAGTTCTCTCCTAAAATGTAAAATCACACAGCACTGATTCCTTCCAGCCTGACTAAAAGGAGAAATATTACAACTTGGAAACCTATAATCACAAGAAGATCTTCTTCTCAGTAACATAATTGCTCAAACTTGCAAAAGAAACACTGAAAAGAAAGCCTGATGTCTAGGCCCAAAGAGCTTGAAAATAAATCTTCTTCAGACCATAAACAAGGATAGGCTGTTAGAACCCCCTTATTCCTAGTGCTGTTAGTGATTTTGAGCATTTTCATCTGCTAGACATGAAAATGGCACTGTCTTTCATACTCAACAAGAAGATATTCCTTTCCCCTTCATCAGGAAAAGAAAAAAGGAAATTTTGATAGGAAAAATAAGCAACAAAATAATCCTTAATAGATTCCAGATCCAGAAGCAAGGAATGTTTACACCTAAAAAGAACAAAACAAAATTTTCAAATCTTTCTGACCAACATTTGAATGGATTTGTCAAAAGCAATGCAAAGTTTTCCATCATGTTTACTATGGTTACCAGCTTGATCATATATGTTGATGCTATTTTCTATAGCACCATCCCAAGATGACCCTTCAATGATGCCTAAATTTATCATAACGATCTCTCTGACGTCAAAAATTTAATTTTTTACAGAACTTTCAGATTTTTCCTATAATATATCCATGATAATCTTCTACATATTCCAGTTATGAAAGCCATTGGAAATATCTAACAGAATATAAAATAAGATAAAAGTGACGTTATTTCATCATTCATGTTATGTACATAAGATGAACATACATTCATATACTTTATGTCAAATCAAGAAGTTGTCACTAAAAAAACAAGGCTTCTTATTTTAGGAAAAAAGAATTTGACTCCAAATTCACACCTTAATAAAGATGTTGGCCAACGAAACACCTTTGATAACACTAGAGCAGTAACTATACAACCACTTAAGCCAGCAATAGCACCTTCCCAGGTCTTCTTTGGACTAATGTTTGTAAGTGGTGTCCGACCAAATATCTGCATAGCAGTAAAAATTATCAAATTTCCTTCTGAATAGGCCCTGTTGCACGGGTCAAAGCAAAAACAGAAACGCTTATCACATTTCACTCTTCAGAACCATGGAGAAATAGCACGGTCAAGCAGATTATGTAAAACATCACAATAATCAATAACCAAAATGCTGCTTCGGGCCTCAATACAATTAGACAAGCGAAGTCATCCCAAAAAACTAGAGTGGCGCATTTTCCAACCTTAAAGAAATTAAGATAATAGCTTTTAACAAGTTGGAATGGTTCAAAACAACAACATTAAAGAAATTACTATGTAACCAGCAAATTGGAGCATAGGTGCCTATCATGCACAGCATGCCTAGAATATCTCATAGATGAGCTCCTCTAATCCCCTTCAAGTTCGTGCAAGTTGCTGATCAATTCTAACACAAGCTGTAAAAATTTGGCAGCTCCTCAACTATCACAAAGCGCCAATCAACTTCAATATGATCTGTCCTGTCATGCATGTTTGGATTGTAAACTAATGATGATTGCTGATCAACTTCAGTATGTTTTGTCCTATCCTGATATCATCGTCAATATGTGTCAGTTGATTTCTGTATAGCTCCATCTACACCCAGAAATGTATAAAAACATATGTTCTGGTTCTTACAAGTTTTGTCTGAGAGCCTTGGAACCAGATCCAACCCAATGAATACATGATAACAATCAGGTACCAAATAAGATGTAAATTTTAGAACTTAGCATGTCAATGTGGAGATCTACAATTGAAATCTTCAAAATTAGCAAACGTTTGATGGAATTTCATAAAATGAGAAGGAAAAATATTTTTCTACAACAAAAGTAGAAAGGTGAGTGAACATTTCCTTAACTTCTGCTGCTGAAGTAACTCTTGATTGTCTTAATTGTTTAAAAGTATACAGATATTACTTACTACTAACCGATCAATAAGCTACTAAAATGACTTAAATGCATAATATAAATTGATAATATTTTTACAATCTTCTTAAAAGATAATACCATACACACGTTTTCTTTATCACTACCAAAATAATGCCCAGTATGGAACCAATTCTTAATGGGCCCCGGAGTGATTACCAAGGATTCGTTTTCATGCTATTAGACAAAGAAATGTCAGTTGAGAATAAATTAGGTAATTTGGTAATTGGGTACCCAATGACACTGCTAACTAGCGATGGAACTCTGATCAGTAGTTGATTCTACCCAATCTGGATTTATGAATGGCTTTGCTCTCACATGATCATAGATTGAGAACAGGCCTTTCTTGCAAAGGATTTTCGATATCAACAAACATGATAGGCAGCTTCTATACATGCAATTTATTGGGGAATGCATAAACCAACTGATTGCATATGAAATGTCTGGACAATCTTCATCTGAATTCTTCAGCGTTCATCTTACATCTCCATTCTTCAATTTTTGTAGCTTGTGGCTGATAATTTTTCTCCTTTTTCCTCAAACTTTAACCCTCTGAGGCTGAGACTTCTAGTTGGCTGATCCCAAGCCTCAAATATCTCTTCCTCTCCAAAATATTTTCTTCAACCTTATTTCAGGGCCTATATTGTGGAGGCAATCCAATCGAAATGGGTTCAAATTTTTAATTCCCAAGGGCTCCTGCTTGCTTGCGTGATCTACTAGAAGAGGGCAGCCCCAACAGCATATTACAATGTGACACCTCACCATATTCAACCTCGTGGATTTCAAATCTCAAAACCAAAATATCAATTGACCCTACATCCTTCTCTAGCACCCCTTAGAATTCCCTTTGATGGTGCCATCATCATGCCAAAATCATACAGAAGAATTTGCCCCATTCAAAGGAGATGAAGGTATGCATCATTTTTTCCTCCACCATTACCCATAATTCAACAACCCACTCCTTCACTGATGCCATGGTTCTAGGAGTACAAATGGATTTTCATTATAAAATAGGACACTAGTCTCATTTACTCAAACCCAATTCATGTGGCACCATTTGCCCTCAAACCCCACACACATCTCCAAAAGTCCTGAAATTCATAAGCAGGGAATTCAAGGGAAATCTCCACCTATGTCATTTACAAATATTTCATAGAAATCTCCATGGTTGGATGCCAGATGTCAAAGAGAAGCTCTAAGCAAAAAAATATACAGGACTCTTGAAGAACTCTTAAAGCTTTTAACTCTGACAGGAAACTAAATAAAAGCAACACACCTCCCAAATGCCATAGCATAACAATGTAAGAGGATCTCCATCTCATCAAAATATTTACAGGGAACAACCCCAAGATTAGTTACGATATTGGACATGCCAAAAGGGTTTTCAAATATGATTCCTACCAGACACCCCCATCCAACAGCATGTTAACTGCTAGAACCCCTAGCTGAACAGATTTCAGCACATCCAGCCACAGGACTACATTTTCATTCTGTCATCAAATGATATCTCTGTTGGGAAAATTACCTTCCTTGTGTGACAATTAAATGACAAGAAACTTTTGGTACTAATGATTTTTCTTGAAGTGTTTTGTAGCAAACAAGTGGAGATTAAAAGACTTGACTGTAAAAGGAAAAATCTGAATGTGTTGTATCCAAGTGCAAGATGCAGACAGATTTAGTTGTAACCTGCTGCACCTTCACAGGCAACAGAAAAGTAACTATAAATACTCTGTTTCACACCAAATTTCAAAGCATCCATGGGAGATCTTCTTGTTGAGAATTGTGCCTGCCTAAACCTGCAAGAAGGAGAGAGTTAGGGTTTCTATGAGGATCAAGATTGATTCATCAAGAATCAATCAAATTGGAATTTAGAGACAAGATCTGGAGAATTTGTGAGTTTCTCTTGTTGGGTTATTGAGAGATTCTTGAGAGTTTCTCTTTGAGGGTTTTGTGAGATTTGAAGGACTCTTGGTGGATTCCAAAGAGAGGTTCAGATCTGGAAGTTTCTTTGGTGGATTCCAAAGAGGTTGAAGACTTTGGTGGATTCCAAAGCTTGGGTGTTCATAGACTTGGTGGATTCCAAGTTGAAGAGGAGTCTTGGAGGATTTCAAGATAGCTGGAGAAATCAAGAAATGTGAATTGATGTGTCGTGGAATCAACTAAGAGTGAGATTTATGTTTGAAGTAATTTCTTGTTAAATCTGACATTCTTGTATTCATCTTTTCATAGTGATTCGGTTTCTTAGGCTTGGTCTCCCTAAAAAGACCCGAGGTTTTACCTACATGGAAGTCTAGGGTTTCCTCGTATAATTATTGTGTTGCCTTACTATTTTGTTAATTGATTGTGCTTAAGATTCATAGAGAAAGGGCCTAGGATTTAGAAATCTCAATCTCCTACTTGTCTTTGATTTTTTCATTTTTACATATGCAAGTATGCTTTTTATTCAATCTTCTAGGAACCTCAACCCAGTTCTAGTGAAACAGGATAGTAAGTCTTTATGCAACTTCAACAGCAAAGAAGACATAGATAAGCAAAATAAACCCTTGTTTCATAGTAGAACCAACCTTTGAGTAAGCCCACTTCTAGGAAAAATTATACAAACTCTCGCTCGTCAAATAGGATGAGGAAAAGGCAGGAATAAGGTAATTGGACAGCAATTCATGGCTTTTCTAAGAAGCAACTCGCAAAAGACAAGTCAATGAAGTCTCTCAAACTATAAGGGAAAACCATATAAAGAAAAGGAAATAAAGTTAACCAACTAACATATCACAATAACATCAAGCCAATATTGTTCTCAACAACATCAAAAAAAGAGACCACAAAGACATGATTAAAGTAGTAGGTAGATTTGGATCTAGACTTAAACCATGAGATGAGGGAAAGCAGTTTAAAATATGTTAAACCAAGGATTTTTAAGGAGGCTCGTAAAAACAACGGGTATGTCATGGTTGAACGGCTAAGATTGGACATACAAAATTGGTAGACCTTTAATTGTTTTAGTCAACCATCCAACTGGAACAATGTCTTTGAAGTCAGTCAATTTATACCTTTCATATATGAGTGAGTACCTTCTAGTTAGATATCTCTCTAGATGAGATTGGAGAGGAGTACACAGTGCAGGTTGTTACTAAAAAAGGCCTCTCTACATGACTCTGATCAATGCCTTATTTAATCTTGCTCCATATATGCACAATAAGATCTAATACTACAAACACACACACGTGCACACATGTGTGCGCATACAAGTGTATATGTCTGTGTGCGCGCGTGCATGCAGACCGTATATTAGAACAACTTCATGAGCTATAAAGCTAAAAAAAAAATTTATGTGTGATTATACCAAACCAACGATTTACTGACGAGCACTGTTAAAAATGAATATACCAAATCAATTCATTTGGGCCCACAACTACCAGCTTTGCAACAGCTTTCTTGATATTGCACTCTTGCAGCTAAAAATGGGCTTCGGAGTTTTGTAACCTCATCCAAAGGGCTCAGTGGACATCCTTTGTTAGAGCCCTGACAGGTGGTTAATAAATAAAAAATCAATGTCAGCCAAACTGTTTTGGAATGTTTTTATAAAACACTCAAAGCCTTAGCAAACTCTAGCATCCGTACTAAGGCTGGAGGATTGAGGCAAAACCGCCATCAGGATACATCTAAGATGCCATGGAAAGAGCAAATTTCATATAATTGACAACCTTTAATATAAAACCTTAGATTATAAGCCCATTATATTAGGATTGAAGTAATGGATAAGTGATAGGGTAGCCAAATGGCATACCCATTATATCCGAT
Organism: Buxus sempervirens; assembly: GCA_947561395.2. Classification (NCBI taxonomy): domain Eukaryota; kingdom Viridiplantae; phylum Streptophyta; class Magnoliopsida; order Buxales; family Buxaceae; genus Buxus; species Buxus sempervirens. The sequence continues at coordinate 9,475,245 of OX387193.1, forward strand.
TGTATCAATCCTTAATCTGGAAAATTCTTCAAGGCAACAAATCAGGAATGCCATTGCTGATAGTTTTAATTATGGACAATTTCCTTGAATGCTTGGATCAGACAGTATCAAACAAAAGAGTAAGACCAGTTTTCAAATCAGCTGGATTGAATAATAAGAAGCCTAAATCTTTAATAAAGCCATTGATACTTGACTAAGTGATCAAAAAATACAAGTAAGAAACTTTTGTCTACAATTCTTAATTGTGGATTAGATTGTAAAAGCATTTTTTTTTCCTTTTACAAAGTTCTTGGCATGTTATATTTATGATCGTCTATTTATGTAGTGGAAACCAAGAATCCAAATATATTTTCCATGACGATACTCAGTATCGCCTGTTCTGTGGATGAAAAGAACCCTTTAGCTAGAAAGTATATGTCTTTAAAGGTTCCTAGCAAAAAGTGGAATGATCTTGAGAGCAAAAGCTCAACAACATTGTTTTTGTGCAGTACAGCTAAAATTTGACAGAAAGTAATGAGACGTGAGAAGCCAGAACATTGTGATCCCATCAGTCTTGAAGCCATGGAACCATATAACGAGTCACTTGCTGAGAAAGAAAGGCCAGTGTTTGATGGCGAGGACCAGACAATAGAATCAGGAACTTTGTGATCCCATCAGCCTTGATGCCATGGAACTAGATAGAGTCACTTGCTAAGGAATAGAGGCCAGAGTTTGAGGGTGACGACTGAGGACCACACAAAAAACCCACTTCTAGATACTGAACCAGAAGGAAATAGCTGATGATACAAGGAGGTCAAAGCATGCATCCAAAAAGAAACTCACTTCTAAGACCTGGGAGAAGATTGAGCGAATGAAATATGTTTTTTTTTTTTTCTTTTTCCCCTTTTTGGAATTTTCAGTAAGTTATGATGCACATTCGCATATGCGATTGCATATGTGACCAAACTCCCTGGATTCATAATCACGTCTCAGTCAAAAATCCCCCATACAGGCAATTGCATGTTTAGGCCTGTTGCTTTGGCTTTTTTTATTTTAATTTGAATTGATTATAAGTAAATGAATGCAATTCACAAATATAACAGATCAGGATATATATATATATATATATATATATATATATATATATATATATATATATATATATATATATATATATATATATATATATATACTTTATCAAGAAATTTGATATTTAAGGATTGAAACTGGAAAATTTTGTGCGAACCGAATGCTTGAGATTTCAACCTAAAAATATTCAATGTTTACCCCCCTAACAATTCTAAGTCCATTGCAAGTCCAACCTATGCATTGACCAGAAAAAATTATATTTTGCATCAAGAATTATATTTTTATTATCTTCTGATTTTAAATTCTTCCAAGTGTCTCTTAAAAATGTTTCAAAGAATACATGCCTGCTTAGTTTAATGACAGCTTCTTGTAATATTTTACATTATTTAGGTATATATAACCATGCCAGAATAAGCATCTCATGAAGTTTCATTTAATTTTCCGCCTTTTCCCAATTTGCCCCTCTCAAACTCTCTTGATAATATTAAGACAACCTTCAATTTAACAACTAATTTGGGGAAGGGGGAGATATATCCGGTGATGATAATACAGAAAACAGTTCTTAGTACATCAGCTTGAGATTTTCTGCACATTTTCCACATAAATCGTCGAATATGTGGCTATGTAGCATCAACTTTATTCTTGTCAGAATATTCAAGCATTAAATCTTTCAAAAAATATTTTGCTTTCCCATGAGACAAAAGTCATTTGTTCAACTATTTATAAACTCAGCCTATCAATTGTAAAGGAAGAAAAAGTAAAAATATGCCTTCAAGGATATTGTAAAAAGAAGACTTCACATATATTCTATATTCCCATTGGTGAAGCAAGGAACTTTTCATAAGCAAACCTAATGGATGCTCTCTTGGGTAGATAATGTCAGTATTTGTGGCAATCGCAAATATAGAATAAGGCATTGGCAAAAATAACTTCGAACAATAAAATCTCAATAATGACAAACAAAATTCATAGAAGGAATGAATGGAAAAAAGTAGGACGATTGGAAGCTTGACGTTTAGCTTAGGAATGACCTGAAGGATTGATTGAAAGGATCCAATTACCAGTAACCACTGAAGCATGGTCCCAAGGGGGGGTATAACTGGCAATAGACCCAAGATTTAGCATATTTGTTCAAAGTGGTTATCTTTAGACTCAAACCTGAATTTTCATGCTGGAAGCTTGAGGTTTTTACTATTAATTAAGTGACAACGCTAATGGATTCCACTCCAGAAAGGTCACACAGATGGCAAACTCATGAAGTATGGAAAGCTACAAATAAATTCATCATATGAAATCAAGAGTTGTTCCAGATGGTATACATCAATCATAATTGAGTAGCATCTCTTTATGATATGGATCGACTTTTCATTTGGACATCCAATGAAAACCATCCACTGATCAAAAACAAAGAAAACATCCAATGGCACACAAAGTAGGTGCCTGGGACATTCTTTATTTCCTCACAGTTGTCAAGTAAGAAACTAAAGATGCATCCAGGATGCAGAAAGGAAAAAAATTATTGATACTTCAAAAAATTATAAGAAAAAAAAACTAATTACTGTTACTCTCACACCAAAACAGAAAAGAGTGTAGAAATACCGAAGTCTCAAAAAAACGATTATAAAACGAATTTCCAATTTCGCATGGCATAAATACCTTTCCACCTAGAAAAGCAAAAGTATCAGCTGCAATTATGCTGCTAATTGAAATCAAGGTTGCTACAAGGCCAACAGTCCAATGAGCTTGGCCACCAAGAAGAACAGGCCATGCAGATCCTATTTCTGTCAAACATAAACTGGTTAAGAACCAAAGTTTAGTAAATGCACATGCAAAACCCAACCAAGAGTAGGTATTACACAAAAGATAGCAAGCAGCAGAGCATGTAAATCAAAATAATGAAAAATAAAAACTTGGGTGCACGAAATTAAGCATCTTAGTCACCAACTATATGCATAACAAATTAAGAATGAGTTTCCACAAACAAAAGTCACATTTTTTTCCCCCAAATCTTTCTAAGCAACAGAAAATGCCAAGAATATTTTTCTCAATGTACATACCATAATTCATTAAGCCATAACTAGCATATTGAAGGAAGTACAACAACATGATCATAAGAAGTGGAAAAGGAGAAACTCTTTTTCTTTTAGAGAAAATGCTTTGAAGAAAGGAAGAGAGAGGGAGAAAGAGCCTTATCTGTTATTCATTTAGAATCTAAAAAGTTAGCCATATGCTGTCAAAACCATTATTATTTTGGTGAAGTACCATCAAGCGGCAACAACTCAACATAGATTTTGTAAAGCAATCTACCAAGCTTTTCTCAACACAACAAAGAAAAAGTAATAACCATAATTATTTTGGTGAGAATCTCAAACTGCAACAAGTGGACATGGATTCATGAAGCAATCCATAAGCTTTTCTTAATTCCAGAAAAAAAAAAAGGGAAAAAGTAATAAGTTGAGAGTCGAAAACCTTTTAAAATTCATAATTGAGAAAGTAATCTCTTGGTTCTCTAAAAGAACAACATATTCAGGAATCTCACATTGTATGATTCAATCCAAAGAAATTAATTATATGATTATATTCAAGTAAAATAAAATAAAACCCAAACAACTTAGGATCCTCAATTTTGGCAACAATAATAGTATCCGATAATGAGGCACATGCCTGATAGTGGAATTTAGTCATAAAAGTCAGATTGAAGTAAAATGTCATATGAACTGAAAATTTGTTTGAGCAAGCATGCAAATAAATATCAACACCAATTCAAAATCTACAAATACTGAAACTCCTCGTAATAACAAATATATAAACAAACACTACGAATTATGGAGGGACATTTTTTAAGCACATTATTTGTATCGTATTCCAATCTATTTGTCATGCTTTATTTTTTTTTTTTTTTCCACATTTCAAAGACATTTGCTATATTGGCAAATCTGTATTTATAATATAAAACTAGCAAACGTTTTCCATTCATACATACAGATATTAACAAATGTCCCATGGTGTGTCTAATTTACAATATATTGACTGTTCAACTTACTTGTATTCAAGGCTGGAGCTGACAAGCCACATCGAAGCTTCACCCAGAAGCAAGGAAGATAACCACAATAGAATAATGCAAACATGGCACTACTCAGCTGTGAAAAACGAGGATTTTCTCTCTGCAAAAGCAGTGTTATGGCAACAAGAAAAGCAGCAGATGTCACAGAAACATCAATATGACCAAAGTACCTGAAAATTCATCAGAAAGAGTGACTAGTGAGAAAAACCTGTGGAAAAGCATCAAAGCTCAGACTTTATGCATGTATAAAGCACTGAGGGAAATAAATGAAAGAGAAAAAGAAGATCAATCCTCAAATTATACCCAGCAGTCAAAATTTTTAGGAGTACTTCCTGCAATCATAATATACCAAGCAGATGTATTGCTTTTATATATAATTTCACAGATACAACCAAGTCTATCTTAAGCGATCTAGGAAATCTACTCATATAAAGGTACAACTGCTCATGAATGGCTTAAAAAAAATATTGTTCAACCACCTAACTGAAGCAAATTAAATTACAGACATTGTCCTGAATAAGATAGTTGGAAGGGGAAAATGAGTTTTCTTCACTGAATCATTGACACAAGGAGGAACAGTATCATAGGCTCATAGCCCAAGCTGGCTGATTTAGTAAAAATTAAGCAGCAAGAAGAAAAGTCTAAAGGTTCTTTATGCCTTCAGATCTCGCTGGTGTCCTACAGTAAAATGCTCATATCTTGACCAAATTCAAATGGACAATGGATGTTGGGTTAAGAGAGAAAATAATACATTTAAAACAATAAATATACTTTAGATGAGATCATGTCACCAAGCCCAACGATCTCAGCCTTCATTCACAGGATGACTGTTGAAGCACCATAAAAGAGGACTCTGCTGAGATTATTGAGAATTTCATCAGAGTACGGTTACGTCAATGAAGGAAGTAACTCATCCTTCATGGTCCCTCTTTTTTGCAAGCAAAGTACAAAGGATTTAAATAATTTCACCTCATTCACTCAGCTGGCAGCACATGCCAGACTTACAAGTACTTGCCCCAAACTCAAGGAGATTATAAAACCAGAGTTCCAGCTTTCAAATGGCTTTTGAGAAAGGTAACAAAATATAATAAATATTAAAAAGAATATTAGTTGACATTCTTGAGAAAAATAATGCTTAGATGGAACATCATGATTTCAAAAATTCAAGGGTTTCGTGCCATATTGAAGTTGCGAATCCCAATCATATGTGGAACCATAGTTCCAAACCATAAAACGTGAAAGATGGGTTTTGAATTACTGAATCACTAACTTGCCATCTTTTCTGGGTTTCAAAAGGATTAAGGCAGCCTCCTCTTTCCTATTACTTCATGAAGGCCTTTGGTAGGGCAATCCACATAGAGGAAAAAGAAACCAAAACAAAAGGATTAAAAGTAACCAAGATCAATCCAAACTTCTCTTCCAAAGAATTTGCCAATTGAACAAGAGTCGTGTTCAAGACCCTTCTGCACCATATGAGATCAAAAGACATCCTCAACTATCTCGAAGTAGTTTACTATTAACTATTGAACACAAAGCATTACGCTCCAGAACATCATTAGATGCAAATAATCAATTATCGCGATACATTATTTTCACCAAAAATGACAGGAAACTAATCCTTGGAAATAGCATTAGAATAAAAGGCCTTTTTACCACATGTTATTTGCCAATGGAGGCAAAAGAACACAACGACATTTCAACAGTTCTCCCATTTTGTTAACATATACATGTGGGAGCTACTATGAAAATCTACAATAGATAGATAGGCATTTGGGATCGTATTGTCAAATTTTTGGCACACATGATCCTTATTTTGGGTAAGCTAGAAGTGTCTTGCTCTATGTCGAAGTAAATTAAGAACACTTTTACCTCTTAAACATTTAAAATGAAGAAGGATCTTTCACAGTATGAAAGCTCTATCCATGCCACTTGTAGGGCCATCTGGAAGGACTCATTGATCTTTGAAGACAAGGAGGCTAGGGCACAAATCTCCTCCCCATTTCTCATTGGTTTCTTGTTTGCTCTCCTTGATATCCAATGCAATTTTCATTACTCATCGGGAAAGATAAAAGCTAGCCCACAAACCATCTTTAAGAATTTTCTTCGTATCTTGTTTGTTGTTTAAATATTTAAATGTAGGTTTTTTGGCTGGGGTTGACTTTTCTTCTTTTACTGGAGATTGTATATATTTTATTCTTACAAAGACTCTTTGGTTGGTTAGATTATTTTAAGGCTTGTAATGTCGGTGACATTTCACGAAATGTCGCCATTTGGAGAGGTGGTGACATGAAACCACCATAGAAAGACATTTCGCAACATTTCGTCAACTCACAATAAAAGTCGCATGTGACTTGCACGTGTGCCTTTTAAGTGACCCTCTTAATGGTTGGAGCTCGAAATGTGCGATTTCAGCGACATTTCGAGGTCCAAAACCCCCAATCTTGCCCACATTTCCAATTTTTCTCTCATTTCTTCAATTTCTTCCATCTCAACCCTCTCTAAACACTTCAAAAGTGTGATTGTTGGTATCGTCATGCACCTTCTATTTATGTATGCATTTTCATTGTATCTTCAATTCTTCATTAAACTTCCTTTAAGCACGCATATGATCCATTTAAATATATATTTTTGGCACTATTCTTATGTTTTTAGATTATTTTAGTATTATTTAAGCCTAGGAATTGCATAATATTTCACTAATTTACTATTTTATGCTTTTTTAAATTTTTTATTGATGACTAGCAATTTACTCTGTATGTCAGCGACATTTCACGGCGGCTGGTGCAATTTTGATCAAAACAACATTGAAAACCTTAAGTAGGCTACCTTATTTCTATAGATTTACCCCACAAGGGGATTACCACAATTTCCTAAAGACACACACATACACGTGCGTCTTTTATAGGGAAAAGGGACAAGAGAGGGGGCAAAAGGGGCACTCTATGGTTCAGGGTTTGAAGAGTCTTCAAGACTGATTAATGGGCAATCTTGCTACAAGCATAATCAAATCTTTGACCTCAAGAAAACTTAGCCACAAGAGATCAGTTAATAATATAGGCACCGTTAGAATGTTCTTTTCTTAAGAATATTGTTGATAGTTCGCAAATGGGCTAACAGCATACGCATGTGGACTAATGTGTTCCTTTCAAAGACTAAATCGTTCTCTTGGATTCCAACTTATTAAAAGATCAAAAATGTGGGACGTACAAAGGCATAAGAAAGTTAAAATCATAACCATGCATGCTTTTTTGTTGAGTAGAGAGTAGGGGATCAACAAACACCTTCCACGTGAATTTGTGACTAAATTTGGAATTTCTTTCATTGCTGGCTAAACAGAGAGAGAAATCCAAACCATCATTCAGAGAGTCATTTTATATCTTTAGTAGCTCTTTAATCCAAGAATTCAATGCTTTGGGCATCTCTTGGGTTGGATATTTAGTTCATCCAACGAAAATCCTGTAGAAGGAAGAAGGCAAGTCAATAGCCCTATTCCTTGGATCTATAAAAAAAAAATTCGTTGGCAATCACTCAAACACCTGGTGAAGTAGGCATGGTTAATTGGTTTTTAATGATGTTTTCTCAAACTTATTCGGTTGTGAAGAAGAAAATATGCCGACTCTTTGGACTGTATATATATATATATAAAAGAGCTATGGTACATGGACAGAAGGGGATTCAAGAAATGCCAGGAAGGATATGGCGAGAGAGGAGATAAAATCAAACAGTGCACTATAATCATCATCAATGAGTACAAGATTCAATACTTGATACGAATATCTCCTTTGAAGAGGCTGCAGATTTGGTGACTTCCTAGAAAAGAGAAGGACCAGAAATTGGGATGCGTCCTAGGGTAACTAAATTTTGGAGCAGCACGCTACTTGATACGATTACTGTTCTTTTGCCTATAATTTATCTTTACCTCCAGCTATTTGCTTTCCATTCACTCCCTTTAAGTTGGATTTTTCTCTACACATGTAACATCCTAGAAAATTTATAGGGATATTTTAGTCTTTTCCTAAATAATATAATTAATTATTAAATCCCTAATAGGCTTAAAATATTAATTAGAATTAAATTAGGTTTAATTTGAATCTAGATATATAGTTTTATCATGATTAAGTGAGAAAAGGGTATTTTAGTAATAATATATTTTAGGGAGTCATAATTTAGTAAATAGATTAAGTAAAAGTGAAATTAGCTGTTATTTAAATTATTAAATAAAATAATTACGAAAATTAGATTTTAAATAGGCACTTGGAATTTCAATAGAATTAGGATAATTTATGAGTTCTAATTTAAGGGGTAAAATAGTAATTCTGTAAATTATAATTAAAACAACTAAATAGATTGAGTGGGTTAGCCACTTTATTAAAATAAAAAGGGTGAACCTAACCTAACCTAACCCAAGTTCTCTACAAATTTGGGGTGTGATTGTAATTAAGCATGTTAAAACCCTAGTATAAATACAAGTTTTAGATTAGCATTATGATCTTTTGTTATTCTCTACCTTGATTTGGACGTGTGGTTTTGTGGAAAAAACCCTAGAGAGTGCTGGACAGCTAATTCAAGAGGAGAAAAGAAGTAGATTTCAGGATTAAATTAAGAAGGAATCAACAACGAAAGGATCTAAGGTGTTGAGGTAGGTTGATCTACAATTTTCAAGTCGTTTGTAGAACCCTAACTAAGGAAATCCATGCCAAATATATATCTGAAATTTCTGGGCGTTTGGAATAATTCAATTAGTGATTTTGTAATGCATATATGAAGAAATCATGATTTACATGGTGTTTTATTGATTAATCACATACTTGAATGAAAATCTAGAAACTTTGCATAGAAAAGATGAAATTTTGATTTTATTGTTTAAACTTCATAATTTTTTTTATGGGTTTTGCTTCTAATATGTTTAGAACATGTTGTTCGGTTGTTTGAAAGGGTACTTGATTGTTTGTTTAAAAATATAAAATTCAGATATAAATTCGAGAACTAGAACTTTAGGGTTTCATTGGGAAGATGGTCAAACGTTGATTTAATGATTCATGATCTATTGGCTTCTAATAAATCTTTAAATTGTTACATTGTAATGATTGAAAATTTATTTGAGTATGTGTATGGTTGTTGATGAAAACCATGTGTGACCTATGATTAAATCTGCATATATGTTCTATTTGCACTCACATGCATTAATATTGCATATTTGACACTGTTTTAGAACGGGTGAGGTGTGAGGGTTTACCAAAATCACCAAAAGACCTGGTTCATAACCTTACAAACACATGCAATTATAAAGGAGCAGGGGGGGAAGTTCTTTATAATTTGCAACTCTAAGATACTTCATGAGGCGAAGATGAATGTCTGTAGAGGTTGTGCACACACTTTCTCACAGCATACATTACATACATAATTGTTTGAGCATGATTTGTGGATTTTGGAGTGTTTCTTTCATATAAAGTCCATAGGAATCCATATACTTGACCACATATAGTGATATTAGGAGGCTTTCATGTATTGCAGTCGTCATTGCTTTTATATTTTGATTTCTAATTTTGCATGAGACACTTGTTTCTTTTATTCATATTTTTATATTTAGGGTATATTTCTACGGTTTGAGTTCTCCATAGGACTTGCTCTGTAGAGGTGATACCTACTGGGCTATTTGCTCATTCCCTACTATTTTTACAGGTGTGTATGATGCAGCTTTTGAGGACCAGGAACATGCTTAGGATATGGACATGATTCGGCGTGGCCGACTTAGAGTAGTAAAATATAGGGATTTTATTTTATATTATGAGCTAGTAGCATAGGGTTTATTGTGTTTCTTTACTATTGAAATTTTCTATTAGTAGGATGTTTATTTTATGGCGTATTCTAATATTTTATTGGTTAATGCATATTGGATTTATTCGTCTTATCTCTGCAAGATCTTGGTATTTCATTTATTTCTTTGAAATTTATTGTACGGATGTATTATACATCGAGCACATGAGAGTTGAGAATCTGCTTGGGTTTTCACACGTTGGGTGTGTGGAAACTGCAATTACGTCCTAGTATCCCTTTTTCCCCATTGACCGTATTTATTAATTATTAATATTATAGGGATATTATTCGTATAAATTTCGGGGCGTGACAACACAAGTGTTGGGTTTTTATCTTTATCGGTTTCACTCCTCTTAAAATATTATCCCAATAGATGCACTAATCAACTTGGTGGTGAAAATAAAAAATTTTGAATATTCTTGTAATTTCTTTCCCTCTTTTTCCCCATTAACACCAACAAAAGCTAGATAGTATTTTTTTTTTTTTTATCAATAATCAAGATGATATATATATATTATGAAAGTAGAAAGAAAAAACATTTTCGTATAGGTACACAATTTGTGTACCTAAGACTAAGAATAGGGGAAATGGAAATGAAGCACTACCTTCCCTCACTAATCTGGGAACCTATCACATAATAGGAACTCTTCCAAGGACACATTGGCCATCAACTTTTCTGATTCTAGCCAATTATAGATCAGTTTCAGGGCTTTCTTCTCCAAGAATTCAACTTTCTTCTCTAAGTTTCAAAAAATTCTGTTGTTCCTTTCATTCCAAATCACCCAAGAAATTGCCGCTGGGATCAAGTTCCACACCAAGACCTTCCTGGACTTCCCAATCTTCTTCCCCCATGTCTGCAAAACCTTGTCAAATTTTTCTGCCTGAACCCATTTCAGACCAAAGCTAGATAGTATTGGCAATATGATATGCATCATAAAAAGTATGAGCTGCATTCTTTCCAATAAACTGGCATTAAAAGGACCGTGACTCAATGTGAGCCCCACCATACTGCAAGATTTTATGAGGGGAACTAATAACAAATCTAACTTTAGACATCTTTACACAAAATGGCTGCATTCAGATTAAACTGTGCTTTTACATTGTCAGCCCAAGATTTTTACCATCACACTAAGTAATATTGCCTTCCAAACAATCACTTGTAAATAGATTACACCACAATTTTCTTGTTGCACCCGAAATTTTAAAAAAATTTTTATTGTTACTAAGTTTTGTGGCACTTTGAAGGTTCCTCTCATACCAAAAGAAATGTAATGTCTACAAAATTTACACGTAACTTCTTCAAGTGATAAGATTGATGTCTAGCACTGCATTCTCTAAACAAGCATCCAATCAATAACAGAAGCCTAATAATTATTGCTAACTATAAACATAATAGTCCCATTTGCACTAATAAACCATCTGTCTGATGATTCTTTAAAGGCTTCCATACAACTTTTAATCAAATAAAGTACTGAACAATTATGTGCTTCTACATAATACCATTTACAGATCACAACTACTAGCATACAACCAATAAAGATGAAGTCCATAATCAATTGATAAGAAAGGAAAGTGAGATACTGACTCGTGGGAGTTTCTTTTTACATTTTTAATAGGTAAACAATGTGGTCCACATTAATAAAAATCTGGACAAGCCACCCTTCAGACTATGTGCATGAAACACGGGAGCAAGGGATGAAGAAAGCTTACAATGTCATTATAGGCATGAGAGCACAGATAATAGAACAGACCCGTGACACATATTGGGGAGGAGGTGTCATTCCGGTTGCAATTCCACGACTCCTTACCAATTCAAAATACTCGCCTGTCCCTATGAAAACAGCAGCAGCCAGAGCCACTGTGAAAATCCATCCTCCAGTTAGCACAACAGCCCCAACAGAAATTCCAATTCCAAGTCCAAAAACAACCCGCTTCTGTAATTGGCTTCCTTTTTTTTCGTGTTCCCAAACGAAACTGTCATTCATTACTGAACCCTTACCTCCGTCAAGTTCCTACACCATACCCATATCAGCGGGTATCCATTGAATTATCCACAAAATGCTCAAATTTAAATTTAAAGAAAATTTCCAACATCAAACAGAATAGTAACGTAATACTTTGGCCTAAAAAAAGAGTTATAAAAATTATCTCCGTCGCCCAAGAGAGCAAAAAAAATAAAAATAAAATTATCGAATTAACATATAAATAACTCCAAAATGGATTGACGAAAAGGAAAGGAGAGTCACAATAGTATGGACCTCTAAAATTCAATCGACAAAGCCCCATAACATGAAATGCAGAACAAAACAATGGAGTAATTGAAATACCTTCGGGGCTTCTTCCTCGTCTATATGATCCGGTTCGGCTCTGCCTACAGCCGTGACCATCCGCCCATCCACAGAAACAATAAAACTCCTATCCCGAAAACCCCAGATAAGACCACTAGATCCGTTTACAACAAAACTCAGCTTTAATTTGGAGGACGAACGACCGAAAAGCAGGGTTTTCGAGGACGGGCGAGAATGGCGAGTGCAAAGAGAAGTGAACGAGAGTGGAATGAGATTGCACCGACCCAATTCGATATAAGACGCCATTGATATCCCGCAATTCCGAACTTAAACCACGCACATATTTAAAGGACCTAAATCGCAGTTTCAGTGGCTATTAATCCTCCGAATGGTTCGCCATTAAAGGAGAACTTGGAAGTGAAGACGATGATTAAAGCGAGGCGACCGAAATTGAAAGGCCTCGATTTCAAAATCCGCTTCGATCTCGACTCTCGAGGGCTGGAGCCAACGAACGCAGAGTACAAGAACAAAAGGCTGGGAGTTTATCTGCTTCCGATTTGTCTCATTTTTTCGCCGAAACGCAAAACTTCGTTGGGATTCGGGAATGTAAGCGGCAAAACAAGGGAAAAAAAAAAAACAAAGGGAAAATTGATTTTTAGTGATATTTTTCAGCATAATTTAGATTTAGTCGGCCAATGCTTGAAAATTAAGAATTAGTGATACTTTTACCAACGGAATGCGCAAGCGAAATGACGCTTTTACCCAAAATTTCCACGATCTTTACCAGATTTGTTTCCAACTTTCCTCATGAGATGCTATCACATGGTAACATCTTTGGCGTGGTAGCATCTCACGGGCAATGTTTTCTCACATAGGCACCACTTAAAACATTTATATCAATAAAAAAAATATTGATCGTGAGATGCTCAACATAGAAGCATCTCAAGGCCAAAGCAGGAGACAATTTAGGTAAACATAATTTTTACTGCAATGGAGGTGAGATGCCGACTTGTATTTTTTCAAGTGGGCACCTCACACAAAACAATGAATAAATACAAGCTGTGAGATACTCCACATAGCAACATCTCAAAGTCATTGCAGCAGATGTCAACCCATTTGATAAAAAGTTATATATGTTCACTCAATCAAATAAATACACATATATAAAAGGGTTCTTGTGGCATTATGCCATTTATACGAGATATTAAAGTAAACTACTTTGGGCTGACATAGCAGCCTCGATGTCCAAACCTCTAATAATCACTCCCCCTCTCTCTCCATCTCACAAAAAATTTTAAATCCCAAAAACATTATCTGGAACACCTCTAATCTTTTTTTCTCCTAAAACGATTAGAAAGTCGAATTTTTAGGGATTTTATCCTAAAACAGGAAAGTGGAATCATCAAAATTTTAAAATCCCTAAAACGTCATCTTTTGAAAATTTCTAAGGAAACTCTAATCGTTTTTTCTCCTAAAGCAATTAGAAAGTCGATTCATTGGATATATACAGAGCAAATTAATCATATCTATTCCTAAAACGGAAAGTGGAATCATCAAAGATAACGCAAATCAAATTAGAACTTGCAACAAGCTACAATCGAAGTTAATTTAATTAAGATACTAATTCCATCAAAAAAATTAAGATACTAATTAAATTTTAAATATACCTTTATTATATTATCAGTATAATGAAGTTATATTTAAAATTTAATATAATTAATTGTAACATAATATTCTTAATTGTTTATAATTAATTAAAATATTAAATTTAAATAATATAATATAATTATTATAATTACTTTATTATAATGAATTTTATTATATAATTAAATTCCTAATCTATCTTTTCATAATTATCTTACTAACTAATAAGTCCACTTTCCTATTCAGAAGATGGGATACTTAGCATATTGAATTCTATATGCGATGTATGCTAGTAATAATTGAATGAAAAGTTAAATCTTTGTTCCTGTAAGAATTTTTTTTAAATTCTCAAAAAATTTGACCCACATGTATTTAGAAGTTGAAAATTTAGAGTTTTTTATTTTTATTTTATGACAAATATATATGTGTTCTTAAAGGGATTACCTTAAATTGAGAGTTTTTTTAGCATCTTACTTTCCCTTTAATTTGTATTTGTTTGCTTTTTGTTAGTTATATATTATCTTATAATATTGCATAAACCCGTACCACAAAAGATGTTGAACATTTAACGAAGTTCTTAAGAGACAAAAATAGCCTTTCTTGTTGTTGTTTTTCAAGGGTTTATTAAAGCTTTTTTTATATTATACATCTTCTTTCCCTTCCTATGCCACACCCAAAAAAAAAATTCATCCTTAATTTTAAGTCATATATTTTGGAGTTGGATTAGGTATAATTAAAACCCATTTATGGAAAACTCTAACCAAAACTTGTTTTGAGTTTGGGTAGTTCAGGCTAGAATAATGGGGTAATGGATTACCAGCCAATGTAATATTCCTAACCAAATTACAAAATATTGTGCATACAAAGAAGATTGTAGATTACCTCAGTGAACAATTTGAATCTGGATTTTAAAATTCTGAATAATAGTTCGTAGAATTCCAACAATATACTATTATAATTGAAAATGGAAAATAAATTAATTATAAGAAGAGAAATTTACACTTAGGCCCCGATTGGTTCGTGGAATCAAGGGTTGGAATTGGAATTGGAATTGGGGTTCCCAATTCCAATTCTTTTGATTGGTTAAATATTTGGAATTTGGAATTGGAATTAAGGCCCAATTCCATAGAATTAGCTTATAGGCTATTTTTGAAGTTACCTAATTCCCTACTAAATCGAGAAGAATTGGGGATATGAGGTAGAGAATTAGAAGCACGATATATGCCCGACAAACAGAGCTAGCAAAATGCGACCCGGCCCGGTCCGACCCGACCCGAGTTAAACGGGTTTGGGTTGACTAGTTTATTAATTGGGTTGGGGTTTCCCTAACCTACCAATAATCGGGTCAACCCGATTATGACCCCGCAACCCGACGAGTAACCTAATTTTTTTTAAAAAAATCGACAAAAGTGTCATATCCCGACCCAATTAACCCCCAACCCGACCCAAACACGGTACAACTTGATCCAATTAACCCCCAACCCTATTTTAAAAATAAAAATAAAAAATAATAATAAACGGGTTGGGGGGTTTTCCAACCGGCCTTAATTTAGTTTAACTCAAACCCGACCCAATTAACCCAACCCGATTATGACCCAACCCTGAACTCGACCCAAACCAACCCTTTGCCAGCTCTACCGATAAAGAAACTACCAAATCTCATTCTCCTCTTCCTCGCTAGTGTTGCGAAGCTACCAAATCTCGTTCTCCTCTTCCTCGCTGGTATTGCAGGGACTAGTACGTATCTTCTCCCTTCTTCTCTCCTCTCTCTCTCTCTCTCTCTCGTCTTTCTATCTCTTTTGTTTCCTCTCTCTCCTTCTATATTTCTCTCTCTCTTTTTTTCACTTGTTTTGACCTATCGAGTTGATCATAATCGTTTGGTCTTATATGGAGGACCTGATTAAGACAAAAATATTATTAAAACCCAGTAGTGTTGTTTTTGTTTTGGTTGCAGAGAATGGATTATTGGAATTCATATGTCATGATAATCAGTCATTTGTATTATTATTAACATGGGAATGATAAAAATCAATTCTTCATAAGTTCATCCAATCAGTGGAATTGGATTTTAAATCAATTCTTCATGGAATTGTAATTCCAAATTTCAATTCTCTTGCTATCCAATCACAATAATTTCAATTCTACCCAATTCCAATTCTTGATGAATTAGAATTAGAATTAGAATTCTTAATTCCAATTCCAATTCATTGAACCAATCGGGGCCTTACACGTATTCATATTTACGAAAAAAAAAGTCAAATCCTCTCACATTTGAAAATAGGCAAAGACCTTCTTTCACATTTGAAAAAAAAAACGTAATTATATTAAACTTAAAGATTCAGTCGGGATTTAAATACTTTCACATTTTCAAGGTTTTTAAAGAGTTATAGGTAGTTTATCTTATTAAGTTTTAGCTAAATTCTACCCACGAAGATAGGTGCACATTGTTCCAACTTCCAAACGTGGAGGGAGGTCTTTTGGGGTCTACCTCCTTGTTGTCCGTAAAAAGGAGTCGTTGTTGGGATGGTAATGGGGCAAGTTAAATGGGGTTGAAATCATTTGCCACAGTTAAGTAGTTGCAGACTTTGTAGCATCTCACGGTTACTGTTCAAATCACATTTCCCAATGTGAAATGTTGTTTCAATTGACATTTCACATTGGGAAATATGAAATGCCAAAAACTATGGGATGCTGCACGTTGCGACAGACGATTCCATCCCAATTAAAGGGCCAACCCCGCCACAAACTCAATATTAATTAATTAAGATATTACTTTTATATGTTTGATATATAAAAAATACACATTTAATGAATAAATATATTATGTTTCAAAACATATTTTTTTCCCACTTATAATTCAATCGGGTCAGCACCAATCCCTGGGTTACCAACCGGAATGGAATTGTTTGTAATTTGAGCCTGTTGCAATTGAAGTAGTATGCTTTCACATGGAGCATCCCATAGTTAGTGTTTTTCTACATAGGTCTCACGTTAAACATTTACGAAATATGAAAAAAAAACATTAACCTTCGGATGCTCCACGTGAAAGCATCCCACTTCAACTGCAGTAGCCAATTCAGCCTGAATTGCAGACAATTTCGTTCCTGTTTCGTTAGAGTTTGGTATAGGCTCATCTCTTATATGAGCGGGTTCGGATTTGCCAAAGTAACCAAACATACCCGAACCCCGACCCATTGCCATTTCTACTTCAATTAAAAATGAATTTGAACCTTCCAGGAACTGCAGTACCAGAGCTGTAGCCTGGGCTTAGCGCTGAATTGCTGCTCAAGAAATATTGTAAATCAAGAGAACTTAAACCTAAATTCTTCTCAAGTTCCTCTCAGTTCTCGTTCTTCAGATTCAATCTACACCGATTCAGCGAAACTTCTGTCGCCGTTGAATCTCTTCTGTAAATTCAAAACCCTCAAAAAGGTTTATATCTGTGGGTCAAAAACCCCCTGCAAATTCAATCTAAGGTTGTCTCGATCTTGGCTTTTCGACTTCGACTTACCTGCTTAATCTCTGGAACGGTATTGGGGAGGAGGGTTTGAAGTGATGGGGATAATCAAGGGCAGCTTCTCATTCGTGTTGGGGACCATATGCGGAGTATACGTTGCTCAGAACTACAATGTTCCCAACATAAAGAAGCTCGTCAACACGGGACTTTTGATGGCGAAGCACATCGAGGAGTCTTACAGGAAACCGAAGAAGAGAGGAGATGACGATTAGTCGCAGAAGAACGGAGTAAGAAAACCAGGTTCTTGTAATGTTATTATTCTTAATCTTGTTCTACTTAGGTCTATATTGTTCAAGGTTTCATATTGGTGGCGTTGGAAAACTATAACCCCACCCTCATTGGATATTGTTTTTGAAGACCAGTGATTTTTGGGCTACAATGACACTTGGTTTGTTAATGGAGAAAAATAGGTTGTTTCTTTCTATTTATTTATTTTATTTTATTTTTATCAATAATTAAGGCAATTTTCTTTCTTTTTATTAGCTTGTAATTCCGATGACATGCTGTTAATTCTACTTTTTAACTTCATCTACTCTCGTTCTTACTGGCATTTTTCTGGTGGCAAAAGCTGCTGGATTCTGGTTATGATGGTACGTCTTTGAACGGGTATCCTGTTATATATCCCATGTGTGCAGTTCATGCAAGGTGTGCTACAGATTAGAGAACATAAAAATAAACTAGCAATATGTTAAGGTCTGAAAGAAGATGGAAAACAGCTTTTGTAGCAGGTTTTTTTTTTTTTGGCAGAATGAGAAAAAGATGAGAAATTAAAGTCATGAAACTCCCTTGACCCTATCACAAGTTGAAGTAGAGAACTGAAGATCTTCCAAGTGACAAGGTCCATTGGGCTTTTCTTATTGATAAAATCCCTTGGTTACGTTATTTCCAAATATTCATTCAAACAGCACGTAGAAGGGTTTTTCTTCCTCAATTCTTTTAATTCTCGTGCTTCAATATCCCATTTTCCATTCACTCAACTGTGGTCCTTGGCATTGCCAAAGACTATCCAATATTTGGTTGAATAATTGCTACAGATCCCGGAAACAGCTTGAAAATGGATAAGTAAGTGATGCACAGATTCTTCGTCTACTTTTCACATCACGCCCCAGTTAGGAGTGACCTGGCTTCAGTGAATGAAATGATCAGTGGTTAAAATATTGTCAAGTGCAGCCGTCTAAGCAAGGTATGCAATTTTTGTAGGTATTGGCACCCTCAAAATAGGTTTAAGGGGAAAAAGGCTTCTGTGGATGACTGCAAAGCTGAAAGGTGTGAATTGAGGAGATACTATTTTCCGGAGTGATCCTTTGTTGTCAATAATTTTCATTGAGACTGAAAGTAGTAAAGAAGTTGTATAAGAACTACAATTGATTTGATATCCGCATCATTTTGTTCCAGTTAAGTGCAATATCCTAAATAATTGATGGGCTTCTTCGGTGCAATCTTGCACCACTGTCTTTATCTCCTGCAAGTTGTAAACTTATGGAAAGCTTGATTTTATGGCAGGGTTACCACAATGTAAGCTGTCCCAGAAAGAAGCAGTTTCACCAATTATCGTTTTGAATTCTTTCATCAAAGGTTCTATTGTGCTTGTGATTGGTAACGTATCCTGCCATTGGGGAGAGGAGTCATGCTTGGCTGCGATCCTTCATAAACACTCTGTTTTGGTTCCCAAACACAGCGGCCATTAGGCATGAGGGCTTCATTGGAGACCATAATAGGCCCGATACCAAAACCCACCTCCTTAGGCGTGCAATAATAATCCCGCTACACAAACTAATTTAAATTCCTTCTCCACCCTCTCTCTAAAAAAGTCTCTTTTAATATTTTTCTTATCTTCCAGCCCTTGAATTTGGAATTTTAAACTTGAGAGGAAATAAGTTGAGAGATTGGTGTGTATGCTTTTTCAGAGCATTGTTCAACCCCTTCTTGAAGATAGCCCGATTCCCAACTAGTTAATCTTTCATCAAAATGTTTCCTCATCTGGTTGCAGATTCCAATAATTGTATAATTTGCACCCAAGATAGATAAGCTTGTAGGTAGACTTCCTACTTGACTTACTAAAGAATCTGCAAGTCAATGAATTTGTAGCATTTCTCCCACTGAAAACTCTTTATTTTAGCAGGTTAATTCCTTGATTTGAAACAGCTTCATAAGTGATAACATTGAAAATTCTGAACTTTTTGAAAATGTACTTTGAAAGTGTTTTAACTTTCTGTGGCTGGTATTGGAAACTACCAAGACATCCTCTGCAAATCGAAGATTTACCATATCAACCTCCAATTCTATGTTGAAACTAGAAATCAGATTTCTACTTGCTCCTTTGGAGACACTTGTTCCAAGTACTTCACTACTATAATAAACAAGGAAGGGAATGGTGAATTCCTTTGTTGGATGACCCTTGAGCCTCAAAAGAATTGTCACAATGCCTGATTTACCAATATCAAGGAGGCTATAGAAATGCATCATTTGATTTATTTCTGTCATTTGGAACTCAAGCCCACTCATCTAAGTGGCTAGAAATTTCATTTAAGGGGGACATGGTAAATATAGTGAGAATAGGATATCATTTGAGTTCCTTTTGGAATTCATGTATGTATAGTGGTAATAGACCTGTTATATTGATCAATTCTGAATTCGGTTGCAAGCAGTGTCGAGTCCAAAGTGGTTATTTAAATAATGTCTTCATCAAATATAGATATTTGTTTTTGACTCTGTAGAAATAAATTTTCGATGCTCATCATGAATGGTCTTGGAAATAAGAGTGGTACAGTCACATATTTTGATCATTTCAGGAATGTGGAATTTGAAAGCATAATTTGTAAGGGACAACTACTTGGAAAGGTGTAATAACAGGCTTTACCCCCAAATTCTCTATCTGAGCATACATGTAATTGCATAGGTCTAGCCTCATTCTGGGATAACTATAATCTTGCGGCATTGTTTGAAACACTTCCATTGGGTTTGAGCTTCCTCTGCCACCTCTTGCAGCAGTGGCAGCAGAATGATAAAATCTGATTATCTGGTTCATGAAGAATATAGAAATAAGCAGCATGAATTTGATCACCAGAATTTCAGTGTCTAGAATACGAATTTTTGTTTCATTGAAATGCTTAATACATAAGTGACTGTGGCTGCTTACAGCCAAAGGTCACTTGTGCCACTTGACCATCCTGGCTCTTATTTACTTTTTGCTGCTTATATTCTGTCTACATGGATGCTTAATTTTAGAATGGTTGAACCATCGGTCAATATTACCTGCTGGCTACTGCAACTGTAAATAGGGGTGACAGGAACCAATGTGTTCGATTGCTTGTGATTGGCCCATCCTTAGAGAATTAAGGACCATGCTAGCATGTGTGATTGCATGGTTTCTACTACTATCAGAGCACTGAGGAGATAAAATTACCTGAATCACCACTTGTAATTGAATATGCACTCTTGGCAAGGAATACAGGAATGAGCCATTGTTCAATATTTCTTCACTTCTCCTGTCACATTTTTAAGCCACGGGGCATCCTTCTTCTTGTGCTGCAGCTTTTTGGTGTTGCAACCCATACCTTGTTTTTTGTAAGAACTGTTGGGTTTTAAGAAAAGCACAGGATCCCATGATAACTAGCAGCACGAAGAGAAACATAAGTTATGCCAGTACCAATGCAGACATCTGCAATTATGACTATATGATTATTGACATGCCGGTTTCTTGGTAATCCATGTTTTTGGATTGAAATTACTCATTTGAGTGCAGATCAAGACTGTCTTGTTTATCCTTAGCTAATCCTGATGTTTGGTGTGGGTTATTCAGTTCCATCAGCAATTTGGCTATTTTATTGCTACACGGACAAGGGCCAGGGGAGTGGCATTAAGAGGGAAGGATTTGCATTGCAACCAGCGCTTTTGGTGGCTGAACCTTTGAAAGGCATCAAGGGCCATTGGAAACATGCAAGCTAGAGAAGCTGCAGCAACAGAGATGCTGGCATAGGTTCACTGAACTTAAGTCATTTGAAACCGAACTTATCAATGGATTCAATCTTCTTTTCTTTGTTTGCCAGCTTTTTTTCTCTAGTTTGGCTAGCAATATTCAAATGATTTAGTGATTCTTCAATTGTTTGTGAACTGTATGGTCTACAAAAAAGTTTGAGGCCGGTTATCATCGTGTTCTTTATGCTTGACTTTTGTTCTCACCTATTACTGTTCTCTGCAAAAATCATTGTCATTGATGAATGACTTTCAACTGTTTTTGCATGAATTCATTGATGACTTGCTTGTTACCTTTTCCTGGAATGTGCCTGAAGGAGTTTAAATAGGCGTTCATAGTCTCAACCATGTAATAGTGTCGAAACAGCTTAAGTTACATTGCCCTATTCCTATTCCTAAAATGAAACAGTCATCTCATGACCCAACTAAACCCTTGAATGAAAATGCTCTACTTGGGTCGATATAGATTGGATTAAGTTGGCTCAAATTAAGTTTGGATAACTAAGGTGGCGTTTGGGATGGCTTGTGCTTATGGATAAAAGGCTTAACAGATAAGTTAACTTATTTAAGTACTCATCCGCGAAAGAGTGCTTATTTTAAATTTTGGTGTTTGGTAAACACCACTTTTTCAATATATCCGCAAGATAGCATATCGCATCCTCTTCTTTTGGCATTCCTCTCTCTCTCTCTTCTTATTATCTTGTTATTTCCAGGCAACAATGGTGTTTGTGAACTGATCTCGCTCTATCCGTGGAGGGGGCAGAGACTGCCAGGCACCACCCGACTGAACCCAGCTCTCTCCTTCTTCCTTGACGCAACGTCATCGTTCAAACACCCACAAAAATCCCCTGTTCATTCCTCAATTTTACATAATCTCTACAAACACCATTTCATCTTTTTGCTCCCTCTCCCTGTTTTCCTACACATAAATGATACTTCACGGTAAATCAGTGGTGCCTTGTTGGACTTATCCATGTAATTTTCACCCTTCGCAGCTCTGTAAGAATTAGGAGGCATAATCCCAAATACAACAGACAAATTCATGCCGGCTTTCTCGACACTCCCACTATCTCTCTCTGTGCTTTATAGAACTTCTTCACCGTCACCTACTCTCACCGGAATCAATATTCTGTTTACCGTCATTGCTAGATCACTTGTGAGATTCTGAAATGGAGGCTTCTCACTTATCTGTGAAGATAATAGAGCCGTTGGAGTTTCGAATAGGTTTGCCAGTAATGAGGTCATTGGAGGTTAGAGACTACCGGAAGGTGCGCCAGGGTGATCGGATTAGTTGGAGTAACAAATCAATGGTAGGAATATACTTGACGCATGATGACGAGCTCCATTCGCCGTAGGTTAGAGACAGGTCGGAGAGCTTGCCAGTGACGAGACAAAAAGAAGAGAATGATAGAAGACAGAAGAAGAAATGGAAACGGGATAAGCAGCGGCTCCCTGCGGAAGTGGAAGGAAAAGCAGCTATCCACAGCTTCTCCATATGATAGCCTACCTCTACTCCTTTTGGATGAGAACCTACCCATTTCACATTACCAAACGAGATTACAACTTAAATAAGTGTTTTATTAAGCTAAAAGCTAAACTAAGCATTTAATTAAGTAATCCCAAACACAACCTAAGTTATTTAGGTGATTAGGAGTAGGCTGATAATTCAACCATGTGAGACGAGAAGGCAAAAGGGCTAGAGTCAACCCAAAATGGGACTAGAGGGAGTTCGTCCGGGATGATATGCAAGCATGTAGGTTAATTTTGGATATGGTTTTTGACGGTTGAAATGGAGAAATATGATTCCTTTTCATGAGTTTTTTGTTGAGCCCTACTTTGCATAAAATGCTATTCACATTTAGATACCTTGTTTACGTATATCAGTATATCGTTTACCAGCATTGTCTTTGCTTGAAAAGTAATTTTTTCTATATTCATCTGTTGCTGCCTTAACTTCAATCTTCATTCCTTCTTTTTTTTTTTTCTGGGCAGTGGTTTAATTTTATCATAATGTTGTGGAGGCATTGAGTTCTGCAGCCTCTATTGTAACTAACTAATTAGTTGATTTGCATTGTATTTCTTGTGGTTGATTTGGCATTTTCAATAGAAAAATGCATCGGTGCAGTGCAAAATGCTGTATTTTGGATTTTATTGGAATTATCTTGTGAGATCTAGTAAAAGTTTTATGGTCACCTTTCTAATGCAATCCACTCCTTACCTGGCTTAGGACTGACAATGCCTGAACATACGAGGTTTTCCCGTTTCAAGTCTGGTTTTCACCATTTTCAATGGCGATACTTATAATTTCATTGAAGAAATGGGGTTTTCAAGTTTCATGTTTGGTTTTCACTAAGTAAACATGGCCTTGAACAATTAAGAAGCCGTTTGGTAATGTTTTTTTTTTTTTAAACTAAAAACCTTTCAAACTGTTTTTTGGTTTTTGAAAACAGTTAACAAAAAACCCGTTTGGTAACAATTACTGTTTTTTAGGTTTTTAGAAACAGATGACAAAAAACCCATTTAGTAACAATTAATAAAAAAACAATTTAAGTTTTAAAATTACAAAAATGCGTTGCGATACAAAAAACAAGTTAAGTTCAATACGCTAAAACAATATCCTTTCACATTGAGTAATAAAGAATGAACATAATTAAATAATTTAATTTAATTAAGAATAGTAATTTTAAATTTAGTTTTGTTAACATTAATATGTTTAAGTAATTTTAGAATTAGTTTTGTGTATAAATAAAATGATTGATTGGTACAAAGCCGTCCAATCGAATATGAGGGGCTTGTCATAGTAAAATGTCACTATAATTTAATTATTTTGACAAATATTTCTTAAATGTTGGAACTTAGACTGGATTTTAATTATTTTCAAAACATATCACTAAAATTTAATTTTCACTTTCTTCTTCCCTAAAACACTCGACTATTCAAATCCCTCTTGCTTTCGCACTCTCCTTCTTCCCTCCTCTCTCGCTATTTCTCTCCCTCACCCTCTCTGTCTCTCTCCAGATTCGCTCCTTGCGGCTCTCTCGGCTCGAGCACTCGACGATCAAAACTCGGCCTTCATAGATCGGGACCTGAAACCTTCTGCATTCTCCTCTTTCTCCTTCGTTCCAATCGACTTCCTTCTACAGCAGTGTCAGATCAGGAATTAAAAACCATCGCGATTTTATTTGGACGAAGATACCCTCCACAACTCTTTTATTTCCCTAATCTCTCTGTCAGCTCGATTCACCAGATAAGGGTCGGAGAGAAGAGAACAGAAGCGTGACTTAGGGATTTCCATGGATCTACTGAGACGAGAGTTGGAGAAGAAGAGGAAAAGATTGGCAGAGGATGTTGGAGGCAAGAGGGTCTTCAAACGCTCCGAGATCGAACAAAAGAAGATCCAAAAGCTTCAAGAAGAAGAGAAGAAAGAGTTAGAAGCCAAAGCCCTTCGCTAAAGGCAGCATAACCCCATCTCCACTTCTTCAACCTTCACTTCCTCCGTCACCCCATCAATCGGACCTTTTTTCTTCTTCTTCCAAACCCTCTTCGAAAACCACAGAAACCCTAACGGAGGAACAGAAGATGGACGAGCTCATGCTTCCTAAACAAGAAGTCCTACGTCGCCTAAGATTTCTGAAACAGCCTATCACGCTCTTCTGCGAAGACGATGAAGCTAATCCTTGATTTTGCTTCTTCTCTTTACCTGATGCATCGACGTGCTTGAGAGGAAGGAGTTTTGTGCGGAAGATAGATGAGAGGAAAAACTCTCGAAGAGAAAAGAAATCAGAATATTACAAAAATGCCATAGAATCGAAAAACGATTCGTCGTTTTTCAACCGTTTTTCTAAAAAACGAATTGAAAACTCTCACTACCAGACAAATTTTTGGTTTTTTGTTTTTAAAAACTGAAAAACGGTGTTCAAACACGTTGCCAAACACCCTCTAATACATCCAGCTGACGAACTAATGTGCCACTTCTGCCCACTATCTGATCTACCTGGTAGTTCCGACCTTTGAAGGGCAGGTCAAACTTGTAATATATTTTTGGGAACTCCTTCCAAGGCTTGGATAGAATTTGGCCTTTCGAAGAGCTGCTCTCTTTGTCAGACAACCTGGG
Organism: Buxus sempervirens; assembly: GCA_947561395.2. Taxonomy (NCBI): domain Eukaryota; kingdom Viridiplantae; phylum Streptophyta; class Magnoliopsida; order Buxales; family Buxaceae; genus Buxus; species Buxus sempervirens. The sequence goes on from OX387193.1 coordinate 9,500,732, forward strand.
TAAAACATTAGCAACGAAAAGACAAAAAAGGAATGAGTTTTGTCCTTGTGGAAGCTCCAAATGTCGGAATGAGTTTTGGTCGATACCTTTTTTTTGGCTATGCGAGGGAGAATAAAGCCTTGTTTGGCATTTATTCTCAGTCTAAGGAATGAGCTTGATGTTTGTAAAGAGCGTTCCATTCTTTCAAAGAAGAGAGACTGTACTTTTGCAAAATGAGTTTTCACAAACCAAAAACAGGTATAGGAACTCATTTCATTCTAATAATGGGTGGTATTGTATCTGGTCATTCTTTTGAAAGGAATGGTTTCTGCCTGTGAGAAGTTTAAAGAAAAAAAAATGGTCATTTTCTTCATGGGGCCTCAGACTACTACATCTGAAACAAGCCTTTTTGGATCACTGGGAGGCTACATTGCAACTTGCACATGTAAATCACATTGGAAAACATGCCTACGGTGTCTTCTTCAACATTAACTAGTCTTCATGCCACTGATGCCCCCACTGCATCTTTATTGATTACTAATGCTTCAAATTGCCACATTTTAAGAAAAATAAAACTGTGATGAAGACCTCCAAGATCATGGCAGTGTTTTAGTGCATCATTATTGAACAATCAGGACTGTCTTGGAGGATCTGCAAACTGGTGTCTTCCTCACAGAAGATTTTTCATGTTATGCCATAAAAATATGTAGAACTAAAAGGAATACAGACTAAAAATCTTTTAAATTAAACCTACGAATGAAGGGGCAATAACCACTATACATTGCCTCTGCATCAAAGGAAGCCTGCATTGCTAAATAGTTAAATGAGACTAGACTTTGAAACACAACACCATGTGCATAACCTGTGGAAGAGAGATATACAAGGAGATAACTAGCTTTGAGGTGGTTGTCAAAACTGTCTTTCCCGGAAAATCTGTCCAAGCTTCAAGTAAAGAGACAGTTGCTCCTCAAAAGTAAGGTTCCTCAATATCTACAGCACGATTAACACAAACATCTCAAACAACTTATCTCGTATTCCATCTATAATCTAACTAGTGCTAGTAATATATGCATGTATCAATATGCAGCAGTTTACCTGGTCCAAGATCATCTCCACTGAATAGTTCTGAGGCACAATAAATGACTGATGATATATGTACGCGAACACAGCCATCACCATCTAGGGAGACAAGATAACATTTGAAGCATGAAGCATCCACATGAGAGTAGTTGCAGCAGTTTATTATTTATGACAAAAACCATGAATATACATAAAAACGCTATAAAATCAACGTAAAAACATGGCATATAGTGCACGTACACAAAGATCATGAGCATCCAAGGACTAGCACATCCTTTTCAAAACATACCCATAACAGTGTAAGGCATTGCACATGCGCCTCCCCACCCACCCACCCACCCCCCAAAAAAAAAATCATATTCCGGGGTTTGATGGGGGGTGTACAACAGATTTTTTAATCTTTTCCTCAAAACCCTAAAAGCCCATTGAGACAAATCCTAAATTCCCTCCAAGAGAAATCTTCTCCTCACAATAATGTGAGGAGATTTGATGTCACACATCTGTATGTCAACAGATGTTGAGATTTGATGATCTAAAATATTTAGTTGCCCATTTCAATCGAAAATTTCTTAATAATTTCTTTTTCAAACTATTTTGCATCTTTGTAAAGTGCCGACAAGTTGAGCCTAGTTGAAATTTGCACATGGGATACATGGATATAGTTTTCACCTCAGGTTGAATACGTGATCAGGGTGACAATACAACTACAAATGTTAACAAGACTTAAGAACAGAATGGTTTATTTGAAAAATGTATATCAACATAGCTACATCTTTAGAAGCTCACCTGGCAATCCATTCTGTCAGTAATTCCACCATGCCCAGGAATACTATCACCGAAATCCTGCAATAGTTTGGAAAGAGGGAAATAGCATAAACAATATTTAACCTCATTATTTTTATCTATATCAGTTTAATAGCGATGTTCAATAAACAGGGCTGAACCTTGATTTTAAAAGCTCTCTTGAAGCCACTCGCAAAAAAGCCTCCAAAAGGTGCTATAATTGATGCAAATAATCCAAGACTTAAAGCATGCCATTGCACTGGCAAAACTGAGATCTCTTTCCATGGAAACTGGAAACATAATAAGAGTTAAAATATTCAATAAATTGAAAGTTATTAATCTATACAAGCTCACAGATAAAAATAAATGAGTTTAAAAACAAACTGGAAGCCAAATGACACCCTAGCAATTCAAAAAGATTTAGAGAAATTTATAAATAAATATTATGAGCTAAAGTATGAACAAAAAAAAATGAATAGAGTTAAATAAAAAAGATAATCATATGGATATAATTGATTCTTGTTACAAGATTGCAGATTGATGATGATAAAGTATATCCAATGCACTCAAAAAGTTGAATGTTGGGATTGGTGATAGATTCTTTTTAATTTCTTCAACCTCCCACAAATTGGTACAAGGTATCATCTATATTAAGAAGTATGGTGAAAATACCATGTATACAAAAAGGTCTACACCAGCCAGGAAAAAAAATGCTAGCCCATGGAACCAACTTACAACTTCCAAATCCCCTCATAATCATGGAAAAATTAAGAACAGGAATCATTGCTAATTAAGGCAGTATTGACACCCCACCCAAAAAGTAAAGAAGTTGCATATTGATGATTAAAAATTGATGCCGAACTCCTTGTCATGGAAAATTCTGTAGTTTTATCAGTCCCAAACTAGCAGCAAACTGCAGCTGGGCACAAAACCAAAATGAGACAGCCTTAATCATTCTTTTTCCTATCTTTCTAGAACCCCAAGACAATAACACATCATCCATGCTTAATTGTTTGCACCAGATTGTAGTTAAATCCGACAAGAAAGACAGACCACAGCAGGTGTAACAATGCATCATACAACCGGGCAAGATTTCTTTATTTTTTTTAGGCTTGTTTGACATAGCCTATCGATTTAGATGAGAAGCTGTTTAAATTGACAATAGCATGAATTCAACAGTTTGTTCCACCCAAAATAAATATAACATATTCTTGTCTTAGCGGTGCCCTTGCCTTTGGCACCATTTGTTTTTTACTTTTATCTTTGTATCTCCCCTTTTATTCAATATAATTTCATCACTTATCAAAAAATAAATAAATATAACATAATTTGTAGTATACAACGCTTATGAACACAATATACAGAGTTACAAATTGATAAAAGGAATGGTAGGAGATTTTATAATTTGCTTTCAAATATTACAGGTTTTTTAAAATTACAAAGCCATCATATAAATTCTCTACGATTTACCATTTCACACAAGAATTTACTTCAAATTTAATTGCTTACCATTCAAGTTTCAAATCTTCCATCACATGGATGAGTACATAAATTACAAACAAGAGGGGCAAGCCTTGCTGCAACAGTAACGTTGCTCCATTGCGACCTAAAGGTCATGGGTTCGAGTCACATGAAGAAGCCTCCCAGCTTGTGGGGATTAAGGCTGTCAGACCCTCCCTAGACCCCGCGCAATGGCGAGAGCCTTGTGCATTGGGCTAGCCCTTTTAGTGAATTACAAAAGTTTAAATATACACGAGAACTCAACTAAAATAATCGTGAGTGCGAGTTGTCAAAATGAACCATCTATAGCTAATATAAAAAAAAACTGTGCAGAATCCATAACATATTCAAAAAAGTCTTATTTTGTTGGATCAACAATGCACTGCTTAAACTGCATCATGCCTAATGCCCTAGTGTCAAGGTCCAAAAATTTTCCCTTACAGTGCATAAACGGTGCAACGCTATGGCTCTCACGTCATCACAACCATACTTGCCATTCATGTGCTCTTGAACCATGTCCAAAGCGCCCACAAATGTATCAGTGGGCTACAAGCCTACAACTCGCCTTTGAGTCCCTCACACCCAGCATACCTTGGTCAGCCACAAAGCTTCACAGCAACCTACCATGCACTTACTTTACTCACGAGGTTTCACACATCATTGAGGCCCTCAAGCACATCATACTGTCATAAGTCCCCCAATCAAGCAGAACATCCACATTTGCCCCACACAGCGCTTCACATATGTCGGGTTGTTACCATGCACATTGAACAGCTAAGGAGCCCTAAGAGCTCCCCATGTCATGTATTGAGGGCAGGTAGTCGACCACACCATCCTCAAGTCCCCTCGAGTAATCTAAGGCTAAAAGCATCTCATAGCATCACTATCATTTAGCATGGCACTCTGCACCTAACATCAGCACCCCAAGTCATCCTGGCAAGGTATCATCCCTTTACCTTGCTATCCGTTCCATGTGATACTCGTGAGGCATACCCAAACCCAAGAAATGCCACCACACAGGCCCATGCGAAGTGCTTATGGCCTAGTGATAGCCAATTTGCCAACTATACCCACCCAAGCGTGTATAGCGCACATGAGGGCCTTGTAGCATAATAGCCTCTTGCTTCAAGCCTATTCCAGTGCTAACAAATGCCTGGGCTCTATCATTATCCCAAGATGTGCCATCGATGTCCTAAGAGACCCTAGACATGCCCTACAACAAGCTAAGTTCACCCCCAACTCCCTTGGGGAGTGCTTGTCTCGTGCCTATGGTGGCACTAGGAAGGGCCAAGCACAACCATCCCTCCTTTAGGTGGATTCTAAGACTTTGACCCTTTGCCAAGAGGAAACAAAACCTTTTTTTAGTACAATCATACTGACCTTTTTTAGAGTTCTACATAGATTTTTCTCATGTCATTTGAATTAATTTATTCATGCCGACCTCTAATTTCTCCTACACCTAACTATGACCCCAAACCATTCACCATTTACTCTTCAAGCCCTCTTAAAGTCATGGGGCCTGCTTACTATAAGAGTACCTCCCAGCCTTAACCTGGACACCACGCCCACATTTAGGCACACTTGTGTCACGTACAAATACCACAGAGTCACGTCACTTCCCAAAAGCTCTCCATGGGTTGCCACACCTGGCCGAAGTTGCTGCCAAGCCCTTACATGTGCCCACTATGGCACAATCATGGTCTGCGTCAAGGCCCAATTCGTTGGACCATGACAGACTCCCCTACTTGTTTGGTTGGCGCCCTCGTCGACATCCACACTAGTGATAGTCTGATTCTTCGTTGTGCTGTCACCCTTGCCATGAACATTGTGTTAACAATCTTTTGAACAAAACTTGACAGCCCTCGCTTCTGTGCAGTTAATATGAATTCACAATTTCATATCTTAGGCATAAAACTTTGCATTCGATCCAAGTGTACACTTCCCAAAGTCCAACACAAAGCTTCATTGAGCCAACCATTTCATCACTTTTTTGATAGGGCATACCTTCTTATGCAGCCATGGTCGTCTATGACCCACACTTTTGCTACATGAGCACCCATGCTGCATTGATTCTCCAAGCAACCAATCCTTCTCACTTGGCCGTCAACCCAAGTCTTGGCATCTTTTGCTGTTAATGATGTAGCTTTCAGAGTTCTCACATGCAAGATGAAAGCTCTATCCATTCAACCCAATTCATTGCTCTCTTTTGTGTTTGCTCCATCGTATGCTTGTTGTCTTCCAATATTAACAAATGTCGCACAAGAAGCGGCTCTCAAGCCAAAGTCTCATATGCCTTAATATTGTCTCCAAGGACTTAGCCCTCAAGTCAAACAACATTTACAAGTGTTAATCAAGCTGTCCTAGGCCCTCATTCCCAAGGAACCCTTGCAATCACATTTCTATTTGGATTTCCCCTATTGAAACAATATCTAATAATTTTCATAAGAGATGTCTCCCTTATGACATGGCTTGCAAACAGCCTGTCCAACACCTCAAACTTCATTCCTTTATAATTTGCATATCTCAGTCCATCGAGTTTGAAGTTGTGATCCTCCAACTTCACTTGTTGGCACTAACCACTATCCTTTACACATTCACTTGATCATCTTGCTTCCGAACACATTCCCATACAAGTTCTCCTCTTTCACCTTAATATGTTTGTGGCCACCAATTTTCATGCATTGATCAAAACCAACTTTTTGTATCTCACAACATGATCTTTCTGTCTATCTTTAAGATATTATCCCTTGGGACACAGCTCGCGAGCGGTTAAATGCCTCCCTATTGAGGCCCATCATGCATCTGGTCTTCCACCATACAGTCTTCAATGTTGTCCCACACCAACACTGATACTTTCAGTTTGAACTCCAAACTTGCATTTCATTCCTCTTCCACATGTGACTGACAATTTATCTTCTTGTTCTAAATTTTCTAATGTTCCATAATCACATCATGCCTCCTTTAAGGACTAAATCATTCTGTTGATACCCGTCGACCATTTTTCATTAGTTCAATTCATAGTAGCATAACTGTGTTCCCTGACCATCCTAGACTTGATCTTCCCTTGCCTCAAAATGCAACTAGTCCCTCGAGCCAAACAACCTGTTGTTGTTGTGCAACTACTCTCACACCTACCAGTATGTCCGCGGGATTCCAGTACACTCCAAGTTATTGCCTCATTTCATGCTTAAATTCTCTACTTCACTTAGGCTCACAATATTTTTTTCTTTTACATTTTTGTGTCTATGTGAAGGCTCCAACCATTGGACCATGACACCTAGTGATACTTAAAATACAGAAAGTCAAAGTTCAATTTAAAAAACCATTTCATTTCCCAACTTGATCAAAAGAAAATTTCAGCAAGGTAGCCGAATAATCTAGTATGCTAAATTACTCCAAAACTCTTCAAGGTTTACCAAGACTTACAATTTGCTTAGGGTACAAGTTATGGGATATATGTAAACATGATAGGCACTCCACAATAGTAAACAATGATGTGCTACCACGAAATATTGAAATCAGTTTGATAACATGCTATATTACGAAATTGTTGCTAAGTAGACATACATGCATATGACGTTTCCTATCTTTTAAATTTTAAAATTGATATTTATCTAATAAATATCAATCAGCAAAGGTGTTCTGAGGTACGATGTATTGTGGAATTTGGCACCGGCTGCTATTCTTTGGGCGTTATGGAAAGAGAGGAACAAGAGAACTTTTAAAGATTCGTCTAGTTCATTTTGGGGCTTATTAGAATCATCTCTCAACTAACTGTTGCATTGAGCATCGAGAAATGAATCTTGTAAAGGGATTGTTTGTCATGAGTTTCTTGAGTGTGGAAACTTTTGTGATTTGTAGAACTGATCATGTGCACTGATTGTGTACTGTTTAGTTCATGTACTCCTTGCTTTTCATGCTTTAATACAATCCTTTTTATTACCGATAAAATATATATATATATATATATATATATATATATATATATATATATATATATATATATATATATATAAATAAATAAATATCAATCAGCAATGCCTAGGCATTTTCCAAGACACATTTGTCCAGGTTCAGATAAGTGTTGCTGACTCACCCATTTAGGGGTCCATCCTGGTAGAGGGTAATATTCTGGCTTAAAAAGTGGACCAGGATCACAGTGAAGCCAACCAGTTGACAGATCCTACACATGTTTTCCCACATAATCAGGAATTCGGGTACTTACAATAAATGCAAAGATAATAGAAGTATAGAACTGTTTTCTGATATAAAGTGGTTTACCTTCCTTGGACATGTAAGCCACTGGAAGCGACCCATGATGTTTGCAAGCTGCATAAAAACATTGACCCCAACAAAAGTAAGAAAAAATGTAGATGTTACAGTTTATTTAAACCCAGTTTTGGTCAAGAATATAAATGCACATGCAGAAACTCAGGAAACTAAAAGAATGATCTATGAGCAAGTCAACCATATATGATAGCATTGTATTCCATGAAATCTCAATTACACAACTACGCAAGCTCTACTTGATACAGGAACAATCTATTTCCTGAATCCTTACTAGCTACCAAGAAGGAAATTTTGTTTTTGAATTTTGATGTGTCATTCAGATGATCAGCAGATATGGTACAGACACCAGATATAGGCCACCAACTACACGAGTGTATAGATGTCGACGTCGGAAGACAGCTCATCCAATGACGTTGTAGCTAGGTTTAGATAGGGAATTATCATTGGGGTAGCTATTACTTGGGTTGTTTTGTAATTTCAGTTATTTTTGGGCTTTTATGTTAATTTATGTTTTATGAACTAGGTTTAATTCTTAGGCTATAAAAGCCTAAATTTTATATTAGAAAAGAAAAACTTGATGATATTGAATATGACGACTATTTTCTCTAGAAACTCTTCCTCTTCTTTGCTCTCCTTTGTTCTTGCCTTTTCCTCTTCCTTCTCTTCTTCCTTCTTCTCTACTTTTTGTTTCTGACTGAGTTTGCTTCTTATTGCTTTGCTACATCACTACTGAAATTTACTTGAGTTATTGAAATTTGCATCTAAAGTTCCTCTAGTTGTTTTGAATGGAAACACAAATATCATTTCATTAAGTGGGATATAGGGTGTAAACAAAATTCAAAATGTGGGCTGAAGTTGATACCTCTAAGGGAGTTTAAGATGGATTTGGAATTTGGAGAATAAATCGAATTCTTTGAAGAAAGGTTGCTTTTGTCACATATGGCAGTAAACTAAGGGATTAAGACTGGAACTTAGAGGATGTACCTTTCAAAGGTTACAGCTATCATCTCTACCACATTCACCAAATGTCTCAGGTACTTGGTGGGTTCTTGAAAAAAGGTTATAGTCTGGTAGGATTGTTGAATTGTTTATGTGCCACAAATATTTCATGAACTTCACTCAATATCTCCAAGGAGGCTAGGGTTGAATAGATGTTGACCAGAGATTCAGTGACACTGTTTTGGCACTTATTAGATTGAGAAGCACCAATGACTACAATGACAATAATTCTCCAGTTAATCTTTTAGTAATAGAGGGCCCTAACTCTAGTCAGTGGGCACCACAAAGCAATGGGTTCTTTGCATTACAATATTCTTCTTTCACCTCACACCAAGGTCCTTAGATTTTGCCTTGTCAAGTTGTTCTAGAGAACCAACATAACCTCGTAAGTAGCTATATATGTGTGGTTGGTGTCCTAGCACAAAATTCTACTGATTGACAATTTATTTATTTATCTTTTTATGAATATGAATATGTGTATATATATATAGTATGAAATAACAAATTGATAATTTAATTTTGAGACAATGCTTTCTCTAAATCATTGGTACTTTATGCTGAACAAATTCTGAATAATCACATTTTTTACATTATAAAGTATGGTGTTATGCCAATATTGGTTTTTGGTGGGTTATTCCCAATGACATAAATACCACAATAAAGCCTCAAGTTTGGAAGTTGGAAAAGCCTAGAAGATCACGTCTTTATAAGATAAGCCTTTCAGCCATGTGGTGATTCAAACAAGGATGCTATCTTTGGTTTCACAGGTGTCAGTTCTACAGGATTTTTAGGAAGCCTTGTGGGATGTAAGCAAGAAAAAATTAATGATTCTTTCAGTTGCCTATTGCATTCTCTTGTGAGCAAAACACTGCATTTCTTTTACAATCATATTAATAAAGTAATGGGTATTGAAAAATAATAGAAGAGAATGAATTAAGCAATTAACAAAGAGAACAGCACTGCCAAATGTATACAAGAAGCAGTGAGAACACTATTATTTTCACAACACATATATACTTACGTGCAGGAAACAGATCTTGTTTTCAGCCATATAATGAGTTCAGAAATTTGCATGTCGCAAAACAGAAGGTCACTAGCATATTATTTCCATTTATTGTTCAGCAGGTTGAGAAGAAGAGGATTTTTTTTTTTTCCTTTTGGTTCTTTTTGTGGGTGGGTGGGTGGTAAGTGTTGTATAAAAAAGTACACAGAGGAAGCAAGAATATGACTGTTAAAGAAGAGAACAACAGCTGCTTACCACAAATGCAGAAATGATAGTTGTAACAGACGCTCCAATGAAACCCTCCCAAGTCTTCTTTGGCGATAACTTGATCAAAGGTGTTCTTCCAAAGAAGAAACCACAACAATAAGCAGCAATATCATTGACAACAATAAGTGATGCTGGGAGCAGAAACCTGCACTAATATCAAACATTTTCAGAAGAATAAAGTGATACCAAAGGAATATAATGGGAATAAGATGCGTAGTAACAAACCCATAATGGATGCCAACATAAATGATCGCAAAGCATAAAAAAAGGTTATTCAAGATTCAAATACAGCATCAATATGATAAGATAATAAACTAATATGGTCAGAAAATCAATCAAAAAAGGAGAAAAAAAAACTCAAGGTCTGATCAATGCGGTCAATGGAGCCTTCCAGAATTAAATGATAAAAACAGCTGAAAACAACAGATGTGACACAATAATTTGGGAGACAAGCATCTAGATGAAACATGCCTAAGAAAGACTAGTTATTTCATTAGGAAAAAGTAACCATATGTGACCAGAGAACCGATATATGGGACAAGGGGCAGAGATCAAGAATTTCAGACTTGCAAAGGGAAACCAATCCACTGAGATATCAAAGACGATAATGAAATCGAACAGCAACATAAAACGAAACAGAAAGCAGAGTAAACGAGAGACACGATTTACGTGGTTCAGCAAGGATGCCTATATGCATGGATGATGGGGTTCCTTTCCTTGATATGTGAAAAATAGGGTTACAAAACACACAACCCTCTCCTAGTTGAAAACAATATAGTCTCTCAACACAACAACCAGAAACCCTAACTCTTGGGTTTTATACAAGAGACACCCAAGTATGGCCCGTATCTAAACATTGACTTAATTCAAGTCCATACACAACAACAGACAACTATGGAAGCATTCTTGAACACCAGTCACCTGTTTTGTTTAGCGCGATCTTTCACATAAGGAATAAAGGTCTCATAGTCCCATATGGCAAAACTGCAGGCAAATAGGAAGTCCAAGACACGTGTGAATGTGATGGTAATAAATTATTCCATCGCATCCTGAACATACACCTACTTTTGGCTTGGTTTTTGGTTTCTTTGGATCTTACTTTATTTTATTTCCTTTTTCTTTTCTTTTTCAATTTCAATTTTATTTTTATTTGTTCATAGGTTTTTGTTGGGGCAGGTTTTGTGGCGGGGTGGCAGGGATATGTTAACATGATTGATTTCCTTTCTTTTCACTGCTTCTTTAGAATGACTTCCTATGTGGAGTCCTACAGAAATTGTACTGTCTTGCTAGGAGATTTGAATAGAATCTTTGTTAAAATTCCAGATATATCAAGATATTTAAGTTATTCTGATTTATTTTTTGGATCAGTAAACGAGCAAATATACTGTATCAATAAAGATGAAAAAGAATATAGATAGTATGTACAACATGAGGGCATAGAGAAACCCTTGACACAAATCAAAAGAATATAAAAGAAGTGTATAACTGATAATATAAGATACACCACCCCATAGTATCACGGCTGATGGTATCCAGAATCCCATTGGAAGATCTGCGCACACTCACGAACAAAATATTCATGTTGTTAGCCATGGCTCTTGCCTTAAGAATCATAGTCATTATCAATACAAGCCAGTTCCCATCAAAGTAGTGTTGGTGACACAAATCTTCTCTTTCCAGCATGTTCTATCAAAAATCATATCTTCAGTTAATTTATGTTCATGTAAGTCTTGTTTTATTAACTCCTTTTTAGGACTTCTTGATTTCCTAGGCCCTTCAATATCCATCCCCTCACACCTTCTTATAGGTGCATTTCCAGAATTCTGCTTTACATATCCAAACCACCTTAATCTACTCTCTTCAATTTTACCCTTAATGCTGTTAGACCTAACCACTTTCAAATATCTTCATTTCTTACTCTGTCTTTTCTAGTTTTGCCACATGTCCATCTTAGCATCCTTATCTCAGTAACCTCTTGCCTTAAGGATGAAATGCCATAAAGCGCATCCAAGATGAACAAGGATAAGGTTTCTTGCTATGCTCTTATTATTCACGGTGGTCCCATGAAAGATAGGCTGGACAAAACCCCAAGGAGCTGTCATTACCTTGATGTCTTCAATCAAGACTAATATCGAAGAGCTGTAATCCGATCCTCTTATTAATTTCTTTCCAAATAAGCCAGAAGATGCTTGGAAAAGAAAGGAATGAAGAGTTTTCCCTATTCTACCTAGATAATGAAAGCACAATTTTGAAGGAAGCAGCACCACTGTCTGTAGCATTACCCGTACACCATCAATGAGAGAGAGGAAATGACACCAAATCTTCCCTGGTACTGAACATTGTAGAAGTGGTCTATAGTCTCCCCAGCCACCCTACAGAGGAAATCAATTAGAAGGGGATACAGCCATGAGTATCCCTCACTTTAGAATATCAGTAGTATTCACCCTGTAGGGGAGCAATGTCCAGATAAAAAACTTTATCTTCCACGAATTGCAGATTTCCACCGGAAATTACGAGGGAAATTATCAAATAGACCTTGGGCATCACTCCTGGACACCAAAAGAAGGATTTATAAGAGAAAAAACCACATGGATCCCTTTTCCAAATTGGTCTATCCATCAAACTGGATTATAAGAACGCAGCTTAGTGATGGAGGAATAAGGAAGAGACCTCAGAAATATCAGCTGGTCTCAAATTCTGTCTAAAAGGAAGGTTCCAAGAGATAATCAAGGGGGAAGGAGATAAAAACTTCTTTTGCACATGCAGACGATATGGTCAAGGCAGAAAAGTCAGGGAAAACAGGAAGCAAGGGCAGCATCCACCCACCAAATATCACAACAAACTGGTCGAGGAACTCAATGTTACACAGAGCTGGCCATGTGGTAGAAGAGTGGTGCTAGAGCAGTCACCAGCTTCCACAGTCTAGCCAGGCCATACCTACATCTGGGGTTAATGTTTCATCCATTTGCTGCCATCCCATGTAAGCTAGCAATAGCTTTACGCTACAATGCATGTTTTTCAATGTTAAAATGCCACAACCATTTAGCGAAGCTAACATGGCTAAATCCTTGAAAAGGAATGAAGGTGTCTTTTTATTCTGATTGGACCAGAAATAGTATGAAGGTGTCTCTGTAATCCTCAAAAATACCACCAACCAACCACTGGCCCAAGATTTCTGACCCTGAAGGTGAGTTTTACCTTATCCAGTTATCCTGCCTTTGAGACTCTCAATGAGCTATGCCTGAAATAGATTGGGAATGAACCATGTGCAACCACAGCCCACTAGTGAAACATCAACAAATTGACACTCACAAAAAGAATAGGGATGAAAAAAATCGAAGATGCCACCAGATAAAAAATCAATATGCTTGGGATAATGCCTTAAGGAAAGATTCCATATTAACCCTTCAAATGATCAAGAAATGATATTTGCAATCTTCACATTCCTACTTTCAAAAAGCAATAATGAAAAGTGGGAACCTGACAAAAAGACACTCCTCCATTCACCACATGCAGGACCAAGAAATAATACGACCCGAACCAAAATTGCAGATACAACACAAAAGCAAGTAAATAGATTTACTTCTAAGAGTGGAATTCAAGAGGACCGACAGAAAATCAAAAAATTATAAAGCCAGAAATAGAATTAATAAGCCTGAGAATAAATTGTCGTGGTAAGGTATGAGAAATATCCATGTATATACATCATTGCCTCCCCCTCTCTAGACCTGAAAAACATCGGTGGGCTGAATTCTAAACAATATCTATATGCATTGCTCAGGATTTACATAAAGCTTTGAGGAAATTGCTTCATGCTTCTCTAGCAATATCATAATGAAAAGACACATAATATAGACTCCAGGACACAAAGCCAATACCTTTTCCTTCTCTAGAAGGTGTTATTAGTATTGATCTTTTCAAAACTCCAAATAAAAGCCTTGATCCTAAAAGGGGCACTAGGGTTCAAACCAAAAATTATGGATGAGGACCATCTTTATCTGTGTGGATAAACTGATTGAACAATAAGTTGGAAAATATTTCTACCAGATCAGCAGCCCCCAAATGTACAAGTATTGGATGGTGGGATCCCCAAAAATATCTGAAGAAATAAATATTTTCAAAAGTCTGGAGTCAGCACTGAAACTATAGATCAACAGCTGAGGCAATGCAATTTTATATTTTGGTCTTAAGAGTGGTATCTATGACTTAAAAGGCGTATCATATTGTACCAAAACACTTAAAACCAGCCACCTATTCCAGTATGTTTACCCGCTAGAGTTGCCAGTTCGTAAATGGGGGAGCCTAGGATGAACCATATACCTAGATGTCCTGGGTTCAAACCTCCTCCTGGTGTTGCACACGAGCTTATCTGATACATATGCCTCACGGTTGGGTTCATTTATCGGGGGGTTTGCTCCCCAGGGATGGGTCCAAGAGACCTGCCTAGGGTAGGTTCCATGTTTTGGGGGGGTGGGTGGGAGGCCGCAAAAAGAATGTTATTTCCTGCTGCCAACCACACTGGTAGGCCTTAAGAATGACCTGTAAACAACACAACATTTGTTATTCATATAATCCCATTCAACTCAATCTCAATATCCTCGTGGTATAGTGCCTACACATCAGAGGATGAAAATAACTTCAATAGCTACATCAGGTATAAATGAACAAATCAATAGGTTATATGAAACTAAATGACATTACCACAGAGTCAAATTTTTCTTTATATGATATCGTTGAGCTGGAAGAACAACAAAGGACAATGCAATACTATATGTCTGTCATTGGAAGCAGATTCAGTCATGTAATAACTAATAGCAGAAATAAATCACACAGCCAGAGGAAGGGCAAAATCACAAACATCACATGGATAATGTCATAAATGGATTGAAAGGTAGAAATACTGCAAGTGAGAATTCCCGAGTCGTGTTACCAGAAAATCCCTTCAAAAATATTTGCCACAGTGAAAGAGGACTGTGCAAACACCACAATTAGAATCATGTGTGTCCATGCATACTGACTGAATTGATACTTGTACATCTTCTTCTTTAACGTAAGAATGAACCACATAAAACCTGGTCCCAAGATAAACAACAGTAATTTCAGCATAAAAGCTTTACGAAAGGAATATCCATCTGGCCAGCAATAACCCACCCAGAATATGAAGAAAATCAAGCAGAAAAAGCAACAGAAATATATATATATAAAATGAATTTCATTTCATTTGGGATCTGGAGATTAAATAAGAATGCCAAACAGCATATTACTTGGCCATTTTCTATAATTGAAACATAGGTAGCTAAATATAACATCTAATAAAAAAGTTATTAAACCTATAAGGGCAATCAAAAAGAAATAACTAACCTGCAATATATAAGAAATAACAAATAAACATCTGATACTTGATAATGAAGCTCACAAACTGATGTAAGAATTGATCTGAAGTTACAGTGTTAACAAGCTGTTGACTGAGAATCCGACCATATACAAACAGCATTGCTGTGAAGAAAAAATGCCTGCAAAAAATAGGGAATAAATAAAGGAATGATGTAATAAATAAAATATAAATATATGCAAGCAAATCATTAATTTGATTGTTGTTTGTGAAGCACCAGCACGGGCTTAACATATAACATTAGAAAACTTGGTGAATCTATTGAAAAGGAAGTTTTTCACTTACCAATTCAAAAGCCTGAATCCTGGAAGATGCCGATCTTCATGAGCTTTTCTAAGAAGATTGAAGAGTTCCGTTGCCATAAATATTTGGATAATAACAACCATGGCCCAAATATAGAGATGACCCATGTAGATAATAAAAGCAAAACCCCCAATCATCCATAAAGATGAATATGCACGGATCAACATCGACCTGTACTTGTTTCGATCATTAACAAGTAAATGGCCTCCATTTGCATTGCTTGCCTCAGGAGGTATCTGAACCGATGTTAAAACTAACATTAAGCTTTTCAACTCTTCAAAAATAAATTACAGGACCATTTCAATATCATAAAAAATATCATTTCCCAAAAGTTAAGCAGTAACATATCCAAGAGAGGGAATTATTACTTGAAATTTCAATTCACATTTACAGAGCAAAATAAGAAAAACAAAATCAGACCCAACTTGAATGAGATATGAAATCACTCCATCACCAAAAGGATTACCAAAATAAATATTGACTCCAAGATGTTTCAAATATTATTGCCAGATGATGTTCAAAACATCGACATGGGAAGGTATATGTAGAAAACTAATTTGGTAAAATTTGTATCTTGTAGTTGCCCATTACCAAAAAATATGTATATAAATATAAATATGGACAAGAAAATACCCAAACAATTTGAAACTCACTGCATTGCATATTATTTCCTGCTAATAGAATTTGCAGTATTAATCAAAAAGTGAAAATTGATGCAAACCAAAAAGGGAAATTGACTGAAAGGCATGCATGGAAAAGTATTGACCAGTAAGGAACCTTAAAGATCCTTTTACAGAGCACTATGCCTTTCCACAAAACTTTAACCACCAGTTCCTTTTTCTAGCTCTTTTGTAACATGTTGATTATAATTGTATTAGAATATTTGAAATACAATTATGTATGAGTAAGAAACCGTTTATTTTTCTATCATAAATATTTAAAAAAAAAAGAGAGGAAAAATTAGATTTTCTCTTATTCTTTCATTGTTGAATCTCTACAGTCAAGCTCTAGTTCAACTGCATTGCATGACATGATTTTTAGATAACTACCATCAAAAAAATCAATGACTAATCAAAGTTCATGAAGTAGTAAGGAACATCCCTTCTATTTTGTTAGATTTTGTTGTTTCTCATATCACTTTCCATTGTTTAAATTTATTTCCACAATGTCCTATATCACGTTAAAGTCCAAATAACAAGAATTTGATCAAATCTTACTGTTCTTACGCATACCATTAGTAGTTCTTCTGGCTTCATGGGTTTCAACTGAATGAACTGGAAAAGAATCAGTAAAGACGCAACTTTTATACCAGTCATTAAGTTGGTTACCTAATGTGATATTATCTTGATGTCCCGAAATACTTAATCCCATCTTCTTTTGACAATGAATGATTCGTGCAAATCAGAATCTTTTAACTATATTTTATAGATGGTAAAAGTTGACCTTATAATCATGTAATTAGAATTTCAACAGCATGTAGGACCTTGTAAGTTATAGCTTGAACATGGTGTCAGAATTTCCACGATGATACTACACAAACTTTGTACCACTAGATAGAAACCAGAAAGGAAGGAAGAATCTCAAAAGTCCCCCCATTTCTAAGAAAAGGTTGCAAGAAAGAAAATTTTCCAGGTTATGCCCACATTTTCACAATAAGAAATGTAAAAACAAAGTAACCAACCTCATTTGAGCGTCTACGATGGCGAAGCCGTCCACTAGGTGTTCCTGGGGCACTAGTGCCTTGATCCTTTTGCATCGCTGCTACACTTGATTACCTCTACAAATAAGAAAAAGGTACCTGATAAATCAACTAAGAGGGTATGCTCACAGAAGGAAAAAGAAAAGTTGCAATTTCAAATGTGTTACAGAGTAACAAAAATATGAGAATTTGAAGCAAATTAACACCACAATTCTTCACTGAATCAAGCTGATTCGATTAGTTCTTGCTCAAAGGGCAGAATAACATTTTTAATATAATTTTCATATTAATTATATACTTGAAGGGGTGAGAGATGCAAAAAATTATTTATTTACATAAAAAAAGTATTTTGTACAAATGCATTCTTAATGGCAAAGACGATTATAGAGGTCATGCCTAAACAATCAAATTTTATATCACAAGAATGGAAGAGATAATAATAATAATATAAATTCATATCAACGTTTCAAATTTTCACAAAACTTTCCCATGTCATACCCTCGAGGTATTGTCACTAGAGGGATTCTCCCGTTTATAGGATACTGATGATATGCCAAAAATATCACTAATATTTTGAAAATGAAACATACAAACAATCCAAATTAGTGGCATTATTGAAATTTCGCTCCATGCTTTCACTAATGTTGAATGAAAGCTCTCCAAAGCGCATGAATGTTCTAAAGCAAACTATAAACTGACATTCTTTTGATTTGCAAGAGATAAGTAGTTAACTCAAATCTAAAAACTCTGTTTCAAATATCCCGCAAGACTTAGATAAAGTTTTGAAAATCCAAGCATCAAAATTCCAGATTTGTGAGGTATGTTCTACATTTTATTATAGTTTCGATTTCACGAAATTTTTTGGCAGAAATCTCATTTGTTTGGGTTAAAAGTGCGTAATGATGCTTACTTTAGGCATCAAGATGAATTTGAAATACAAGCTTAAGGAACCAAACAGGGATGAACGCTGAACACTTTCTGGTTTCTAACATTTAAAAGTTAAAACATAATGAAATCAAATGCAAATTTTATGTGATAGAGCAACTTGATCTGTAGATGTTTGTTATTTTTTATAAAAATTAAGTTGTAATTAATGGATAATTTGTTATTTTTTACCTAAATGATTGACCACCGGCTAAATATATAATAATTTTCAGTTACTAAGATATTGAAATATATATGGATATATCAATATTAAAAAATAATAGTGAATTCATAAGTAATACTGCCAATGATATTCAGTTATTACTGATGTATATTGTGTTTATATAATAATTTTTTAATTATTGAAATAATTAAAAACAATATTACAGTTACTGCTACCATTTATTATGCCCAATACTAACCCATTGGAATATTGATGATCATTAGTAATGATGTGTACAAAGGGGTAGGGATGCTTATTGGACCGGCCCGACACGGCCTGGACCCGTTTAGGGCGGGCGTGCCGCGGCCCACCTGGCCCATTTAGCATATATCCTGGCACAGCCTAGCCCGCGGCACACCTGATGGGCTAGGGTCCTTTTTTCCAAAAAAACAAAGAAAAATTGAAAAAAATAGTAAAAAATCATAAAAAATTTCTGAAAAATATGTTTATTATTCACAAAATTGTCATACGCATTATGGGATATATTTTGATCAAAAAAATGTAAATAAATTAATTATTACCAGTACAAGTACAACTTTACAAATACAACAATAGTAACCTGATTTATAACTTTCTTAGACTCTTGTTAAAAGTTTGGCCAATGGTCGGCCTAGGGACCCCCCATGTGAGCACTCTGCCGAGTCCACCGGCCATTAGCCAAAACTCTTAACAAGACTCTAATAAAGTAAGAAGAGAAGAGTAAGAGATTGTACAAGAGGTGTGGTTTGGAGTGGGAAGGGTTAGGCCTATTTATAGAAAACCAAAAGTGACTTTTTACCACCTCTACCCTCCAATATGAATGTTATTTGGCAGTTGGAAGGGTGGAAATAGTCACTTATAGTCAATTACAAGCATACCCCCCTAATGTGGTTGTTATACGGCTGTTGGGGGGTTAAATAGTCAAAAAAGTGGAAAAAACCACTTTTTGGAGGAGCCAAATGGCTAGCCGTTCGGTGGGGCAGGCACGCGGGCCGTGCTGCCCGCATGCCAAATGGGCCGCGGCCCCCTATAAATGGGCACGGCACGCCTATTTGAGTGGGCCGTGCCATGCCATGCAGGCTCGTGTCAGCACAGCCCAATAAGCACCCTTACAAAAGGGTGTGTGCCATTACCCTCAAGTTTTGACTTGGAACCAATATTGTAACCATATAGAGCACAACTATTACTTGAGGACAAGGGATAGAAACTTTCAACGGAACCAACCTTCTATGCTGATAGCATACACACTATCATCATTTATGCATATCATGTCTTTTTATATCGCACTAACAGCTGTTTCCTTATTGTTATCATGACATTTAGATGTGTTATGATCTTATGTGGATGGCAAACATCTTTCATATAGTAGTCGGAATTGATAGCACATATATTAGATCACTAAGGTGGCGTTTGGTGGGTATTATAGAATTTGGATTAGGATTTTAATCCTAGATTTTATAACCCAAATTATATTTCCTCGATTTTAGAAAACAAAAATCCTATTTGGATAAGTTGGATTGTGAACTCAGATTTTTAAATTAGAATTTAGATTCTTGTTTGGTGCCAACGATTATTGAGATTAAATTTGGAGTTTTTTTTATTAAAAATTACATAAAAATAATATAATATATATATATAGAAAAATTAAAGTCGTATTTAAAATCATATATATTATTACGTAACATGTATATTTTTATATAATATATAAATTTATATATAATATTATAATAATAATATTATTTATATTATGTACTACAACAACACTACTATTATTTTAATAATATTATAATAATATACATTATATTATAATATTATATATTATTATTATAATATCATATGATATTGTAAATATTACAAAATATATATAATAGTTATAATAGTATTATAATTTATAATATAATATTATAATAATATAATAATAAAATATTATGTAGATTATAATATAAACTATATTATAATTTATAATATAAATTATATTATAACTTATTATAATATATAATTTTATAATAATATAATTTATGTTTATTATAACTCAAACTTTATGTGTATTATATAAAATATTATAATAAATTTATTGTAACACTAAATTTAATAAAATATAATATATTATAATATTAAATTTGTTAAATATATTAATATATATAATTATGTTAATACTAATATAATATATTAAATTTGAATATTATCATATTAAATATATATGTATATAATATTATTATAATATGTTTATTGTAACAATATAATATTATTAATATTAATATATTAATTTGTTTAAAATATGTAATATATTAATATGTTTCAGATTATTATATAATAATATAATATTATTATAATAATACTACAATATAATTAATGTTTATTATAACATAAATTCTAATAAAAGTTATATTATAATTTATACAATATTATTATATTAAATATAATATATATATATATATATATATTATAATATTAAGTTATTACAATATATTATAATATATTAAATTTATTATGATATTATAAACATAATATCATAATAAATTTATTGTATTATAATATTATTATATTTTATGATGTAATAATATGTTTATTATAATAATATAATATTATATAATAATAATAATATAATAAAATTTATAATGTAATATAAGTTATATTATAATTTGTTGTTATTAAAATAATATATTATAATAATAATAATAATTTATAATGTACATTATATTGAAATTTTAATTTATTATATATAATATAATAATGTATACTATTATTATAATAATATTTATATAACATGTAATATAATTTAACATTGTATTATCAATTATATATCATATAACAGAATATATTATATTATAATGTTATTATTTATTATAATATGTTATACATAATCTCTAGAATCACAGGTTTTGGAAATATAAGCACCAATGTCCATAATCCCTATAATCACCAAAAAAGTAGATTCTGATTCTGAGCTTGATTATACAACCGGATGGTAGAATCCAGACTTAAAATCCCAACCAAACACACTTTTTGGATTATGGAATCGGATTCTAGATTCTATAATGCTCACAAAACGCCCCCTAAGTGTTTGTTCATTGTTGTTCATAATTTTTAATCTTTTATTTTGAGTTATTCATGTGTTATGTGTGTTTCAATAGTCCTCAAGTTTCATACAGACACTTCTGAGCATGGTATGCAATGTAGGAGAAATTTCACAAATGCTGGAAAAACTTTTCCATCTCCACAAGATGGCGGTCCGTCCATGTTGGCCGGAATTTGGGGGTTTTAAGACCCCTGTCGAAATCTGGAAATTTCACCCAACAAGCAAATCATGCCCTCAAAATCAACAAATTCAGTATGGTAACCCATTGGAACGCAGAAAATGCCATGCGGAAATAGTTAAAAAGGAAAAAAAAAAAAAAGAAATGGGATAATAAGGGAGAGAAAGAGCTGAGAGATGGAAATGGAGAGAGAGAGAGAGAGGGGCGAATACCAGTTGCTTCTCATCCCGATCCTTCTTTGCGATCAGTCGACAGAGAGAAAGAGACTTCTTTGCAGCCAGCTGATAGAGAAACAGCAGGTCGGCCTCTTTTATCTTGGAACAAACACAAAACACACTTAATCCAAAGAGGGAAAGAAAAAAAGGAAATAAATAAAGGAACTTAATTTTTCAGACTTCAGCAGGATAGGTAACTTCCAGTGGTGACAAGGGAGAAATAGAATGGATCCTCAATCAAAATTCAACAAACCAAAATTCTAAGCTGCAAGAACTTGAATGATACCACACAACAAAACAAACTCAAACCGAAGATACAACAGAACAGCTAAAAAATCTACCCTATCTTTTCGCAAACAGGTTTATGGAAATTCGGTAAATCTACCGTATAGAACAAACAATTCCCAGATGAGATCAAACGAGAACTTCCCAGGAAAAAGAGTCGAAGAAGAATCATAAAAAGGAAGAAAGCGGTAATAAGAAATGGAAAAATACATGCATATCTGAGTTGTAGAAAAAGAACAAAACGAGAAATAGAAAGCAAGAGTCCATACTAACGATGAGCTACTCGGCGTACAGCAGGAGGTGGCTATTCGTCTGTCCGCTCACGCCCTGGGTGTAATAGAGAATAACGAAGAAGAAAAGGAGATGCTGTTAGGTTTTTGAACTAGGGTTTGGTCACTTTCCCGACCTGAATTAGCGTAAAAATTTTGCTTAAAATCTAATTCTAAGCGTAAAAATTTTGCTTAAAATCTAATTCTACTAATTCAACGGAATTAGGCCTGACTTACAACTACATTCCTTCGTTTACTCTTATCAAACAAAAATTTGTTTACGTCCGATTCCTTGGAGAAGTTCTCACTCCAAATTCTGTGGAATCAATCGGAGCCTAAGACGATAAAGAAAGGAATACTTCTTTTAGAGGGTTTTGCAGAAACTTTTTCTGTCTTCTTGGCAAAGTCGATGCTTTCTGCCTGGACCACTAGTCTCGAATCCAATCATTAAAGTGACCTCGAACTCAAATCTCTTCTTGGTGAAACCAAATTCTTCCGAGGTTCAAACCCTAATAAGTGACTTAGGCCTCGTTTGCAACGAGTTTCCCCCCGGTTGGATATGAACAATTCGCAGAGGAGATGACTATGACCGTAGGGGTCGGTCCGAGTTGAGGTCAATCCAAGACTAAACCGAAAAAACCTTAAGACAATCCAGAACCGAACCAAACTGTAACCCGAAAATACAAAACCGAAAACCGGACCAAAAACAAATTAAAAACCGAAACACAAAGTCATTAAATAAGAAGCACAAGTAAGAAGAAAAATAAGCCCTACAGCAGAATGGGTTGAAGGACATCCACCAGCCTGAATGGAAGCCTTCAAAATCCAAATCCTCTCCGTAAAGAACCGCAGAAGTGAAAGGCTTTGAGAGCTGCCCAATTGCAGCAGAAACGAAGCTGCAACCAAAACCTAAAACTAAGGACGGAAATATAATGAAAAGCAGAAAAGGAGCTTAACTCAAGCGTAGGGATATTACGTTCTTTTGAGCGATTTTTGCAATTTCATGAACTCCGACACCAAGATAAATGCAGGAACAAGTTCTTGATCTTCTCAACGAAAAGGGTCTGTTGAGGAGAAGATCATTCTTCCCATGACAAGCGGAGAAGAATGACCGACATAAAGGGATTTGCTGCGGCGATCAATAACATGGCGCTCCCTCCTTGTGACTTAACTCATTCCGAGCAGTCGATCGGTAGTCCTGTGACTCGTGGGTTGACGCTTTGAGTAGTTAGGGTTGGGGTTGAGGCGTTGAGGGTTTGAGAAATGGGGATTGGGAGGAGGTTTGATCGATTTAGCAAAAGGTATCAGTTTGTAATATTCTCAAAGGTCAGAGGTAAACTTTAAAGTTATATACTAGGATCGGTTGGTTAGGAAATATACAAGTTCCATTCGGTTTTGGTTTAGTTTGGTTTAACCAAGTACCAACCCAAAACCGAATTAAGTGATTTTGAAACTGAAACCAAACCGAAAAACTAAAAGCTGAATCAAACCGAAACGAAGTCGGTTTCCCCTAGCTAACCGGAGGAAACTAAAGTAGACAAAAACATGAATTTACATGGTTTGAAAAAGGGGATGAAATAGTCTGTCGTTAGGTTGGTGCGTGCAACATCGTTGGATGTTGTTACGTGTAGCATCCAATGGCAGCTGCTCACTTAACATTTTTTAAGGTGAAATGACGTTTTACATTGAATGAGCAATTGTCATTGGATGCTACATATGGCAACATCCAACAGTGGCTACATTGTTTGCCGCACCAACCCAGTAACAAACGATTTCAACCCTAAAAAAGGTGCTTGCATTCAAAAATGATGGGAATTCTTTCACTTAGAATTATGAAAATTAGTGTTACACCATACTTAATCCTCTCTTAGTCGAAGCTGTTGCACTTTTGTGTTACATTGGTTTCTGTTATTAGCGTAAGACGTTGTCACATGGAGCATCTAACAGTTAGTTGTTTTTTAAGTAAAACTTATATGAAACATTTTCAAAAAGGAAAAATAATACCAACCATCAGATGCTCCACGTGATAGCATTTTATTAACAATGTAGGAACCAATGCAACAAATAAAGTGCTGAGGATCTCAACCAAAAAATAGCATTGGAAAAGTGGGAATCGGAAACTATGCAAGAGCTTATGTTTTGGGCTGTTTGCTTGGACATGCACGAAGGCATGGGACACTTTTCATCTTTTGTTATTTTCATTACAAACACTTCAAATCATTTTTGGTCAAGTTCAAATCACTTGTGCGAAAGACTGTATCTTCTTCAACTACAAGAATAGATTTCAAAACTAAAGTAAGCTTAAACAAATGTTCAATCCGACACCATAATGTATGTTTCCGCCGATGAATAAAGTTCATGGGCCGTCTAAGATGATGCTGCTAAAGTAACCCAAAACACCTCCTCAAGTGAAATACTCTGTCCATTTTCAGAAATCTTCTTCAAATTGCCATGAATTTTTCATTACCCTTCTCTGTGTTCCAGATCTTTATATTTCTCAAAGCATGCTCTTACATAGGTAAATTGATCACTGGCTTAATTTTTAGTATCTTTCATATGTATTAGGATTCATAAACTCGAATCCCACTTAATAAATCAGCCCAATCTTGTATAATCTTTGGAGAAATGAGGAAGCAAACACCAAGGAGAAAGATGGATCACTCCATTATGCTCAATAAACTATACCCTTGGATGCCAATCTTTTGCTTATAAAAACTTCAACAGACGAGTTACATATACATTCAAAGTGGAAAGGCTCAACATTCCCTCCTCACTTTCAAACCTCAAATCGTGTAGAATAGAAAGCATTCTCTCCCATCAACAAACATATGGAGAGGATCAGCTCTATCTCATTCCACCCCTTCATCTCATCATCAGAGGTCATGAATGAGCTCAAAACTTTTCAATGACCAATATCAAATGAGTAATATCAGAATACACTTCTTTCCCATCCCAGAAGATATTATACTTCAAGTGTTGATGCTGGGGGCCCTGAGTTGGAATCACCTTGTGACCTTGAAGCCTCAATCTTTGCAGATACCTCAGCCACCACCAGTTTAGTTAGAAGCAAGCCTGCAATGAGGGCTGCAACCATCAGCATTGTGAATACTGCACTCCAGCTACTTGCTGATATGTAACCAGTTAGCAATGGCCCAAGAGCAGCCCCAACAGAGCCAGTCCCATCTATAATTGCTGAAACTGTTGCCACTGCCCTCGAATTCCCATTCAATGAACTATGTGTTCCCAGGTCAGCCGATACAGCAGTTGTTATAAGAGCATAAGGGCCATTCACAAACATGCCGGCAATAAACATGAGTATGACGTTAACAAATAAGGAGACATGTCCATAGCTCCGGTAGAAGAAGAGCGCAGGTATGGCACAGTACATGAAGCTTGCTGCAGTTATGGCTCTGGCATTAAGGCGATCGGAAATATGGCCAGCAAGAATCCCTCCGAGCACCCCTCCAACGTCGAACATTGTTGACAAGATTCCAGCCATCTCATCAGACAAATATCGGCCATCAATTGCTGAAACATGACATGAAGCACAATTATAAGAGCTTCTCAAATAGAATAACGTTAACCAAGAGTCTACCAGAAAATTAAAAGAGCCTAGTGACTTGTCCAAGTTCTTCAAGTCACTAGCAGAGTTTTGAAGCCCTATAGGCCAACTAAGCTTTGCTTCCAGATATTGTCCAAGTTGATTTATTCAGGATTTCAGACATTAAAATTTTGATTTCTGAAAGTAAACCGCACCCCAGATTGCAATTTTTATCACTTATGAAGCACTTCTAATAACTAAAATAAGCTTTCAACAGTTCACAAGCAGTTACCTGTGTGGCTGACATAGAAAGGAAGCCAATATAGAAATGTGTAAGCAACTAGTTTGGAGAAGAAGAGGCACAGAGCAAAAGGGGTGACCCCAGGAATCTTCCATGCCTCAATGAACCCCACAGCTTTGTCCTTGCTTATCACTGAGCCAGATCCCAGTAGAGGTTCTGTTATTTCACTAGTTTTCACAGGAGAATCCAAATCATCTTCTTCTTTGTTTACTCCCACAGATTCAGGACTAACAGGCAACAACAGAAACACTAGTAACCCCACAAAAGCAATAAGCAGCCCAGGAACGGCGAAAGACCAACCCCAACCATACTTCAACAAAGCTGCAGCAATCAGAGATCCTGATATGTTCCCAACTGAAGTGTGGGCATTCCAAATTCCCAGAATAAGACCTCTCTTTCTCTTCCCAAACCAATTCCCAACCACTGCCACTACTGAAGGCCATCCTGTTGACTGGAAGAGACCCGCAAGCATCTGAATTACCAAGAAGTAGTAAAAACTATGGATGTTTAACCAATAACCCACCCCAAACAGAGAAGTGAACACACCAGTTCCCACCATTCCAATTGTCAAAAAGATCCTTAAATCCAACCGATCGCCTAAATGCCCGGCAAAGTACATTCCCAAGGAATAAACTAAGAGGAAAGCCACATCAATTTGTCCTAACAACGCTGTGCCATTTGATTCATCAAATGGTGCCCAACCATTCCCAAGTACCCAATTCAGGCTTTCGTTTTGGTTTGATCTAAGGAAGTGGGATCTTGGCCATGGGGAGATCAAGCCTACTCTTGATGTCTGTGGATCAAGGGCACTCTTGACAACACTTGTGGTCTTTCGGGTAGCATGGTAGCTTGCATATGCCAAAAATGTCACAACCAAGACAATGGCTTGATGGGTTTTGAAGGAGATGGTGGACTTCTTTGTGCACTCCAAGAGCCTAATTCCACAAGGCTTCCTATAATTTGTTTCAGGCTTTGGTTTCCTTTCTGCTAATGAATCCATATATGAGATGTTTCTATAGAAGAATTAAAGAGGAAGAAAGACTTTGTATTCTTGTATTCCTTTTACAGCACCAAATATCCCATCTGAAACAAGGACAATAAAGAATAAAAGCTGTGATCACAACTACAACCATAACATTTAATTGATCTTATTAATTTTACGCGAAAAAAGGGAAGAAGTAAATCAAAAAATAAATTTCAGATTGCTTTATGGTATTCATACTCAATTTCAATCATACACAACCAAGGAATTTCACAGGTGATATATACAGAACTGTAACTCTATAGATTACAGATTGTCCAATGAGCAATTACCTCAAAATTGTCCAAAAATGAATGTGGGTTATCTCCAAAATGGCTAAACAAGAAATTAGAACTCGATTTTCCGACTCCCTGTTATCTCTCCATTGACATTACTTTTACAGAGAGCATATTGTACCTGCAGATCGGATCAGAAAGTTATATCAGCGAACTGATCCTTCAATGACGGTGAAGAATGAAAGGAAAGTAAATAGTAACAATTGTCATTGAATAGTATAGAAAACTTGTTTCAATACTTGAAAGTCTGGAATTTCCCACTTAGTCAAACACGTAACAGTAGAATCCAAATTCAATCCATACAGATGTAACTTCAGATAAAAAAGGAACACAAAACACAAACAAAAACTGAAAATAAAAGACGTTTTCGTTGGAGAAACAGCAAAGGAGCTCAGAAAGCACAATGAAAAGAACGAAAAATTTTACAGAAAAGAAGACAAATTTTACCGATAATAACAACAATCATTCGAGAAAATAAGACGGACCCGAGAATTTTTAGCCCTCGAATGATCTTTCATAAATTACCCATAAAAAAATTATCAGCGAAGGATGTTTATTGATCGACAAATCGTTTCTTCATTCAGAAAAAATCCCAGAAAAAAGAAAACACAAGCTCAGAGAAATAACTCTCCGAAACCCAGATAATATGGAAGGGAAGAAGAGACATTATCAAGAGCAACAACAGCCAAATACCTAGCTTCGCTCAGAAAATCTCTAGATTCTCTCTTTTTTTCGCTTCTGCAGCTGGTCAAGCAACGATGACAGGAGCAACGAGAGGATTCTTATGGCGGACGCTGATAAATTTTCGTAATATTCAATTACTTAATTGCCCTCTACGTTTTCTTTGAATTAAATCTTTTTTATCTTTGAAGTTAATACGATTATGCAGCTATATGTCAATCTATGGACGAAAATAGCCTTAATTAAAAAAACTAACACTAAAGACTAATCACAGAGATGGACGAAAGATCGTTACCAAAAAAAAAAAAAAGAGATGGAGGAAAGACTGTAGTGGCCCCCTCACTAGGATCAGTTTCCTGGTGTGACACGATCTTTCCATAAATGGAAAAATTATAAGACAAATTTAGACCATCCACTTCGAATAAAGTGACTTAAAGAGGAAAAAAAGAGAGAAAATGAGAAAATAGAAAAAATAAACTCTGGGAGCTTGCATTGAACCAGTGAGTGGTGTTTGATTGGTAATCAATGGTGAGTTTTAATTAGTTTTAAGTTAAGCAACAGAAAATCTTAAATTTAAGAGGATATTGGAATGGACTTACGTCAAGATACAAGCCAAATAGTTGAGATGGTTTATCAATGCCGTGATTGGTTTGATTAGTGGGCCCAGTTGATTTAAAAACAACAGGGTTGGTCTATGATTGCGTTTTTCAAATGAAATGGAATATAACTACAAATAGACAGTCTTTTCAAAAAAAAAAAACTACAAATAGACAGGCATGAGAAGACATGATCTCAAGAAAATATTTGATATGTCCCAGCTATTTAAGGAGAGCACGTCTAAGAACCCTAATTTTGAACTTTTAGACCTTATGGGCAAATTTAAAAATTTTGATTTGGCGGACCTTTCACTGTGACTTACATATATCAAGTTTGATGTATTAGATATATCAAGTTTGATGTATTAGAGTGGAGATCTTCATCACAAGTAACAACCCATTCAAGGGAGGTTCCTAGTGGTCCTTCAAGTGTAGCCGACAATCGTGTGGGAATCGACAATATCCGATGATGAGTTTCGGTATATCAATCTAGAGTGTTACAAACATCAAGTAATCTATGGTTTCACATGCCAACATGTAGGTCCTAAATTTTACCAATCAAAGAGCTCCATTTTTATCATATTTAGTCTTTGAAGAATAAATATTTTTATTTAATTTTTATAGTGAACCCATACAACTGTAAAATGAAATCATCAGGATAAACATGAGAATATCTCTATAAGTCTTAGACCATGAGAATCCTAACTGTATTTGTTCAGTAACGATGCATAAACTATTGCAGTTATCTATTCTATTAGTAAAGTCAACTGAGGGGAATAATCTTCCAGATTCTGGTCTTTCCTTTTTTTTCTTTAAAATTGCTTTACACAACCAAAAGAATCCTAAAATATACCCACCACATCCACCAATCTTTCCACTTTCGAATTGAAACCTCACCCTTATTTCTATGTTATAGTTATTGGGTTGAGAATGTGCAGCATGCACGTGCCACCACTTGTACGGTTTAAGCCAACACGAGACATATCTTGACATTATGATATTAATGGGATAATATTAGACACGTGGACATGGATTCAAAATATCACACATAGCCTGTAAGCAAAAACATTTGGGGAAACTTCTTTAAGAGAAGATGTTCTATAGTCCACAAACTTGCGCTCGTGGATAACATGGGAGTAACACGAGTTCAGGTTTCATAATTGAAACGTGAATAACAAATTAATGTGAAAACGACAAAAACTAAAAATAAAAAGAAACAAAGAAAAAAGATCGATTTGTGGTTCTTTAAACTCAATTTCAAGACAATGCGTGGTCAAGAAAAATGTAGTTCAACACTTTCGCCATGTCAATCTCGTTGTATTGTGAAACCGCAACAACTTTTATCAAAAGAAGATGCTTTTCTCCGAAATTTTTTTCTTCCGCATGAGCCACAAATTCATTCCCAACCAAGCTTTGAGCATTTAATTCATCTACATTGATGGAGATGTGCTGCTTGTGAGGGTGAAACTTGACAAATGCAAAGGATCACCTTATTTAGGGTTGAAAAATTCTTCTGCAGCCTCTCAGTTCAATTATCTGTGCAATTCAATTGAGACGCTGTTACGCGAAGCATAGCATAATTAGAATTTTTGATTAATCAAAACCCTTTTATATAATTTTTTTTTAAAACAAGAATTCTACAAACAATCGTCTATTGCTTTTCTTTGATTTTTTTCCTGATGTGATTGTGAGATGTTATCATGTAAAGCATTTCACGATCAGTATTTTTTGGTTGTTTTAAATATTTTCAAATGGGACCCATATGAAAAAAATATTGACCGTGAGATGCTCTATATGACAGCACCTCACTATCACATTAACAAAAGGCGACAACCGATGTCGTTACCTTTTGTTTATATTAATTTTAATTTCTTAATTTATTTGTTATTATCTGCAAGTCATCTTTCAAGGTAAAAGGATTTATAATAAATGAGATTTGACTTGTGGAATGATAAGTGTAACCACCATCTACCTAAAAAAACCAATGACCACACAAGTGTCATTACTACCCTAATTGCCTAGAAAAGAGTGTACCATGGTCAGGCAAGATTCAACCCCGAGTTGGGTTCACACATCTCAAGACTTCTCCACCTGCCCCAGTTATACCTTCAAGATTAAGAATGGAAATGGGGTTTCAATATCTGGTCTTCAGTTCACATCTCAAGTCTACCATTATCGAATCAAAACAAGAAAAGATAAAGAAAAAAGGGGTCTTGAGTTCACATCTTCAAGACTATATATTTCACCTGTCCAAATGTCCAATGTTGCAGATTGCAAGGATTGAAGGCAGCCCATTTACATGACTTTATACAATTTCAATACGTCACAATGATCCATTCTTTTGGGTCCCTTGTTAGAAAACTTGTATATGAACTGTACAGATTCAGATTGAAATTGTGTCACACTACACGCAAACCCTTTCATCGATGTTTGTAACTAATTGGTGTAAACAGCATCTCTCGTTTTCAACTAAGAAACTTCTTGAAAACGTCTACGAGTCAACAACGCGATATGGCGTGCAATTTAATTTAACGAAATGGACCCACACATGTGACACATAATTTGGAGACAGTGTCATCAACTGTTGGCCATCACACGGCCAAAACCATTTCCATGTGTCGAATGGTAGCTAATGATGATTAATGAGATAATGTCAAGTGAATCGTGACAGGCGTAGATTTTTTTTTCTTTTTTATTTACTTATTAAAAGGACTAATAAAATTGGGGAATTGGATCATCATCACAATACTCTCGTGCATCTTCTTAGAGACAGAAATAATTACCCCAATATTTAGACTAAACTCCAAACCACTTGGGAGCAACTCACGGGACTCTTGAATCACTACTTCTTTGGTGAAAAGCTTTTTCTCTAACACTAAAATCTGGGAACGATCCGTGAAACCATTGGTTGAGATGGAGTTTGGATGTGTGGGGCCCCCTCCTGATATGTGCATTCATATGTGTGTTTCACACTGGCACCACTATATTGCACCAGGTGAAACGTTCTCTCTGTGGTGACATGTAATAGATACTTGAGGTATTAACTGGGAACATGAAAATGTGAGCATGGGTGTGTTACTTGTCTAGCCTTTCTCAAAAGGCCACTTGACTTCTAGTTGTAGAGACTAGAGACTTGATGGGTTAAGCACTTAATATTTAGGATCATAATATTCTATCATGCTCTCATAACCGATCTCCATGACGGCCTTAGCTTTGAACGTTACTCGACTACAGATTAAGAGCGACTGGCAAATAGTCGTTAGCTGCTTCCTAAAGAATGAAGATGTTCCATGGAGAATCGAATTTTTCTTGGAGGAAGCTCGGTACCTCTGCAATTTTTTCATTTCGGCTACAATCTCAAAGATTTATAGAGAGGCAAACGGTGCTGCTGATCAGCTTGCAAACTTTGCCCTTGACTCCTTCTCATGTTTTTGGTTTAAGTCACCTCCTGATCCTATTAAAAAGGCCATTCTAGATGATTTTTATGGTAGATCTTATGTTAGGACTGCTACTAAAGATAATTAATAATATAAATGACTGTTTCGTAAAAAAAAAAAAGATTTCCACGACGGCCTACTCTATCGACACTAATCTGGTAGTAATCCTTTTCCTTTGAGTGGCTTCACTCATTTATTAGTATTCAATGACTCAGCACCATGCCCATACATAAGAAGTTTAATAATAATATTATATATAGCCAAGGGGGGAGCTAGAAAATTAGCTCAGGAGGGGCAAACAATAAGTTAGAGTAAATTCAATTACATCAACATTTAAACTTAAATGTTTTAGAAAAAATTGGGTTTTAGTGATACTTTTTAAAAATAACCTAGAGTCAGTCATCTAATTCTTGGTAATTCAAAATTAGTGATACTTTTTTAAAATAGTTGAGAACAAGTGTTATTTTATTAGTCCACAAAGGGGTTTTCCCAAAAATATCCTTAAAAGAATTCTTAACCTCGTTAAAAAATATAATAAATAAATTTCTTACAAGTCTTTTGAAGGAATTTTTGAAAGAAATCACAGTAAAATGATACTCATTATCAATTATTTTTTTAAAAATATCACTAGTTTCCAATTATGAAAAATTAGATGATTGAATCTAGTTTACTTTTTGAAAACATAACTAAAAACCAAAAATTTGAGGAAACATTATCTCATAGCAAAATTATTTGTTTAAAAAAATTTTAGGGGGGTCAATTGCCCCCTCATGCCCCCCCTTGGCTCCACCCATGTATACAGCTGTTTTTATCCAGTTATGAGTGCTTTCTAATTTACTACTTATAAAGTTCTACAAAAAAAATTTAGATCGTTTGTAAAAAAAAAGTAATAATAATAATAAAATAATAAATTATATTTTCAATAAAAATGCATGAAAATGGATGTCCACATAATTTATTTTAATTGTAAGCTAATATATGAATAAGTCCTTTCAAAATATATATATACAAACACACATGCACTATGCAGTCAAATTATTTGTTTGTAAAATTATGATAAAAATATTCAATCATTTATTAAAAATAAAATAATTTTCATTTTTCACTTTCTTTCCCATGCATGTGTCACCATTTAATAGTATATTAACAAAATTTTAACTTTAAAATAATGGCTATAGCCACCTTATTTTCGTGAGGTCAATGGAAAAGGATAATTAAAATTTCACTCTTGCGCTCACCATTAAAAATGGGAGATTTGCTTGATAGCAAACCTCTGCCCCAATTAAGGCAAGGCAGTTGTTCAAGTTGGCGTCCTATACGACTCATGTAGGTCCGTTGACGTCATGCTTCCCTATGGAGGTAACAAAAAAAGAAAAGAAGTTATTAGAAAATTTAAAAGACAAGGATAAAAAAGAAAAAGGAAAAAAAGAGAGGAGATGGTTGCTTAGCAGTAAAGAAAAGTCTATTTTTTCCCTTTTCCTTGGAAGAATTGTGACCATACTTTTGCCTTTGGATCCCTTCAATCCCTTCTTTTGAATCATCCTCTTCCCACAAAAGTATGGTTCTCTGTCCATGTAATTGCTTCCCTCGTAATTGTCGTATCACATAAAGAAGCCGTAAATTTAAATCTAATATTTTTTTCGGTAAATTTGTTACCGGCATTGCTTTCTTAATACACACCCAATGCACATTCGTGTTGCTAATCCCACTTTGATAGAAATTGGTTTATAACGATAATGATGAATACACTTAGTTCTTTAGGAAGCGCAGTTTCAACGAAGACTCATAACCTAGCACATGGCAAAAACTCAGACGATTTTACAATATCTCAACTAGAGGTAGGCTTTTGATTTGATGAAGGCGGGTTTCCTCAATTTTACTCCAACTTAGCTCTTTACAAATTCTTGCCATAAAATTATCACTCCCATCTCCATTGAACCCCATCTGAATTGCCATTTGAGGAATCAAGAATCCCAACCCACAAAAAGGCAAACGAGGATTTCCAATAGGATTCCACAAGGTCCAACCCAAGTAAACGACATTATAATATAATCTCTCATCTAGAATTAGGAAACTTCGTTAAATCGCGTGGGCCCACATTGCCAAAAGCGCGATAACGCGTCCCATGACGTACCGTTTTTGTCTTCAAATTAATGGGCCCTACTATTGACACCTATAGATGATCGTAGCCGTCAGATCTGTCAATGCGTTAGATCTGTTAATATGTTAATGACGTTTGTGGAATTAAGCAATCGAGACGTGGGCAATTTCGTGACGCTACAAAATGGGCATGTTAGAAAATGAAATGGCAATCTCGTAAATATTGTTAATAAGAGGGTGTATTGTTTTTAGTAGCTTCATTCTGTAATAGTTAGGCACGTCGGAAAGAAGAGGATATTCGCACCTAAATTATGCGGCTCCGAATATCCAAAAAGAATAATACCATCAGATTTCCGCATATCCCTCCTCATGATTGGCTACGAAAAAGCCATGTGGTAAAAAGTACGGTCGGGGTAAGCCACGTGGCATTTATTGCGGCAGAACCCACCAATTGGCGCTATTTCAACCAAATTAGCTGGGTTCACATCGTCTGCCGCCTTAGCCTGCCGTTGGAACCTCCGTTTTATAGGATGCTGCCGCGTGGAGGTTTTTGTCACGTCATCCAGAGGCTTTAGTTTTTGGAAAATTACTGTACACACTATCTTTTAAAATATTATTTTAAAATACATTACCTTCATAATTAAATGCCAAATTTACACTTATTTTATAAACAATATGATAGAATGCCCTACTGCATATATCAGAAGACAAAAAATACCTCTTTTACCCCCGGTTTACAACTCACAAACCGGTCTAAACAATAGAACTGTCGAATCTTACTCCTTTATTTTGGTTTTTCCAAACCCAAAAAAAAAAAAGAAATTCAATCAAAACCTTTCGTCTACCTTCTTCTATGGCTAAAAGAATAACATAACATGGATTGGTGCTACTACTGCGATTGGTGCTTTTGTTGTGTCTGCTTCTTACTTGACATGCTGAACCACAAGTATAAAAACTGGTTTATGAGTTGTAACTCGAGGGTAAAATGGGCAATTTTTGTCTCTTGACACATGCAGGAGGGCATTCCGTCATTTTGTTTATAAAACTAGTGTAAACTTGGCAATTAGTTGTAAAGGTAGTGCAGTTTGGAATAAAGTTTTAAAAGACAGGGTGTACAGTAATTTTCCCTTAACTTTTTCTTTTGGTGGAGAACACAGCAACATTATATTAAGATATTATGAGAAAAATTACATTTTGAGCATCCGCCAATAAAACCATACAGATAGCTTTGGGGGGTTTTTTAATCCAAACACAAGGAACTGATCAATTGCAAAGCTTGCAAGCAGATCTGTTACTTGATTTCCTTCTCTAAGGCAGTGAGAGAAATGAAGAACCGGAATCCTATTGCAAACCTCTTTCAGACCAATTAGGATGCCACAAATTCGCCAAGGATACATCGAGCTTGAACCAGCAAGAAGTTGAATAATAGACTGGGAATCTCCCTCCAGAACAACATGAGAAAGGTCGAGCACCACCGCTAGTTTAATTGCTTTGAAAGTAGCTGCAGCCTCCGCTTGTATAGCTGAATTTGCCACTATAGTAGACGCAAAGGCAGCCACAAATTTCCCACTAGAGTCACAACATACACCTCCAATAGCCGCCTTCTAGGTTGATTTTCGCCAAGCACCATCAAAATTTATTTTTGTGAAAGGATGTGAGGGGTGGGTCCAACTAACCAGTTTATGTGTTCTTCTTGCTTGAGCAACAAAATTCTTCTTGATGACCAACGAATTAGCTTGCCTTTGCACCACCAAATTACAAGTTTCTTCTATAGACATGAATTTCTTCTCAAATAATGCCGCATTCCTCCTGTTCTAGATTGTCCAACCCACATTAACAGCATCTGTGAGAAAGTCAGTCAGTATGAAATCACTATTCTGAGTTCTAATTGAAGTCATATACTCAAACCACTTAAAAAAGGAGTTTTGAGGGCCATTCATTTGGGCATTCCCTCCAATAGATTTGAACCAAACAGCTCCAAAGTATGGACACTTTAACCAGATATGTTCAAGTGTCTCCTCTTGATCTTGACACAGACAACAAGTCGTGTTAATACCCCCAATTCTCGAGTTCAGAAATTCAGCAGTAGGGAGGCCGCCATGTAAACGCTTTCATAAAAAAAGCTTAATGTGACCTGGAACATTGAGGTGCCAATACTTAAGCCAAACGTGATTACTTTCCTCTAGTAGATGACCTAACTGAAATCTGTAACCCGAAGCTACAAAGAAGCTTCCTATTGTTGTACCCATCCAATTAGGACTGTCTTCTGCACCTCCAACACACACTTTTGTATTAATGATTGCTTGTGCTGTTTGTAAGTTCCAAAAAGTTGAAAGAAGAGGAATGTTCCAATCTGTGGAATTTGGTTGCATTAGTTGACTGACCTTTGTGAAGTTGAATTGATCCTGGTTCTTATGAACTGTCAGCTGCTGGTTTGTACCTTGAATCCAAATGTCTTTAAGAATATGAATGTCACAGCCCTTGGCGATAGACCAAAAACAGCCCCTCCGAACTTGTTCTACCATGGACCTCAATTGCCTCCAGCCATAGGATCGGGACCGCCTGAACTCTGCATCGAGAAAGGACTTGTTTGGAAAATATGTGTCTTTCATAAGAGAAGTCCATATACTTGAATGTCCATATACTAAGTTCCATGCCAATTTCAAGATGAAGGCTTTATTCATGTGCGGCATACTTTTGATGTTCAATCCTCCATTTCTCCATGGTAATGTGATCGTGTCCCAACAAATAGTGTGGATGGCCTGTCGATCATTTCTTTTCCTCCATAAGAACTCCTTGGCCAGCTTATCTAACTTATTTAATGACTCCTGTGGAAGTGAAAAACAGCTCATAAAGTGTGAGGGTTGGGCACTAATAACAACTTGAGATAGGAGCAAGGCCTTCTAGCCATTCAGACGAGTAGTGATCTTGGACAGCAGCTCATCACAGTCCTTTGCCTTGGGCTTCCTCCCCATAATTGGTAATCCAAGGTACTTGCCGTGTTCCTTAGGAGCCAAAATACCCAGAATTTGACACACCTGAATTCGATCTTGATAGCCTGTGTAGTAACTGAAATGCAAAGAAGACTTCTCTTTGTTTACCGCTTGTCCTGACTCCATGCAGTACTTGTGTAAGAGTCTCGCAATGACATGAACTTCTCTTGCATGAGTGTGCCCATATATGTACACGTCATCCGCGTACATGAGATGAGAAATGGCCAATCCACCTTTTTTGATTGTTATTCCCCTCAACCTTCTATCACTTTCAGCACGAGTAATCGCTAGTGACAAAACTTGTTGGCATAAGATGAACAAATACGGAGATAAGGGGTCCCCCTGACGAATACCACAAGAAGCAGAAAAATTTCCTACAGGCTTTCCATTGAAGAGCACACTATAAGATACTGTTTTGACACAAGTCAAAATCAGCTTGATCACACTTGGTTGGAACCCATGACCACTTAGCACTGCCTCTAAAAACTACCAACTTAACTGATCATATGCCTTGGAGAAGTCCAGCTTTAATGCAAATAGTCCCTTTCCAGATTTTGCTTTAGATGTAGGATGCCTGGAACACCTTTTTTTCTTCTTCTGCAAACAGTGTGCACCTCATGGTTGATCAAGATGTTATCTCTAATTGACCGGTTTGGGACAAAAGCTATTTGGTAAGGTGATATAATCTGGGTTAAGAGAGGCCTAATTCTGTTAACAAGAATTTTTGATATGATTTTGTATAAGAAATTGCAAAGGCTTATAGGACGAAAATCTTTGATGGACCAGGGGTGAAGAGATTTAGGGATGAGAGTTATGAATGTGTGATTCAAACCTTCTGGCATTATACCATTTCTGAAAACATTCTGAACAGTTTGGACTACTTCCTCTCCAATTATAGACCAATCAGTTTTGTAAAAAATACCTTGGAACCCATCGGGTCCAGGCGCCTTCAATGGTTCCATTGACCGGACAACATTCCAAATTTCTAAGGAGGTAGGAGCTTGAGCAATGGTGGAATTGTGCTCAGGTGTGATCTTATTTGGAATTAGGCCAGGGAGCTCAAAATCAGACCATACGGGTTCAGTCACAAAGCTCTCTTGAAAGTGCCTCACCACCATTTTTTCCAGTTGTTGATTTTTTGTAATTTCCCTATTATCCACATCCTTCAAGGAATAAATGAAATTTTTTTTGCCTTCTGATCAGCGTAGTCTTATGGAAAAAACTTGTGTTTTGGTCCCCTTCTTTCAACCAATGGACTGGAGATTTTTTAGCCCAAAAACTTTCTTGCTGTTTAAGGATTTTTGCATATTCTAGTTGAAGCTTTGTTTCCTCAGCAAATAATGCAGCAGAAAATTGGTTCGACAATTCTTCTTGGATTATTGTAATCCTGTCCTTCAACTCCCATTTCTTCGTGTGAATATTTCCCATAGTATTTCTGTTCCACTGTTTCAAATCATTCTTCACACACCTCAGTCTTTGTTGCATTGAGACAGTTGTACCTTGGTTTCGTGAATTTCTCCATGATTCTTCAATGGTCTGATAACATGACTCTTCTTGCACCCAAAAGGCTTCGAATCAGAATGGTCTTGCTCATCTTTTGTTATTGTGCAACAGATTTAGTATCACCGCGCAATGATCGGAAGCTATAATCAGTTGAGCAAAGACGGTAGGTTGAGGAAACATGTCAAAAATATCTGTAGAGGCAAAAACACGATCAAATTTTTCTGAGATGCGACGGAGACCTTGTTGGCCATTGGACCAGGTGAATTGAGCTCCTTTCATAGTAATCTCTGAAAGAAAACATGCACTGATCATATCCCGAAAGTTATTCACTTGTATGGGAATGAGGTGAGAGCCTCCACATTTTTCTGATGGGTGTAACAGGGCGTTAAAATCTCCAAGGAGAATCCAAGGAAGGAAAAACTATTGAGCCATATTCACGATAGTATCCCATTGCTCCTTCCGACGAGAGATATTGGAATTGGCATGAACAACTAGGATCAGTCAAGGCATGATATAGTTGAGCAAGGATTAATGGTGCAATCCGGAATTTCACTTGGAGTTGGTCCACAATTTCCATGAGGGCCAAATTAATGGTGTCTCCCCCAGTAGGAAAGAAGAGTTGTGACAGAACCACGAGGGTGAAGGTGTCCCACCAAACACGGGTCTTTCCTGCTTCTTGTCCCTTATCTTTTCAGCAAGGAAGGTTTTAGAGACCCGCGTGAATGCTTGGTCACCTCCTAAAGTCTGGAATTCTCCTCTGGGTAGGCCAAAGAAAGTACAAGCTTCATTCTTGTAGCTATCTTTGAGACTTGGCCTAGCTGGTTCTCCATGGTCACGAAATCGGAGGAATAGTTCAAATTCCTCAATTGTGGGTGTCAACTCATTAGTTCCAAACCTAAAGAGTGAAAGTTGGGGATCCCAGAAAGGTAGGGCTGCCTGAATCATGTCCCAATTAATGGGCACATTTAACAGGGACAGAGTCTGTCCCATATGGTATTTCTGTTTCCATTGAATTTGCTCATCTCCTTGCAATTGCCTTGTCCAAGAACGGATCCAAGGGGTATCAAAGGCACACTTCTCTATCCTAGGGAAGCGAATTCTCTCAGTCGAGGATGAAGATGCCATGCCGACTATCCGATTGAAATTCCAAGTCAATTTAGGGTTTTCCACCAAAAACTCTAAATTAGTCTAAGGCATGCAACAGGATATGAAAAAATTAAATCAATGCCTAAGCAGTTCATGCAATCAAAAATCAAATCCAAGCATTCAAGTTATGGGGTTTTAAAGGTTATGTCCTTTAAATGTTTGGAAAACGCATTCAGGTCTTAGCCGGCCTTTTCTTTCATCTGTTCTTTCATCTGCTCTTTCATCTGCTCTTTCATCTGCCCCTAGTGTCGGACTGAAAACAATATTTACAACTTGCCTTCGAGGGCGAAATTTACAAAAAATAAATCTGAAAAGAGAATCACCTTTAGGGTTGTTGAGAACCCAAAGGGAGGGTACAAATTTGTCATTCGGCAGGTGGGCTGAAATCCTATCTCTAGGGTTTTTCTGCCCCTGTTCTGACCCATTTTTGTCTGATCTGGCCGGCTTTCGACTGAACTAAGACCGATTTGAATGCACGGATTGAATCGGGTTAATTTCCTTAAATTAGGGTTAAGACCAACAAAGGTGGGGGTTAATGCCCCAGATTGATTTTACCCTTATTTGTTCATTCATGTTCATGCTCACATCAAAGTTTATCAGAAGTAATAGATGGGGAAGGATACCCAGCCCAAGGCACCTGCCTTCAAGGGTCTGAGCCAAGTACTAGACCCTTCGCGTACCATGGCAAGAAACCAATGGCGCTTGAAGAATCTAGAAACCTGGGGAGATGGGTTTACCCTGCTTTTCCCCGGCAAGCCATGGGAGCGTAGGGCTAATACCATCCCAAAAGTAAGTTTCTCGATTGAAGAAGGGTGGCTGCTAGAGAGATCTAGGTTTTGGTTGAGAAGAGCATTCACATGTTGTATTCAGTTCAGATCATCCATGCAGACTCCCTCGTGCATGATCCCTGCAGTTAAAAAAATTCATTCACGGTGTAGTGAAGTGCTTGTATGTGCAATGGGGTCAAGTGCTGTGTCTATTCGGGTGATTCTCGGATAAGGGCCAACAAAGGGTTCCTTAATGTCACATTTATAGTAAAAGTGCAGAACAGCATGTAATACAAGATCTGGGTGAATCCCCAGGTAAGTGGGCGGGTCACATTGGTCCCTGTTAAAAACCACTTGCCTTAGGCGATTATCATGTCCGTTTGACAGGATCCCCCAATATCATGTAATTACATGAGTTCCATACTTTACTAAGGTTGGACAAGAAGTACTTCCTGCATTAGCCCTATATCCTCCTAAGTTGACTCATTTGATAACCAGGGTCCGACTGGGTTGAGGTGTCCCCAGTGGAGTCGCCAAGCTGTGCGCACCTAAACCTGGCCTAGATCGCACACCGGGCGCACCTTTGGTGCGTGCCTCGGGACATTCAGAGTCGCCACTGCCTGAGAGTGCAGGCAGACACGGATTTGCCCTATCCGGGTCTAAGTCTGGTCTGCGGCTTATTAGAGATCTAGCTAAGTCCTCGGTTACGGTTCGGGGAAGTCTTAAAGACACCCCGGTCCGCCCCGTCGGTCTGACGGGTCCCTCGGGTCTCCCTGGTTTTTGAGTCGATTTCACCCTTCCTATACCAGCATGCTACCTTGTTGAGTCTGGCGGGGCCCTCTGAAGGTGTGGGTCTCTTTTACTTTGATTTTATCTTTCTTATTTATATGAAGTGGGTCGGACCCGGGTCCCGTTGGAAGACCTGTGGGCTGCCATGGTTGGGCCTTGGGCCCAGTTGGGTTATTGGGTAACCCATTTGGTTATTTTATTAAGTTTTATATATTTACAATTTTAGTTTGGGCTTAGTGGGCTTGGAATGGGCCCATTAGCCAAGGGTCAAAGGGCCTGGGCCTGTTTACTGAAAACAGGCCTGGTATAGGCCGGTCAAAAGTGGGCCCATCTAGTGGGCCAAAGGGGTCTTGATGGGCCTATCTAGGCCCAAAGTCCAAGAATGGGCTTAAGAAAGCCCAAAATGGTTAAGGGGAGTGGTTCAGGCCGGTTTAGGCCGGAATTGGTCCAACCAGGCCGAGAAATTACATTTTTTAAGATATATTACAATCGCCCGTATTTTCTTTACGGTCTCACTTGCCCGTGAATGGAATCCGGTCCCCTTTGTCCGTAAATTGGACACGGTCCAGGCTGGACCGGCCTGAGTTTACGGACACGACCTGTTTTGCATGTTTACTGCCGATTTCAATCTGGATCAGCT
Source organism: Buxus sempervirens (assembly GCA_947561395.2). NCBI lineage: Eukaryota > Viridiplantae > Streptophyta > Magnoliopsida > Buxales > Buxaceae > Buxus > Buxus sempervirens. Next base: position 9,542,990 of record OX387193.1, read on the forward strand.
CCGTGGCTTTTCTGGGTCTTCTAGTAACTTCCACCGAGCTTCTGCTTTCATTCCAAGTTCCACATTTCCTTCATTTGGCTTATAAAGCCATTTCTTCTCTTTTCATGTTCTTTGTAATCTTGGGTTTACTTCTTCTCTTTTTTCTTCTTTCTCTTGGTCAATCACCGTTATTTTTCAGGAGGGAAAGGGGAGATTACAGGGGTGGATTAATTCTAAAAGAAACCATCCATCATAGCAAAGTGAGTTAGTTTTAAAGTGGCTATGTTAATTGGTGGATAACCTCCTCTCTTTTAATGAAATAACCACTTTAATTTAGCCCTTTCATGGCTTTAAACAAGCAACAAACCGGTTAGAAGTAGTGAGATAATAAAAATATATGAAGACATCAAAATTGATTATGTCATACTTTATAAAATGAAGAAAATACTTACAATGAGGCTTTTGATTTTCTTGCACTTTGTGGTATCTCGAAAAATTGGGCAGCGCTTCCGCGTCCTCCGAGGAATTCTAGATGGATTTCAGCAGAGGTTTAGTGGGTTGTTTATACTTACAAGATGAAAGAGGGAATTAGGACATAGTTCATGCAAGGTGAGGGTATTTTAGGAATAAAACAAGTTTGGGCTAAGGGTGGTGGTGGTTGGGCAGCATGGGGTCGTGGAGTACACCAGGAGGGAGAGGGGGTAGGCCAAAGGGGAGAGGGCTTGTTCCAAATGAGGGGGGTGGCCTCTCTATTTATAGGCAAAAATCCCGTGCCCGTATTTGAAGTACGGGCATGCCTTGCCCGTACTTCAAGTACGGGCGTGCCTTGCCCGTAATTCAAATACGGGCGAAAAACGAATATTTGCAATTATCGCAGATTCGGCCGTACAGGACGCGTGTCTCGCCGTACAACGACGCGTGTTTCCTTCTGGAATCTTGCCCGTATTTCAAATACGGGCATGCCCTGCCCGTAATTAAAATACGGTCCAGCACGTTTTTAAAATGTTTGGATTTTAAACCTTTATTCAATTTGGTTTTTTGCAAGATTCTTATCCGATTTTTTGATTATTTTATTAAAAAAGCGAGATTCTCTTTATTAAAATATTATTAAACACATTTATCTTATTTATTTTATTGGTTTATCCCATTTTTGCTGCCTTTTTGCCACATGGGCAGTTTTTCTGAAACTTCAACTGTTCATAACTTCTTCATCCGGTGTCCGATTTCAACAAACTTAGTGTCGTTGGAATCAGCTCGGAACCACCTATCCACTGGGGTCAAGTTTGGCAGCTGAATTGGGGTTGAGCAAAAAGTCAACTTTTCGCCCCCCCAAAAGTTTGACCAGCTCATATATTTTTCATCTGGACTCTGATTCCAGCAAATCCAGTTGCGTTGGAACCGTGTCGAAATGCTCTTCTCAATGAGATGAAGTTTGATGGCCAAATTCACTTGAATCAAAAAGTCAATTTTTGACCCCGTCAGGGATTGACCAAAAGTTTGACTTTTGATTTTTTCTTTATTTTGGGGTGCAAAAATCAGGTGTCTACAGCAGGTTAAAGGATGGGCCATTAGAAGCTTGAGATGGGCAGCATGTGGCCGAGAAGGTAAAAGGGCCTTGCTTGAAACCAAGAGCAGGTCCAGATTGATTTGGGAGACTAGTCAGACCCTTCTGAGAATAAAACCGATTGCTTTGCTTGGACAGCCCAGGCCCACAAGAGAAAGCATGGCTCAACCTGCTGCCCCCAGACAAAACTCCACTATGCTCCATACCCAAGTTTATACCCAGATTGGATATAGCAGCATCCGGACCCGACGCAGGAAGCACAGTCGAAGATGGAACACGATCAGCCTTCTTTCTAGCATCATCTGAGGAAAATTTTTGTAAGGCACTTCTTCGACAGCGGCATATTGTCGAATTGCTCGCTGAATACTTTGGCACAAAGATAGAGTCGAGACAATTAGGAATTTCTGCAGTGGAAGAATTTGAACAAGCTATGATAGAATGCCACAAGAATAGCATAACTCTGGAATCCCTTCAAACGCAAAGTGAACCTAGATATGAGTTGAATCCAGCGATTCAACAAAAATCCCTGTAGGAAGAGGGGTCTGAAGCAGGATTTCCATACGCAAACATGCATGCACGAAATCTGGAGTGGTTGGAAGATCAATCTTGAGTGTATTGCCAAATTCATTGCCAAGACGTTTCAGAAAGTGTTCATCTAGCAACGAACGGGGAAGATAATGGAGCTGCATCCAGATCGTGAAATGATTGAACATATGAGATTCAAACTCCTCCCGGCTGGTCACTTTATCCATAAAGCTCAATGACCCATTCACAAACCACGATTGAGAGTCCAGAAGCACTTGCTGTTCAGCTTGAGATGACATTGCAATGAGGAACCTCGCCGAAGAGATTTGAGATAAAGATAAAATGTGAATTGCTTTCCATGCTCTTTCAACAAAGTTCTTCACAGAGTTTAGAGAAAGGGAAGCGTTGAAAACCTCTAAAACCAGAATATACTGCCATTTGGATAGCAGCCTATCCTTCTCATAGCCCAGAAGGTTGAATACCTTTCTTGATCTAGGAGGAAGGACTAGCTGTTGGAACCTCGATGCCATATCCTCCATTGGACAAGGAAGAAACCGAATACCTGAGGGAAATGAAGGAACAGAAGAGGAACTAAGAAGGTGGGTGGGAGGAGGAAGATGGAGCACCAGAAGAGAGGAGAGCTGTACTTCACGGACAATAGATGATGAAACAGATGCAGGCAGAACCAGAGGAGAACGAGAGCAAAACCAGGTGCGGTACGGGGAGATACCATGAATCAGCTAAGCAGGAGAAAAACCGCAAGCAAGATACGATAGAAAACCACCGGTAAGACCCAAATCTTGGTGATTGCCTTGACCCTCACGCCAATCTGCAAAAAAGGGGCGATCGCACTCAAAGTCTCTCAAAATCTTGCAAAAAAGGGGTGGTCGCACTCAGAGGCTTTAATACCAATCCGTTAACTTCTCCATTACATTAAACAAATTCAAATGACTACCAAAAAAAAAATTAAACAAATTCGAATGAGCAGGAGAGGCCAGTCGCACAAGCTTTGACAGAGTGGTAACCGACGCGGGACCTGTGTAATTCGACGAGTGGATGGAGCAAGGGCCATTGTTGGGTTGTGCCAATCGCCGGCTATCGCCTACGATCAGCTTTCAGTAGGGGTTTATGGGTTCGTTGACGCCTCCATGGCGATGGGTTCATAAGTGGTCGGTGAAGGCTTGATGCTGCCCACTGAGGCGACCCTCAGGCACCTGTAATACTAATCTTAGTGTTGCTTTTGAATATGGCATAGGCATACAAAGCAATCACCTGTAATACTAATCTTGGTGAAGATGAGAACGGGAATGCCGAAGGCAGTAGGACAATACTAGAGAGAGAGAGAGAGAGAGAGAGAGAGAGAGAGAGAGAGAGAGAGAGAGAGAGAGAGAGAGAGAGAGAGAGAGAGAGAGAGAGAGATGAACCGTGGAAAAAGGTAGAAAAAAAGGAACGTATTGGCCTCTTTATCAGAAGGTTCAGAACATATTTCAAGTCTAATAAGACTCTCTGCTCAACTCGACTCAAATAAAGTCAAATTTTAGGGTTCACTTAGTCATTTGGATTAAGGGAAAACAAGAAGCTTCCAGTGGGGTTTCAGCAAATTCTATCTTGATGAGTTCCTCGAAAGTAATCGGACACAATGGAGAGAATAGACTCAATGTTTTGATGTTGTGATTAGGGCTGTAAATGCATCGGATCATGCTTGTTTACCATCCGTTTTCAATTAAATTATCCAACTTAATCGGATTTTTAACCGATTAAATGATCCGTTGGATTGGATTCAGACCAGGCCCATATCCGTCCATTAAGATCCGAATTTGATTAGTTATATATAATGTGCTTGTAAATTATATAAGATATTGAGGATAATTAAATAATTTATCCTCTTTGCATAAAACTAACATTTGCCTAATTCCTAAACACTCTCAACTCTCTCTCGTCTTCCTCTCAACTCTCTCTCGTCTTTCTCTCAATTCTCTCTCGTCTTCGGCGACGGCGGTGAACTGCACAATAGTCGAGGGTTCGGCGGACAACGGTCGAGGGTTCAAAGGACAACCCCATCTCTGAGGGTTAAGCACCGCCTTCTTTAGGCTTTTGGCAAGGATCTTGTAAAATGGCTCTGTCTACTACCTCTTTCCTTCTTCCCAAGTTGCCGGTGCCAACTGGAATGGCGAATCCATTGTTTATGCGCATAGATTTGGTGAGCAAGCTCACTGGGTTCATGGTCATATGTGTTCTCATCAATAATCGTATTTGTTTGTGCAAATTGTTTTTCTCTTATTTGTTACATCTTATTCATAGTTGATGTCTGAATGTGTTTGTAAGAATTGGGTTGCTTGTCATGTGAAATAGGAAAGTAATTGTAGAAAAATGAAGAAGGAAATTATGTGGTAAGAGAGCTTTGTGTACCAAATGGTGTGTAATTAATTAGTTCGAACATGAAATGTAAACATGATCCTCCATCTTGGCTTCAATGGTGACACTTTAAATTAGATGAAATTTAATTGGATTTTCGGACTTATTAACAGATTTGAATACTTAATCTAATTCGAATACAATCAAATACGAATACGGATTTAACAATATTTATCGGATTCGGACTTGGTAGGACATATGAAATATCCGTTAAATACTTAAACGAATACGGATATCCTATATCTTAAACGGATTCGGATTCAGAGAGATCCGCTCCATATTCACTCCGTTTACAGTCCAAGTTGCGATATTTCAAGCTTCCAAAAAGTTTGATGATCCACAATCTGGGAAGAGGGTTCTCTTATATCAACTAACTCAGGCGTTTCTTCCTTTAAAATCTTCTTCACTATAAAATCTTCTTCACAGAATAAAGACAAGCACAGACAACAGTTAGAGACAAGAAAGGGACAGAGAGAAACAGCGAAGGAGATAGGGCTTCGTTTAATGCAATGGAGCTGTTAACAGACAGGCGTCGATGACATGGCATTAACTTCCACGCGGCAGCGTCCCATTGGAACGGCAGGATCAACTGCAGGTTAAGGTGACAGACGATGTGAACCCAAATTAGCTACCATGGTTCGAGATTGTCAGCCGCCGGCATCCCACGGATGCTTAGGGTCTGCCACAGGGTCATAAGATCTCGTCCCCTTCTCGTATGGCCGTGAGATGCTGCCATGTTAAGCACCACAAGATCGGTGTTTTTTCAATGTTGTTAATATTAATTATAAGATACTACACATGACAGCATCTCCTGATCACAGCAAGAGCCTATTTTGGTATACGTAGTAGAAAGTTTCATCTGGATTGATGATATGCCAACCATGACGTTTGCCTTGCAAACTGAATATGAGATGCTCCACGTGATAGAAATCATAGCATCTTACTTAAATTGCATATATCACAGCAACAAGGGGCAGAAAACAGCATCATCCTCTTTTCCTTGCCTTCTCTATCCTGTCCTTTTTACATTAAATGTAATTAGCTGAGGTAGGATCTTACCATATGAAGCATCCTATGGATAGAATTCTTTGCCCCCCCCCCCCCAAAAAAGGAAAACCTTTTATATTTTTAGAATTAGAAAAAGCAAAAATTTTCATGTAGCAGCATCTCAAGCAAATTGCGTGGTCCACTACAATAAAAGGCAAAGCAAATTGCATGGTCCACTACAATAAAAGGCAACCTATAAATATATGTGGCTTGGGTAGTACCATTGGCATTTGTCCATTGTACAAGAGACCCTAGTTCTTATTCTATGTTTTAGAAGGGGTCCTCTGTCCTCTCCTTATATCATTCCCCATTGAGACAAATACATATACCCCTGAATTGGTAAGCTTAATTTTCCTTTAACATTTAAATTTCTTTTACCGAACTCAGAGCAATATCTTCATGAGCTCAATGCATGGGCTATATTTCCAAACATGAACCAGAAGTAACCAAGTGCCTTAAGATGGTTCGATTTTCAGCAACATCACCATACTGTGGAGTCCAATTGAGATCCCCATCAAGCAATAGAATATCATAATCCAGCATCTTTTAAAACCCCACCAAAGCAACAATGCAAAATTCCTTCTACAATTCAAGAGCACCATTAAAAAAGCATTCATCCACAGCCCCACTTATATTTTAACTAGTGGCCTGAATCTGTTCTAAGTTTTCAAAAGTCCATGCCATGCCAGATGCCACCCACTCCACTTGTTAACTGCGCTCAACCTCTGTTTGTGGCTTCAAGACCTTAAATTCCTCCTCGGTCACAATTAAAAACAGTGGGAATCAATGAATCAATGCGTAGCTTTATGCTGTGTAAGCTCTTATGTGTCTCTATCACCCCAAATGGACAAAAGTTTCAAATGGTTAAGCACCCTACCTTGCCTCTACCTTTAAATTAGGTTATTGTGATCCAAGTGATCAATACATTATAAAAGTATAAAATAGGGTTTTCAAATAAAATATATAAAAGCCTAGCATAGAGTATGTAACTAACAGATAATGGAATGATAATGACATGATTTAAGATTCATTAAATTATAACTTACCAAACCCAAGTTTTTCGTAACAGATGAAGACAGGTTGTGGATAACCCAATCAGCACCCATCTTATTCTCTTAATGTAAGAAAATACTGTTTGATCCGAGCCACCATTGCCACCCCAATCTCATCGTCTGGGCTTTAAATCTAGCCCAACCCATCTGAAGCCCAGCAGCCCATACCACTTTTTATCTATATTTAATAGCAAAGTGCACTGGCAATACTACACGTCGTGGAAGGGAATAGTTGCATAACCGACTATTGAGTTTGAAGAAAATTGAGTTATTTTTTTTACCATTGTATCATTTTATTAATGTATCTTCACCATGGTGTGTATGAGCCGTTATGGAAAGTCTTGCACTTTTGTTGGCGTAAATCTCAAGGGAGTGCATCGCATTATATATATTATAGATATATAAACCCTATTTTGATATAATAAAGCATAGCTTAGAAGATAATTCCTAATCTTTTGATTGAGCTGGATAATTTTTATGGATATGTCTAAGATAAAGCAGTATACAATGATTTGTAGAAAGTAGATATATTAACATCATGACATATTTATAAAATCTTTTATTGTCGAAGTTTTATCACCCTATAGACCATGTATCTACAAAAAAATATTATTTTATCTAATGTTTAAACTGATTTGAGGTTTCTTTTTTTGGTATACAGAATTAATCCTCATACCATACATCTATAAAATATATTTAATTTTAAAATAACAATTAAGCATTAATTTTCATGATAAATGATGAAATTATTTTTTTTTAAAAACTAAGGGTAAGCATGATTACAGGTGGCTAGAAATCTTAACTTGGTGATGTCTTAGAATACACATTTAGATTGGATTGGCCCAAACCCAGTCCAAACTCCAAAAAATAATAATAATAATAACACTTAGTTTGGATTCGGGCTCAATAATATTTGCTTTAGCATGGGCCAACTTGAGTGTAGGCCAACTAATTCAAAATTGGGCTGATCCTAAACTCCCAACCCGCCTAATTACAGCTCCCCTCGTCCCCTTTAAGGATGGATGGACCTCATTGTCAGTTTCCTTCAAAAGATGGTTACTCTGCGTCTACATTAATTTTTGGATAAGGTGCATCCTGATTCCCTAACCGACATTAATAGGTGCCCACCAAAGTCAGCAGACTCTGTTCTTCACTGGCAAGCATTTGGGCCCAGTGCAAATGTCAGTAAAACCAATTTGCGAAAGCCCTGGACAATCTCACTCTCCTTGAATTAATCATCTTCTTGCGAGATCCAGAGATGGCAGTATTGTGCCTTGGGCAGCAGTCCAAATCAGCTTCGCGGGCTCAAAGTTGTAAATTCTCAGTTGACACAGGTTGCTAAAATTTTTGGGCTCGCGATATCTAGAAATATAGATTTCAGGCTTTGCAAAAATTCAAAGCAGTTCAAGAAATTTAGATTTTGAAAGGTTTCTTTTCTTGTGGTCCTAAAAGATTCGTTTATAGTGGGCGTTGGCTCACTAATCTGCGTTTTCTTACACGAAAACACAAATAGAAGTCCATATAAAACTGTAGAAACAAAGATTATTATTTTGGCCATACCTCATCACTTGCATTAGCTGGTTCACAACCTTATCTTCATTTTCACATCTTCAGTAACATATGTTTATATAATGCGGGCTTCACGAGAACATGAAACCAATAGCCTTTAACCCTAATGGTGGCTTCAGTCGGCCATAACATGCCAAACCTGCCAACAAGAAACCCTTAGTTTTGTTTTGGGGGCAATTTTATATTTGCAGAGGTTTTAGCTTCACTAGACACTTAAATACGGATTACTGTTACATGCAGATGCAGGCTCATAAGCTTTTCTTCTCCTTAGAGAGAGAGAGAGAGAGAGAGCTATATACTTATCCAGCAATGGAGGCCGTAACAAAGCAAGCTCTAAGAATTGCAGAAAATCTAACTGTTCCCAGAGTAAGTTTGCTAAAATATTGTTAGTCGTACTTACTTGGCTGCTCTTCCTCTCTCTCTCTCTCTCTCTTTTACACAGGTAATCGTAATTGATTTGATTTCCTCAGTTTCAGGTGATCGTGATGAGGGCTAACATGGGCTGCATCCACTGCCGGCAGAGAGTTTCCCAAGCCATTTCCAAGATGAACGGTGAGTATATGCCCTGATCGCGGTTTGTTTTCACTTGACCAGTTCAGCTTCCTGCAAACTACTCAATTCAATTCATCAGATAGAGAAGCACCAAATGTGAAATTAGAATTTGATTTTAATCTGACTACTACAGAACAATGATTCCCTCAGACCAATTTTCTTTCTATTGGTTTCGCAGAGTTGCTCGAGCTCGTGGTCGATGTGCAAAACGAGCAAGTGATCTTGAGAGGGTCAATGCGCACACGATGATTCCTCTCGCCAAAATTTCGCATTGTGAATCCAAGAAGAATGTATCTGCTCTGTTTTACCGATACTAGTAAAATATCCAGAGGTTCGATGCCATTGTTTCTTCTTCTTTCTACCTTTAAATTCGAAAAAATCAAAGCCAGAGTAGACAAAAATCAAGTTTAAGAACTCAGATAAAATTGTTCGATTCAACTTAAAAGGCCCTACATGGCTGTTTACAATTACCACTCCTCATTCACATCACAACGACACCTAGAAACGCTAAAACCCTACTAAAACCCCAACGAAGTAACTACAAACAGAGTAAAAACAACGGAGCAGATCATCTGTACCAGAAGAAGACAATATCTTCAAAGACGAGATCACTCGACGCTAACTTGGCGAACATCCTTTCTCTCTTCTTCTTTCACCTTAGGCACTATTACCTTCAACACTCCGTTCTTCATCTCTGCCTTGATCTCATCAGTTTTGTAAATCTTCTCCGGAAGATCAATCCTACTGGTGTACCTCCGCCCACTCTCCTCGTCCTCCGACTCCTGAGTCCCTTCGCCCCTGATTATCAGTGTGTTCTGCTCCACCGTCACCTTCACGTCTTCTTTCCCAAGTCCAGGCATGTCGATCCTCAGATATAGAGCGTTCTCATCCTCCTTCGCATCCCATCCTCTCCTCGAACCAGCTGCTCCCATTCCTCTAGACGCTGACAGGAACGGATTATCCATTAACCGATCCATCATGTTCATTACCTGGCTCAGACTCGTAGGCATCGACGGATTAAAAGGATCTAACACATCTTCACACCGATTATACAAGTTCAAATCAGAAACCTCAGAAAAAAAAATCAACTCGAAACCAATAGCATATCGTATCAAGCAGGATTTAGATAACAACTACCTGAGAAAACAGTGGTAGGAAAATCGCGACGTCGAGAGAGCGAGGTATCGCCACTGCGATCGATATCGACGCCACGATCTTCATCGTCGTATCTGCGCATCTGACTCTCGGTGTTGAAGGATCGAGACGCAGATGGAGCGACTGAGACTGCGCGGACCGGCTGGAGCAACTTGCCGAGCAGATTTGAAGCGGAGGCTCTCCTCAGAACAATTGAAGCCATCTCGGAATCTCAAATTCAGAAAACGATAACGAAAGCTTGAACGATAGCTTGTGCTTGCTTGGATCGCTGCTTTCTTCTTTGATAGAAGGAAGAATAGGAGGATGTTTATATAGATAACGAGCTCAAGAGAGAAGCAGAAGATGGAGGGAGATGGTTGCGGAAGCTTCGGGAGCTTGTGAGAGAGTTAGCGAAGGTTCTAGAGAGAAACGGATAGAAAAATCGGGACATGTAGAGCGAGTGGGTTAACGTTAAACCTCTAAATTAATCAGGTTTTATTGCTAAAACAAGTTGACAGAATAGGAAAATCCAATCTCGACCGATTTATGTTGAGACGAATAGGGCTTTGTCTTGGGGGCCAAGCAAAGGTAAAACGTGGACTGAAGGGATTCGAACCTTTATAACAGGGGCTTACATCCTTTGCACTTTTTCTATTCGAAGAGATGTTTATATGTGAAGTATCTAAACAAGTAAATCTCACATAAAGCATTTATAAGACGGAAAAAAATTAACGACTGCCATATGTTTCATGTGACGATATCTCGCACAAAGTGCAGGAAAAAAGTACAGAAGATTTATACCCATATTAGGGATTCCAATGTAGTAGGTCCGAGCATAGGCATATCAGCTAGAGCCATGATTTGCCAGTCCAATTGTGTTTTATATGCAGAAATCAGCTTCATATATAGATGTGTATATACTTTATATAAATCATTGTCAGTTACAGCAAATCTTACAACCAACACTCCAACCGATTTAGCCTCATCCCCAGTAGGTTTTGACAAATCTTAAACTTTCTTTATTCCTTGATGAGGGTTATGGTATACCAAACTTACTCCTAATCCTATCGAATTAGGATGGAATTGACTATGTTTACAATTTAGGACTTGCCAAACCTTGAGGCGCGTTTTACAAACCCTAACTTGCACAATGTGAGTTCACCTTGACTCAAAATCAAAGCCACTCCAGATCTTTTTGATGGAAATCACATATATTAGATTAATCTATACTATTCGTAAAAGGAAGAAGGGGAATATTTCCCCCAGATTTTGACCATCCTTTCTTTTTTTTTTTCCAACTATTGCCCTCCTAAACTAAAACAATCCGATACCATAATCATCCATAATAAAGGAAAGATAATACAAGCCACTCTAAATCTAATTGCAGTGTATTTAGGTCATATTCAACATCAACATATATAGTTTAGGCGCGAAAATATGCATAAGGTTGTATGAATTGTTGCAATAACTCTAGTTGACTGTTAGGAGACATCGAAGTATATATTTAATGCATTAAGATCCGATTTGGGGCGGGTTAGTGTCAGATTAGACTAAACCCTAACCCCATTAGGGCTTACCAAACCCAATGGCAGATTGGGGCCGGTTACCCGATTGACCAATCCGTTAACCACACCAATACGGATCAACTCAATTCACCTACCTGAGGAGTGGTCAGGTTAACAAAACACTCACCTGAGCAGGTTCAGGTACACCGTCCCACACAAGAAGATTCATTGATTTCATTCTATTTCCTACTACGAAAGAGAAAATAGGAGCAAACATGGCAAACAAGAGATCTTTATAACTGAAATCCAGAATTTCGGAGGATGAATTTAATTTTCTGCAGAAAGGATTAACCATGGATCGGTTCACATAAAACGTGTGCCTTAATTTGTCTGTCCTATTGTCCTAAAGATGAGATTAAAATGTTGAAGTGAAAAAATGAGGAAAACCAAAAAGAATCTCTTACACAAAGCAGAGCCGGAAACGCTTCCTGGAGTTAGTCTTACAAGTCAACAAAACCCTCCCTGAGAATGTTTATAACGCCAAGGAGTCTGCTAACACAACTTAATCCCCCACCACTACAAAAAAAAAGGGAAAAAACTGATAACTAAAACAACTAAGAAAAGTACCATCCAAATTGTTGTTAGTTCCTCCTATTAAAATTTCTTTTTGTTAACAATAGAAAGATTTAATTAAATAAAAGGAGAGGATTAAGAACCGAAAGTTGGTTATGTCTTCCTCACGAGATACCCCAGAAGGATTCCAAGCAAGCCAATGAGCACAACATACAGGAAAGGAACACCACCACGGCCTTTTTTGCCTTCGCGCCTCAAGAGTTCCTGTAGAAAATCCATCAAAGTGATAAGATACTCCTAGAATGAATAATAATAAGGCGGCTCTTTATGATAAATTTTGCACGCATTGGCTCAACCATGTTGGAAATGAATCATATTCCTTTTCCTCTTTTGGCAATAGATAGTTAATGCCTATATTTGGTACTTGAATATTATGTGCAGTTAGCGTTTACATGCATGATAGATGCGCATGAATGCAAATCTAGATTGCAATATATTACTGTGCATATGTACAAATCATTTTGTCAGCATTCCATTTCATCT